>BSBM01000155.1:11565000-12017500 GCA_027924585.1 Larix kaempferi | reverse complement strand
TGTTTCATCCAACTTTTTGATGCGATATCTACATCCATTTCACCACATAGCCTTATGGTGTTTTACCTAGTACAACAAGCCATACAGGAAAATATTACATAATGACACCATATTTATGATAAAGTAGTGCATGTTTATTATAATGCCATAAAAGGAAAATAACAAGCATGACATACAACGACAATATTTTTAAAAAAAAAAAATAGTGTCATTGATTAATATGCTTACCTACTTATCTTTTAAACCTCTTGCTAAATCGATTTCCCTTTGTGTTAGATTGGTGTCTCCATTGCGATGTGTAGCTTTAACCAATGAAGCCACACCTTCCCATGATATTCCATGACCAGATTGTTCACATTTTTCGATCCATACCTTCATCCAGTCAAGATTGTTTGTGATGTATAAATGAATCGCATCCCACTCTCGACCAACTGTTTGATGACAATAAAATTAAAATTCAATGAAAATGTATATTAGTCACTTAAAAAAGTATATAATTACAGTATAAAATGATGCAAAATACTAACTACAAAAATAGAATATATATGTATGATATATAAACATAAAAATCACCAGTGAAATGTGTTATATTACGTTTCACCTTCCTTGATCTACCTTTCCCCTTCAGGTAATCCCCTTCAAAATATTTTTTGGAGTCTGGATCACAAATGCGACGTAAATTGAGTTTTGACGCCAATATAGGAAGATATCCACTAATGTACATCATGTTTTGGTATACCATATATCCTTCCATCATAGAACCCTCAGCATATGCTCGTTGTCTGACCAAACCCTTCATAAATTTCAAGTGCCTCTCAACCATCCACATGGACTTTGAGTGCGCAGGTCCACACAGTTCAATCTCCTCAACTTGGTGTATGAGGTAGTGTTCATATGCATTGAAAAATGTTGAAGGTAGATGCTTCTGCATTTCACACATGAGACAAGGAATTTCTATCCTCCAATACTTTATGTCTTCTTTATGGAATTCTTTAGATGACAACCATCTACAAGTGACATGACAACCCAATCAAGAGATTAAAGAAAAAAAGTCATTATATTATGTAACATGAAGTAGATAATGAAAATCAAATTAAGAATAAGTTCTATGTTGAATTAAACAAACAATAAGCACATGGAAAAATCACCACTTACCTCATGTATTTCCCGAGACTATATATTATTTGCTTGACATTGTTGTCGAAGTTGTCCGGGATAGAGAGAGGTAGAACATACTATAACAATAATATACAAATAGTTTCAGTATATCGAATAAGAGTACTAGAAAAAGAAAAAAAATAATTATCAAATGCATACCATATTAATTATTACCTTCATGAAGACATACCAATCGTGTGTTTTCACCCCTGTGAAATCACCTTTCTTTGTTATGATATTCTTCATGTTCGCACAAAATCCGGTGGGAAATTTAATTTTTCGAATGACTTCTTTTACAACATTACTTTGCTGGTCCATTAACATCCATGGAAGTGAGTTTATATTAATTTGCTCTCCATTGCTATGAAATTGAATGACGTCTTTCATTGCATGGTTGTTATCTTGAATGTCTTTGCAAATTTTGACAATTTTTTCTTTGTCACTCCTTCCATCAAATATTCGCCATAATGTTTCAGTCACATTCTTTCCGACATGCATTGTATCAAATAGATGGGAAATTTGTAGGTGCTCATAGTAGGGCAACCTACTAAATTGTCTAGGATAACTTTTCATTCCTCGTGGAATCCCATTAATGCCTTCATGATGATCACATGAACAACAATGATGAAATTAAATATTAAATCAATGTCAATTACAGTAAATAGCACACAATATAATAAAATACAATATCATCATATATATACAATGATTGATTATACGTACCTTGACGATTTCTATTATATTGCAACTTCCATAGCTGAGGTGTCATTCTCTTTGGTTTTAATGCAGTCTCTTGCTTGCCATTGAAAAGATGTTTTTCGGTAGTTCGATACCTGTGATTCTTGGAGAGGAAGTGCCTATACTCATCAAACACCTCCTTTCCTAAGCTTTTTGAACGACGAGATTTGATCTTAGGACCACAAACTGGACATGCAAATTTCCCCTTTATCTGAAGACCTAAATAAAAAGATGGAATATCAATATTGTCTATTATAATTATATAAAAATGGCTGGATATTTATTTAGAAAAACATGCATGCGTATTATATTAACTAGTAGTTTGTAAAATTTAATGCAACTAAAGTGGAACTTATAATTACATACCACAGAAATGGGTTAACCCTGGGGCATCATGTATTGTCCATACAAGCATTGCATGGAATTGGAATTGCCTTTGTCGTATTGGTCTAGATAAGTCATACATAGTGATGCCATTCCATAACTTCAGTAGCTCATCAATAAGAGGTTCGATATATACATTCATATCTTTGACTTGGTACTTACCTGATTGATTTGAACATATAAAATAAATATTCTTATTATGAGACGTACCATTTAGATATATAAACCATATTTCGCAATAGAAAAACTTTAAATATATATATAACATTATGAGACAAAAAATGACAAATGAGAATATATCACTGCAATAAAAAAAAAACTGCAGTGTTCGTACCTGGAATAATCATCGACAACATTATGTGCTCCCTCTTTATTGTCAACCATGGAGGAATGTTGTTGTCGATAAAAAAAAATAGGCCACACCGAGTAAACAGATCTCATCTCTGCAAAAGGATTGACACCATCTGCTGCCAAAGAAATCCTAAGATTACAAGGTTCGTCTTTAAAGTGAGGCCATTTTTCCTCCATATCTCTAAATGCAGACCCATCTGCAGGCATCCGAATAATGTCGTCTTGACTTATGTTCCGTGCATGGTAATCCATAAACTGCGCTATGTTTTTGCACCTGAATAGATGTTGCAAACGGGGAATAATGGGAATATAACATAGAACCTTGCGAGGCACCTTTTTAGTTACTTGATCTGTGCGATATCTACTGATATGACATTCAGGACATTCTGTTGCAAATTCATGCTGGTTGTAATAAAGAACATGATCATCGGGGCATGCATGAATTGCTTCATACTGCATTCCAATTTATTTCATGATGGCAGATAAATCTCGATATGTGTGAGGTAAAATATTTGACAGTGGTAACAAATATTCACCTATCATGCTACAACAAATTAAAATAAAAATCTAGTTAATATAATATAGAAATAATATTAATGAAACAAATTTCATCCGTAGTAATTTGACTTATATATGAATTAACAATAAATACGTGACAATCATATATATTTTGTGATGGAATATATTACATACCTTAACATCTGTGTGACTGATATGTTTGAAAGACCATTCATAACCTTCAAGTTCATTACCAACAATATAGCAGAGAGAAGATTTGTCTTGGAGCCGTCATAAAGGGGTTTGTATGCCTTGTCAAGAAGAGGTGTATCATGAATATCATCAAAATGTTCATCATTTTCATGATCATCATCATCATCCATTCCAACATTAAATGAATCATGGATCAAAGTATTTGTAACATCATCTTCAAGTATGTTATCAGTATCATCATCTTCTTCAATGTGATCATTAACTTGTTCTCCATTAATATTCATAGCTCCATGTTCCTCCGGTACTTGTTCTAGAAGCATTTGCTGAACCGGACGATATGCCGTAGGATGTCTTTCCTTTATAAATACATGAAACAATCAATAGATAAAAGTTAATATTAGAAATTCAAACGCAAAATGTAAACATTTCAAACGCAAAATTTAAAAATTTAACAAATTTTGTACTATTGGGATGAAAAGAACAATGACCAATTGTACTGTTTGTCAAAAATAAGAAATATTATAATAATACATAAATTTACAAAAGCAATCAAAATTTAAAAAAAAATATAATGCAAAACTTACAAATGGATGGTATTCATGTCCCCCCTCGGCATGCACATGCTCACTATAATGTTTTGTGGCTGTTGTGATCAAAATTCTTCTCCTCTTAAAGCCCCTGCATTGATTACATGGACAATAGCATTTACCATCACCCCTTCTTTCAACTCCTTCCCACAATCTAGCAAGCAATTGTCGATTTTGTTCATCTGGATCAGGAATATTCATAGTTGACATTTTCTCGTAAAGAGCTTAAATGAAGATTATCGATCTTAGAAAATGAAGTTCCACAGTACTTTTCTCACTTGAATAACAAAAACAACGAAAAACATTCCGCCGAACAAAAAAACACATCCGCAAACCGTCGCTGGTATAGCAAACATGTCAGAATGGTTAGATATTTATAAATTTTAAAATTGAAAAAGTCAAACCTACGTTGGATATCCGACAACAATAATCTAGTTACCGTTGGGAAAAAACCGTCCTATATCCGACTTCCTCGGGTTCGAAATGACATCGGTTATCCAACATCCAAAGCGTTGGATACCCGAACAGGCGACGGATATTCGCAGAGTCATAAGATATCCTATGAGCTTCATCGGATATTCAAAATTACGTCGGATATCCGACAGATGCCTTTCAAAATTTATTAAAAAAAAACAAAAAAGTAATTTTGAAAGAAAAATCCGACGACACAGTCCATTTCGTCGGAGGTCATCGGATTTGCTCGTCAGATTTTGGGTTCAAATATACTAGTGGAAGCTTATGCCCACCGATTTAAGTTTGTGTTTAAGCGTGGCAGTGTGTTTGAGGTATTAAAATGCACCGGGTCATTTTGATAGTTTGTAAGCACTAGGGTGTTTGAATATTAAATGCACCGGTGTGCTCTGGTAAATGGATAGCACATGTAAAATTAAAAAATATTAAAAAATGTACGGTGCGTATGATTTAAAATATCGCACCAGTGCGTTTTTTGTAAATAAGCACTGATGCATATATTCTATACTCAAGAATCCTTGTGGCATTGAAATTTGATTCTTTCCGGTGCTTATTCTATATGAGTGCACCAGTTCAACTATTTTAATGATACAACATCAGTGCGTCTTACAAAGACACGCACCGATGTGCGTAATTTCAATTTAGCACACCAATAAAAAAAACACCCGCTAAAACATCCGGCCGTCGAGTATTTTTTAGTTATAAAATATATCTGTAATGACCTTCGTAAAAACATCCGCTACCATTGGCGGAGGTCGTAGTGGAATTTTTTTGACATTTTTTTCCAATCTTGTAACACTAAAAACCTTTGCTATGGCCTCCACTATAGAGCCTTTTCCTTGTAGTTCAACACTCTCAACTAGTGTTTACAACATCAATTTACTAGATCGCAATAGCATGAATTCACTACACCCTACTTCTTCACTCATTTTAATACATTTAACCTTTTACGTTACATCATATTTATAGAAGCAAAACTCTAATTCATGACAACCGAGTTAGTTACAGCTAACTGCTCCATTAATGGTGATCCATTGCTTAACAATTTTCAGTTATTTTGTTAGAGTCTACTTGACAAAGTCAAATTTAGTCGACCACTAGTCAAGCTTCTTATTGTCCAAGTGTTTGTCGAATTCATTCTCGCTTTATGCTCCTCCATTTCATGTCGACTAGTCGATTATTCTAGTCGGCCAGTTGACCATATTGACACCGTTTGTCGACTTCAATTCCATTTGACTTGTTAACCAATCAACTATCGACTTCGACCATCGATTTACATGCAAAGAATATAACATACCCAACATAATCTTCCATTTGTTATTTAGGATTGAAAAAAATTCGACAACATTTCTTCATGTAAATACACAGTTGAACACAAAACTGACAACATTTACACTATTAGTTCAAATGTTATTGTTTATTTATTTCTAAATAAACAAATTGAAAAAAAATGCAACATTTGCATTCTTGATTTTATTTTCAACCTTGTATCGACGATATTTTTCAATATTTTGGTTGTCATCGAGAGGAATGAAAAAATACAACAACATTTATGCTTGTCAATAAAACCGATGACATAAACATTGTTGGTTGTTAAAAAATATTTTTTAACAAATTTGAAAACTACTACTCATTGATAATAAAATGAGTAATAAAAGAAATCTAGTAGCATAATTGATGTTGGTTGATAAATTTGAACAAATAAATTATAATTTAACTGTATACACTTACCTCTCAATTAAGTGCCATCATGTAGTGCAGGTGGTCTAAATGAATGCTAGATTGAGGTCTAAATGAATGCTAGATCAAGGTTTTTAGGTGTGTTGTCATTGCCAAAATGAAATAAGGCCTTAAATGAATGCTAGATCAAGGTTTTTAGGTGTGTTGTCATTGCCAAAATGAAATAAGGCCTTCATAGGGGGTTTATTTTTTCAAAATAAAAAACAAGGACCTTGATCAAGGTCAAGACATTAATTAAGGTCCTAACACTTATCGAGGTTTAGACCTCAATCGACAATTTTGTTAACACTTGTTAAGACCTCAATAAGGGGTTTGTAGATTTCAAAACAAAACCTACATCAAAGACTTGTTTATATACTGTCTAGACACAGGAGCAGACATTCTTTTAGGACAAGATTTTGTCAAGAAACACCTGCCCATGGCAGTCAGAGAAGGTTCAAATGATTTCATAGTTCAAGGAATTATGACTTCTATTCCAGTAAAGTCTGATTTCATTATTAGAATCTCTCCTAAAAATCGAGGCATTATTGAAGAATCAGTCAGAGATCTGGCCAAAATCAAGAAAATAATCAAACATGCAGACCTCCATGGTCAAGAGATCCTTGCAGACATAATACAGAAGTTGAAGACATATTGTACTTCTGATCATCCAAATGCTTTCTGGAAAAGAGAAAAATCTTATGTCACTCTCCCATATAAGCAAAATGTAGAGATCAAGCCTCAAAAAGCATCAGCAAATAACATCAGCCCAACATAGCAGCAAGCCAGAAAAGAGGAGATACAGCAGCTGCTAGATAGAAAGCTTATTGAACCTTGTAAAAGCACCTGGGCATGCCCAGCATTCTACATCAACAAGCATTCTGAGCAGAAAAGAGGAAAGAAAAGGTTGGTAGTCAATTATGGAGAATTAAATCAAGCCTTAGAACCAATCAGGTATCCTTTGCCTCATAAAGATTTAATTCTGTCTAAAATTGCAAAGGCAAACGTCTTCAATAAATTTGATCTTAAAAGCAGATTTTGGCAAATTGGCATTACACTAGAAGACAGGTATAAGACTGCATTTGTAGTTCCTCATGGCCAATATCAGTGGATGGTCATGCCATTCGGCCTGAAAAATGCTCCATCAGAATTCCAAAAAAGGATGGAAGACATTTTTCGCCATTTAGATTTTATTATTGTATATATTGATTATTTACTCATTTTTAGCAGGGATGTTGCAGAGCATAAGGTGCATCTAAAGCAGTTTTATAAATTTGTATTTAAACATGGGATTGCTCTTTCAGCAGCCTCAGATAAGTTTGTTGTTGCACAAACATCTATTCAGTTCTTAGGGCTCCAGATTTCCCAAGGGAAAATAATTCTGCAACCACAAGTTTTGCAAAAACTTTTAGAGTTCCCTGATAAGTTGCAGGATATTAAGCAAGTACAACGATTTCTTTGTTGTTTGAACTATATCAGACAGTTCTATCAAGCACAGGAAAAAGACACAAAGTTGTTGCAGAAAAGGTTAAAGCCTGGAATAGAGTGGACAGCAGAAATGACTGATACAGTCAGAAGAATCAAAATAAATATTCAGAAGCTTCCTCCCCTATCTCTTCCAGTTCCAGATCTCCCATTCATTCTAGAGACTGATGCTTCAGATCAGGTTTGGGCAGCAGTTTTGCTGCAAAAACATTCCAAAAAATAAGAAGTATGTGCATACACATCATGCACATTTTCGGAAGCAGAGTTCAAATATCCATCTTCGCATAAAGAGATTTTTGTAGTCAAGAAATGTATTCATCATTTTCGACTCTTTCTTAAGAGTGTTTGTTTCACAGTAAGGACAGATCTCAAGCACATGAAGGGCATGCTCGCTAATAGAAGATTGTTAGAACATGGCAATGCCAGAGTTCTAAGATGGATAGTCTGGCTTCAAGTTTTTTACTTTGAGATTGTCTAGAAGCCGGCAAAGATAACCATCTTGCTGATATGCTCACTCGAGAAGGATCACAGTGCCGAGAGATTAAGGTTTTTGAAAAAGGAGAGTCTTCGTCCTCAGCAACAACAAATAATTCAGTCCTTGTTTGTCATGAATGCATTTACTGCTATTGTAGTGATTTTTTTCACAACAAGATCCAAACTCTTCCTTTTGAAATCCAACAGCAAATACTCCAAGATCGGCTAAATTCTCCAGAGGGATGTCGAAGCTACAATATCAATTTTAATAATCCTCTTCTCAGAATCAACCATGTTAATATGATTATTGGGCATTTTCATTTGCTTTTAGGAGAACAACAGTTTTTTGTTTATATTTTTGACCCTGCTATTAGATGGATAGATTTTTATGCCATTCACCAGCTTGCCAGAGCAAATGGCAAAGTTATTGTATGTTTCTTTTGTGATGATCTTCATACTCACCAGTGGAGTCCCTGGATGAATATTTTATTCTTTTTATATGTCCCCAGAATCTCAGCCTTAGAGCATGCCTCTCCCCAGGTTTTCATTCCTGTCCTAAAAGATGAAATATATGGTGCCTCTCTCATCTATGGTATTTCCCAGTTCGACATCCTTTAGAAAGGTGCTACTGTCCACCCCTCAGTTACTCCAGGACAAGAATTCAGGATCGTTATCAAACACCGTTTATTTGGTGATGTTTCTGTTCCCAGCTACATCGGACCTGAACTTTTCAGGCAGTCTCCTTTCTTTGCATGTTTCCGAGAAGATGCCCATCACTGGATGGAGGATGTAATACATTATGGTAATGATTATCACCGCCAATGCTTTCTACAAGATTCTTCAGAAGACAACGAACTTGACCATGATGGATTTGGGTCCGAGGGATTTGATTCAGATCATAGTCCGCCTGACTATGGTTAAGAAGTTTAATTTTGTCTTTTGTGGGTTCTTTCATGAATCTCCACTTTGTATAAATCTGCTTTTTAGATTTTGTATCTTACTCTATGATTATCTTTCGTGGGTTCTTTTACGAATCTCCACTGTGTAAAAACTTTTAGTACAATGTAATCTATACTATATATTTGAGATGCCTTCTACATTATTTTCTTTAGTGGGTTCTTTGAAAAGAATCTCCACATTATACAAACAGGTCATCTCGTGGTGTGGATGTCTCTTCGTGAGTTACCTGAAAACCAAAGATGCCTTGTCAATCACAAGAAAAACATCTCCGTCCTCCATGAGTCACAACTTTAGGTATAGACAGCTTCTACTGTTTCATTGTCCCTTATAATGAGTCATCGATTCCTTTCTTACAATGCACTCCTCTCTTCTTGTATATATAGGTGCTTGAGGGTTCATTCTAGGCATTCGGAATTTGAGGGCAAGAGTCTGAGTTTGTATTGAGTCTGAGTCTGTATTAAGTTTTGAGTGTGGGAAACGAGCAGAGAGTTTGCTTCGACACTCTTGAGTTCCCTAGTGTGTCTATGCCAGTCTGCATATGCTGAGAATCCCAGAAGCATTCGAGTAGACTTCAGCTTGCTGATGTTTGAAAGATAAATGGTCTCAGTACGTAGTGCAGAGGTATACCAGTTTGTTCAGTGATGATCTTCGATGTCCGAAGACGAGCTGAAGTGTGTTTTGTAATATAAGCTACTGCTATTTATAAAAGCAAGTTTTGAATTTCTTGACTCCAGTCTTGTGTTGTTCCGCAATTTATTGGTATCAGATCCTGTGTTGAGATCTATTTCTATTATTTACAGTTTCTCTATTGAACTTCATCCCCTTCTAAGGTGGGAAGAGTTATTATATTTAAAGTCTGGTAATAAGCACATCGTTGGTATACGCATTCACCCACTCGGCGTTGTCATCCATCAAGGGTATTCAGGTGTTCTTCTTCAGCACTCTGCTACATTTCTCCAGGTTCATATTTTGAATTTATCTCTTCCATTATGGATTCTTCAAATAGCAGTTTTTACTTCCCTGAATCTGCTTCTTCTAGAAAAGAGAAACATACAAAGCGATGGTCATGGTTAAATAAATATTTAAACAAGACTGATTCCAATACTCTGTATGATACTCGTGTTATGTCTCAGGAATATGAACCACAGCCTAACTGGTCATTCCCTGAAATAGATGTCAATAAAATTTATGATCTTCTTATATTCAAGTTTCATGCAGCCCAGTTATTTCGTTTCACATCTATGAATATATCCATATCTGTTGGTCAGTCTGTATACCAGATTCCGTTAATCAAATATGAAGATATAGCTTGGGGTTTGGAGCATGAATATAAATATATCCATATTGGTTTAATACAGTTCGGTATCAATCCTCTTGTCCGTCCCGGATTGGATACTTCCTGTTTATCATGTGTGTTAGATTCTAGGATAAACAAGTTTGAAGATGCCTTGTTAGGAGGATTTCAGAGTCCGTTAAATAATGGCCCTACATGGTCTTCCCTAGTTCCCAGATATCAGGTGTCTCTCACGGACCCCTATATCAATGACTTTTTACAAGCATATATACAATTTTCTGGTTTTGATGTAGCTCCGCAATCCCAAATTGATCAATTGCATTGTTCTCTGTGTATCTAGTTTGTTTCTACTACTATGCCTACAATTAATCCTAAGTTGCAGAAGCGAGCGCTCCAGGACGGAGTTGTTATTGGTCCGGGAAACACTACTCCCCTCCAACTCATATTTTCACAGGTAACCTTACCTGAAGAATGGAATAGCACATACCAACCACTTTATTAGAGATATCCAGAACTCCATGATGCTTCCTCCAAACAACTTCATGTTATCCAGCATCTCGATGGTAACACTTCTCTTAGATTTGCTCCTGCACAATCATTTCCTCCATCATCACCTACAATTCGTAGATATGCTTCCCATTCTCAGTATTTACCCCGCAGGTCAAACATCCCATTACGTTCATCTGCACATATGCAAACATATGATTCTCAGCTACGCCAACATATGGTTAACCACAGTCAGTTTCCTTCTGCATCCTGCAAATTTTGTAAAGAAAAACATACCCCACAAAACCCAAAAACATTTCAGTCTATTAGTTCACCCTCTTCATCCTCTTCCTCTGTTGATCATAAAGGTCAGCATGCTGATTGTCCTGATTTTTCTTCTTTGTTTCATGAGATCAAGAGTTTATCTCTTCCTCGAGAAAAAAGTGCTTTATCTCATATTGCAGCTAGAAGACTAGACTCCGGAAATTCTAGTCCTTCTTTCAAGGAAGGTAGCGTACAATCATATCTTCAATTTGTAAAGCTAAGAAGCCCAAATGATCCTGAACCTGCAAAACAAATCAAACTGCAAAATTATGCAAATTTTCAATCTGTTTGCATAGCACAAAATATAGATGATGTGGCCCGAGATATTTTAGAACTTAAAGCACATCTCCAGACATTACATGGATCTATAAACCACATTTCAGATACTGTTGAAAGATTGGTCCAACACCACAAAGAAAGAACAGCTAAGTTGTTGGAAATTGAATCCAGTTTGGATATCATCACAAGGTCTGTTGAAAATTTACAGACTGCACTCCCATCTCCTTCTTCACCTCCTGACTATAGCCAAATAAATCAAGAAGGCTATAAGTTTAAATATCATTCTGCTAATTCTGGCTCTCACAAGTACTTAAAGCAGTTGAGTCCATAACGACTTAAGACTATTCAGCAAGGTGTTGAATTAGCCAGAGAAAAGTTCGAAATGCTAAAGCAACGGACAGCTAATCTTGCATGCCACGATATCAAGATGGCTTCTTCCACCATCTCAATGGATTCAGCAATGGGTGAAACTTCTAATTCTAAGAGAAACAGAGCCCAGTCTCATTTCTTCTAGAATCAAGCAAGAAGGGTTTCTGGCACTGATATCAGCCAGAATAAGTTCCGCAGTCCATTCAACAAATGGACAAATGAGTTTAAAAATGTAGATATTAAGATTGATTCCAAAGACTTGTCCAAAGGATTTGGAAATGCTCTAATCATTAATTTTGATTGCATGGAAAATGACCAAATCCTAAATCTGCTCCAGAAAATCAATGCTTGGGCATTTCAATGAAAGGCGGAAACAAAAGCATCTTGGAAAGACATTGCTACACAACTTACGTGGGCATTTACAGGTATTGCAAAGCTATGGTGGGAAAAATTCTCAAAAGAAGAAAAAGAACATCTTCTTGAGAATGAAGATCCTGTAGAAGCCTTATTCCAAGCTCTTGCTCATGAATTCCTTGGTGTGCATGAACTACTTTCCCATACCGCCTTGTTAAAAAGTGCAACTAATATTTATATATTCAACTAAATTTAAAATAGAAAATTCCTAACTTGCACCTTACTAATTGGATTTCAATCTATTTTCCCTACCCACAAGTCTTGCAATTTACCCCTACCCATGCATATGCACTTGCACTTGAAGGAATGCCACCGTAAGTGAATGTTACCTCTCTAGAAAAAAATCAAAATGTGCATAGTACATGCAAAGGTTCGTGTAATTTTTGACAAATTCACTAATATGTGAACGTATGAAAACTATAGTCATTTGTTATTACACCAAATTACCAATATCACTATAATTAAAAAATATAATTACAATTGAAATGAATTGTACTATAATTAAAAAATATTTCAATTTTAGTTGAATAATGGGATTAAAAAAATAAAAAATATAATATATATATTTGACTGAAATGTCAGTAGCCATTGTTCAAATAATCATATGATGTGATTTTAATAATATATGTCGCATAGGTGTGCCTATACGAACATTACGCATCGGTGCGTATATACGACCATTACACACCGGTGCATTTTCTTCTTTGTTTCATATTGGTTCATGTAGATGGCTTATGTGCATCGAGAATGATCGAAGCTTATGCCCACCGATTTTTTTTTGTTTAAGTGTGACAATGTATTTGAGGTATTAAAATGCATTGGGTCATTTTCATAGTTTGTAAGCACCAGGGTGCTTATAAATGCACCGATGCGCTCTAATAAATGGACAACACATGTAAAATTAAAAAATATGAAAAAATGTACGGTGCGTATGATTTAAAATATCGCATCAGTGCATTTATTTTGTAAATAAGCACTGGTGCATATATTCTATACTCAAGAATCGGTGTGGCATTGAAATTTGATTCGTTCTGGTGCTTGTTCTATTTGAGGGCACCAGTACAACTATTTTAATCATACAACATCGGTACGTCTTATGAAGACACGCACCGGTGCGCGTAATTTCAATTAAGCGCACTGATGAAAAAACACATCCGGCCGCCGAGTATTTTTTAGTTATAAAATATATCCGTAATGGCCTCCGTAAAAACATCCGCTACCATTGGCAGAGGTCGTAGCGGAGTTTTTTTTGACATATTTTGCCAATCTTGTAACACTAAAAACCTCCGCTATGGCCTCCACTACAGGGCCTTTTCCTTGTAGTGCAACACTCTCAACTAGTGTTTACAACATCAATTTACTATATCGCAATAGCATGAATTCACTACACCCTACTTCTTCACTCATTCTAGTACACTTAACCCTTACGTTACATCATATTTATAGATGCAAAACTCTAATTCATGACAACCGAATTAGTTACATCTAACTGCTCTATTAATGGTGATCCATTACTTCTTAACAATTTTCAATTTTTTTTAGAGTCTACTTGACAAAGTCAACTTTAGTCGACCACTAGTCGAGCTTCTTGTTGTCCAAGTTTTCGTCGAATTCCTTCCCGCTTTATGCTCGTCCATTTTCCGTTGACTAGTCGATTATTCTAGTCGTCCAGTTGACCAGATTGACACTGTTTGTTGACTTCAATTCCAGTTGACTTGTTAACCAATCAACTATCGACCTTGACCGTCGATTTACATGCAAAGAATATAACATACCCAACATAATCTTCCATTTGTTATTTAGGATTGAAAAAAAATCAACAACATTTCTTCATGTAAATACAAAGTTGAAAATAAAACTGACAACATTTACACTATTAGTTCAAATGTTATTGTTTATTTATTTCTAACTAAACAAATTAAAAAGAAATGCAACATTTGCATTCTCAATTTTAGTTTCAACCTTGTATCGACAATATTTTTCAATATTTTGGTTGTTATCGGAGGATTGAAAAAATATGACAACATTTAAACTTGTCAATACATGGTTGTAAATAAAACCGATGACATAAATATTGTTAGTTATTAAAAAAAATTAACAAATTCGAAAACTACTACTCATTGATAATAAAAAAAATATAGTAGCATAATTGATGTTGGTTGATAAAATTTGAACAAATAAATTATTTAACTGTATAAGTATTCAAATAAATAAAAGAAAAAAGACAAAAACACTTACCTCCCAATTAAAATGCCATCATGTAGTGCAGGTGATCTAAATGAATGCTAGATTGAGGTCTAAATGAATGCTAGATCAAGGTTTTTAGGTGTGTTGTCATTGTCAAAATGAAATAAGACCTTCACAAGCGGTTTATTTATAAAAAAAACCAAGAACCTTAATCAAGGTCAAGACATTAATTAAGGTCCTAACACTTATCGAGGTTTAGAACTCAATCGACAATTTAGTTAACACCTGTTAAGACCTCAATAAAGGGTTTGTAGATTTCAAAACAAAACCTCTATCGAAGACTTGTTTATATGTGCATGAACTACTTTCCCACACCACCTTGTCAAAAAGTGCAACTAATATTTATATATTCAACTGAATTTAAATTAGAAAATTCCTAACTTCCACCTTACTACTTGGATTTCAATTTATTTTCCCTACCCACAAGCCTTGCAATTTACCCCTACCCATGCATATGCACTTGCACTTGAAGGAATGACACCGTAAGAGAATGTTACCTCTCTAGAAAAAAATCAAAATGTGCATAGCCCATGCAAAGCTTCGTGTAATTTTTGACAAATTCACTAATATGTGAAAAAATGAAAACTATAGTCATTTGTTATTACACCAAATTACCAATACCACTACTTTTAATGATTTTGTAAAATAAAAATTTAAACCATATGATATTAAGTTTTTGAAGAACGAAAAAAAAATTAAATGCCTAACTTAAATTCTAAAAATGAATGATGATGATGATGATTAATGTTCACTGAGATCTTTGGTCTATCGGACCTTAAGAGAAGATAAATAAATTACTTGGATTTTTGTAAAATTTGATTCCTATGAAGAAAAAGCTGAGAAAGAAGCGTTCCTAAGTTCCCATAATTTTGACAAGTTAGAAGATCATGGAGATTAGAGTTGTAACAAAGATTAGGAAATTGTGATCGGATGTGGGTGTACACAAGGCACTCTAAAACAAAGTGAGATCTGGCCTCAACGTTCATGAACTCACTGAGCTGGCAGATCCTTTCCTCCCATGGTGTTTTAGGAATTGTCCATCGTCATGTTTCGCTATGAAGTTCGTGGGAGTTCGTTCCTATCTTAGCTATATTAATCTTCTTCTTTGAACTTGTTAAGATAGAGAGGTATGTTTGATCTTCCAGATTAGAATTAATCACTTGCTTGTAATATCTTAACTTTATTTTACCCTCTAACTCTTTCTCGTCCCACATTCTCAATTTGAACTTATATGTGATAGTTTTTTTGTGGTTGTTGATATCTTGCAAAGCAATGTTTTCATCAATCCCCCAATGACTGAACCAAGCCATGGCGTCTTTGTACCGGCCTCTCTTGAGCCAAAAATAGCCTTGACTAGAATTTAAAGCAATTTTAGGGAATCTCCAATCTGCCATGTCATTTATCTTATTTTTGTACTCAAGTATCTATACATAGCTATAATTTCAATGAAGAAAGACCCACTTCTATAAGGAAAATAGGACAGGGCATGTTGTTTTTAATTTTAAATTAAATGAGAAAAAATATCAATTTTATATAATAATAAAAAATTTATTAAAATATTTAAAATATTATTTAAATATAAAATAAATTATATTATATGTAGGGCATGTTGTTTTTAATTTTAAATTAAATGAGAAAAAAAATATCAATTTTATATAATAATAAAAAAAATTATTAAAAAATTTAAAATATTATTTAAATATAAAATAAATTATATTATATGTATGTGTGGTGGAGGGGATGATGTTGATAATACTCTTTATAGTTCACTAAAACCAAATTTATATATATATATAGAATTTAAAAATATAATAAAGTTTAGTTTAACATTTAATATATTTATTTGAATATGATTTTTACAGTAAGGAATCATTATTTAAGATTTCAAAAATGCATTGTATATGTGTTTAGAAACGTCTCAATATTTTTAAACATATACACACTCCATTCCAAAAATCTTAAATAATTAAGTAATGTGGATACATTAAAAATTATATATATAAAGCCGTAGACAAGCATCTTATAAAAGGGTAGTTCGATTATATACCACATCCGTGCTTCTGTCTTTTCGAAAACTACATAAAATTTAAAATGTTGAAGATGCGCACAGCCTGCCGCCGAAAGTTGATGAGATTTGGATGTACCCTTTGAATTTTGTGCAAAAGCACAATATTATTCTTGTGATTACTTGTGTCGCTGATTCGAAGAAAATCCGTACACCCTACTACGGCTGTTATCACCAGCATAGTAGCATTATCCTACTATGGCTGTTATTTGAGTATCAATAGCTAGCTCAGTTGGTTGGGTCCCATTTGACAAGTCATTGTAGGTAGAGGTTAAGGGTGTAATTCTTGGGTGTTGGGGTCAGGTTTCTTTATTTGAAGCATCGATAGGGTGAGGCCCCTTCGGGTGGGCCCCATAGCATGTTTCCGTTGAAAAAAAGAGTAGCATTACATGTTGTGCATGTGGTTTATATGCGGTTGGATTTGAATTACTTCAGATTTATCATCATTTCACTGTATAATTGTTTGTAAACTGTTTTTTTTTTCCATTCCATTGGATGTAGCTTGGGTGGGTGGGAGGAATGATTGTTATCTTCCCCACCAAGCCTGGAATTTCAAATTTTATGTGATTGTCAAAAAAAATTTGATGACGGTTTCAAATTTTCCATACCTATCATATTACGTTTTATGCAACTTCACATACTATCAATTTATTTTGATGTTATATATAAATATGATTAAAAATACAAAAGCTACTTAAAGGTTGACAGCAATAGAAGATTACTAAAACTGATAAAAATGGAAGCACAAAATCAAAATAAATATAATACAATACAAAATCTATATAAATACAATAACTAATCGTAAATATAGAAATCCAGCCATGACTTTATGCTTTGCATATTCCTCAAATAACAAGAAATAAAGTAAATGAAAAAAACAAAAGGCGGCCAACCTTTAAGTCCATAAGAAAACCTCTCCCAGCCTTGAGGATAATACACATCTACTGCACTCCACGGTAAGTTAACAAGACAAAAACAAAGATAAGACTTTCATGGCCTGAAATACAACCAACTAAATAAAAACATAAAATATCAGTAATGTCGGTTGTAAGTTCATAAAACTAAAGAAAAATGCCATCTAAGACTTCAAGACTTTGCACGGGTTAAAAACACTGAATACCCATGACTGGCGGTTTATTTCTGCTATGTTATTTTGGTAGAAGAGACCTAAAAGTGCGAGAGATATGAAATCGTTCGTCTAAATCAGGTCCTCACAAAATATGTTTTTTTAGTGGTTACGCTAAGTGAAATAGGCTCTTTAGACGAATGCAAAGGCCAATGACTTATATATTGTTTTGGGCAAAGATAAAAGGAAATTGTCTAGGGATCTTACTTACCAACTCTTATCAACTCTTTCAACAGCAAACTCTGGAGCACATTTCACCTTCTAAGATCCATGTGGGATTCTCTGGTTGTGTGTGATGTTGAGGGGCTATCAATAGACTACTCACTCAAACCCTAAACAATAGACCATTTCTTCACAGGTTGCCTTAATATATTAAAGAGGATGGGTAGGAGCAACCGGCCGACCCCACCCATATTTTATTGGATACTCACTGCCTTATTCGGGATAAAGGCATCAGAGAGAAACCCAAGGCCAAAAACACAAACAAGAATGCCAATTGGGGATTCTCATTTGATCTGACATGTGATAAAAACAAAAAGAAAACCAACATTCTCATAGTAACCAAAACAAAAAAGGAAAAGGCTGAATTTTATCAAAAGCCTACTAGTTACCACATTTCATATTCACCAAAATACATTACCCTAAGTCACAGGAAAGCTGAAATAATCAACACATTTTTAAGCTCGAAGACATACCTCGACAAGCAAGCTCGTAATTTATGGTTACATCTAAGTTAAAGCTCAAAATTTGTTCCTGCGGTGTATCAAAATGTAATCACTTTGTGTTTTGTCCCTTCATCCATCCAAAAATCCAGCATGGATACCAAACCCTAAACCAAATGTAACAAGAATGAACGGTCCCAAGAACCAGAATGGTCATTTGCCACGCCTCCGAGGCTCCCAATCTCCCACCGGGGAGTTGGTATTCCCATCGATTGACAAGACGGGACGTGCATTGTAATAGATTGGCAATGGGCGGTGAACCTGACAATTATTAAGTATACGACTAAAGAAACATTCATAGGTTATGGGTTGGAAACTAAATATTTTCATCCAAACAAAACAAGCAGTGCAAGAGCGGCCCAACATAATAGCCAAGATTAATTATTAAGAAGTACAAGGTATAGTAGCACAGGCATTAAAATTTCTAACGGGAAATTTAAAATCATGGACGTCAAATAGATGTTATGAATAATTTGGTAGCTATCACTGTTGACATGTCGATTCCAAATTTATCTATCAAATACGTGCTACAATGAAAAAAACATTATGTACATCGTCAAATTCCAGGCTTGCTCCCCACCCAGGTTCAATTCTTGTAAGTGACATGATGCTCGAGCCCCTATGTAATGATTGAGTGGATTATGTAATCTGGCTATACCTTGATTCTTCGGAATAGCATGGGTTGGCATATTTCAATGTGAAAAAAGAAAAAAAAATATTTTCTTTCAATTAAAGTTTCGAAAAGTAGATTTATAAAATTCCCACAATAAAATCTCTTTTGAGAAGAATGAATAGAACATTGAATAAGATGGAACAATATATTTTCACAAATTTGATATGAATTTGGCAAAAATGTGAAAAGATGTTCAACAATTCATTTGATCCAAATTCAATATATCCATGTTCTGAAAAAATTGTAAGTTTAAAAAGTACTAAAAGCCTCTTAAAATCTATCATTCACCAAAAGTTTGACTTGTAGTCGTTAAATAGCGGGATCTAAATCCTTGAGTATCCAACAAAACTAGAGTTTCACCACAACTTTGATTTTGAGACTAAAATCCTTCAAATTTATTTTGTCTTAAATTTTTACATATCAAGGAAAAATCTTACATGTCAAGAAATTTGATCCCTCATTGTGGTGCTTGGTAAGTCCGGATTTAAGATGGATCTATGCTAGTCAACGACATTAATAACATTAATGTATCCATCAATAGGTGTACATTAATAATATTCATGTGTGTCGCTTAATAGTAGGTGTATATGAACTAGCATATACCAACACATTATATTGAGCACATGCATTCGAGGCAAACTAGTTTTAATATTATGTGTATTGCTAATAACCTAACACATGGATACCTTTAATATTACCCATCATATCAAGGGTCATTAAGTTTGGTCTGTTATGGTTCACAATAATTTATTATGGTTGAATATGCATCACCATGTTTAACTATGCTTAACAATGGTTTGATCATGGTTGATTATATTTGACCATCGTTACCATGGTTGGCACATTCGAATATCATTCAATATGAGTCAACGATGTTTAACCATGGTTGACTATAGTTGAACATGGGTGACTATGGAAAACTATGGTTGACTATAGTTGAACATGGGTGACTATGGAAAACTATGGTTGACTATGCTTCCCTAAGGTTAACAATGGTTGAATATAGTTGACTTTGTTTGATTGCGTTTGACTACAGTTACCTTTAGTTGACTATGGTTGACTATGTTTCACTATGGTTGAAGATGGTTGGCTATGTTTTACCATAGTTGACTATGGTCAACCATGTTTAACACGATCCACAATGGTTCACCATGTTCTGCTATGGTCAACATTTCTTTGACAATGGTTGATTATGATTTACCATTGTTAGCCATGGTTCACAAGAATTGCTACATTCATCAATGGTTAAGTTGCATTGCAAAGTTGATTAAAGGTTATGTCTCATTGAGTTTAGTTAACTTTCGTTAGCCATGGTTGACTATAGTTGATAATAATTGACTATGGTTGACTATGATTCACTATGATTGACTATGGTTAATGGTGGTTTGGCCATGGTTGATTATGTTTGACCATCATTAACCATGGTTGTCACATTTGATTATGGTCAACCATTTTTAACCATGGTTCAATTTGAGTACAGTTGAACAAAAGTGACTATGGGAGACTATGGTTGATAAGCATTCACTATGGTTAATAGTGGTTATTTGGATTTAGTTAATTGTATGTGACTATGGTCGGATTTGGTTAACCATGTTTAGCATGGTTGACTATGGTTAACCATGTTTAGCATGGTTGCCAATGGTTCACCGTGTTTAGTTATGACTAACAATGGTTTAACCATGGTAGATTGTGTTTGACCATTATCTATTTAATCATTTTTAACCATGGTTGAGTTTGGTTGACCATGATTTACCACAGTTGACTATGGTTAACCATTTTTTACTATATTTTACTATGGACGACAATATATGATGATGTTTGACTATGGATAATAGTGTTTTTGTTTGATTGAGTTGGTTGGCCATGGTTGGTTGTGGTTGAACATGGTTGATCATGTTTATTTGTGGTTGATTATGGTTGACCTAATGATCATGGATGACCATGTTCACTAATGTTAACTATAATAGACCATGTAAACATATATGGCTTAAGTCAACTTGAGATGTTCCTTAATGATGATGTCAAATTGTGACATTTATCTTCAGTAACTTATATCAAAATGTGACAACTTTGAAGGGTTATGTTGGATTACCACATTCATTAATGGTTATGTTTCATTACAACATTAATTGTCATTGACTTATGTTGAATTTTTTCATTCCTTAATGGCTATGTTGCATTGAGACATTCAAAAAGGGTTATGTTGCATGATGACATTAAGAGGTAAACTATGGGAGACTATGGTTAACCATGCTTTGCTATGGTTAATAATGGTTCAATGTAGTTGACTTTGGTTGATCGTGTTTGGTTACTGGTGAATCCATGAAGATGTGTAACACTTTTTTGGCCAACAGTGACGGTGAAATTTCGATTTTTTACACATTTATTAAATCGAAGCCCTCAAATCTCATATATGCCTTGTGAATTCCGACATGCAACAAAAAAACAAATTATAGGGAATTATGTTGTATCCACCTATAATTTTTTTTTAATTATTTAATATACCAAAATTGCATTTAATGATAGGTTTGTTCTTGTAAATTTTGGAAAAAGTTAATCGAGTGGCTTGTGTGCACGTAAAATTGTTTAGTGATAAATGCATAATTTTTTAACATATATATATATATATATATATATGAACATAATCTACATAAAATGCACTAGGGCACACATTTTTTTTTAAATTTATGTTGGAAAATTATACTTTATATTTATTTTTGAAACTGACTGTTGAAAACTTTAATTGCATTTTGTACACATGTGTGCGCACGTAAACATTTTTTTATTGGTTACAGAAATTAAAAAACAAAAAATACGCTTTTGAAGAGGACGCGTTGATTTGGGGCTTATATATTTTTTGAATTTTTCTTATTGTGTACTTTGTATGTTGTTGATTTTTATTTGTGTTGATTTGAAGTTGTGGACATGGTTTTGTAAGTGTAAGTTTGAAATGAATTTTTTTGTTATTGTGTACTTTGTATGCTGTTGATTTTTATTTGTGTTGATTTGAAGTTGTGGACATGGTTTTGTAAGTGTAAGTTTGAAAGGAAAAAAAAAAACTTATCATATTAACTCAGAAACCCATAAATTATATGCCAATGGATATGTTATTCGTTGATGAATCCATTGTTATGAAGTCTGCCACCTAAGGTGCATCCAAGTATAAGGTTTAGGCCTAGAAAAGAGGCTAACAAAATTAAATTTGCAAAAAGGGGGCTAAAATCATGTTTTAAAGCCCTCAATAGAGCTATTAGCTTGATCGAGGGTTTTAAATCCCTCAATCGAGGTTTTAGTTCTGGTTAAGCCAAAAGCTCAGTCAATCAAGCTATTTAATCATAATAATGTTTAAATTTTATATTTTAAAAAATGTAAAAAATAATATTAACTCAAATAGCTCACTCAATCGAGCTATTTGAATTAATATTATTTTCTCCATATAAAATTTAAATTTTTTTAATGATTGTTATATTTTTATTTTGTTTAAACACCAGATCATTGGCTTGTCATGTTACAATTTGATGATTATGTTGGCAAACAAAAATATCCTTTTAAATTTAACTGCTCGTGGTTGAAAAATGAGGACTTTTGTAATATGGTCAGAACTTTTTGGAAAGATTGTGTTCTGGAACCTGGGCTAAATCCAATGGACCCTTATGTTCTTAAAATTCAGAAGTTGAAGGAGACAGTATCAAAGTGGATCAAGGAAAAGCAAAAGAATGATCTATCTGAACTTAATGAATTAGAAGCACAGATCAATGCACTGCTACGCTGGAACATCAATGGGGCTTGTGATGATGTTATCAACGAGAAGATAAAATTATTGGAACGGAAAAAATATGATTTACTCACTCAAGAGGAAATGGGCGGCTCAAGTGCCGTGCTATATGGATCGGAGTCAGGAGATAAAAACACCAAGTTTTTCATTCATATGCTACACATAGGAAAAATATAAATGTTATATGAGCACTAAATGATGTTGATGGTAATGAAATTATAGGTATGGAAGGTTTACAAAATGTTGCCAAAACACATTTCTATGGATTATATTCTGATCCTGAAAATGGCAATCTTCTTAATCAAATCAAGGTGATAAGAAACTATCTAGTTTTTGTAAATGAAATTGATGCTACTGAACTTGGAAAAGTAGTCACATTGAAGGAAATTGAAGAGATGTTGAAGGAATTCGCGAAGGGCAAGAATCCTAGTCTGGATGGATGGATAGTAGAACTGTTTATTGAATTTTTTTATGCTATGGGAGAGGACATTCTAAATATGATTGAGTTCTCTAGGGTGGAGGGATATATTTCAAGTGGACTTAATGCTACTTTCTTAACTTTAATTCCTAAAATTGGGAAGCCCTCATCTTTTGGGGATTTTAGGCCAATATCCCTTTGTAATTTGGTCTATAAAATAATATCAAAGATCAATGCAATTCAGTTAAAGCCTATTCTATCTCGCTGCATTTCTGGAGAGCAGTTTGGTTTTTTACAAGATAGACAAATACTCGATGCTATTGGCATCACCTAGGAGGTTATTCACACAGTAAAGTTGTGAAAGATGCAAGATTTGTTTCTCAAACTTGATCTTGAAAAAGATTATGATCGAGTGGACTGGGGCTTCTTACGGCTGGTTCTCATTCAGATTGGCATTCCTCCATTGGTCATTCGATGAATCATGGCTTGTGTTACTTCGGAAAGTATTGCGGTCTTGATAAATGGAGCACCTTCATAATTTTTCAATATTTCTAGAGGGGTTCGCCAAGGCTATCCATTGTCTCCATTAATTTTCTTGTTGATTATCGAGGGACTTAGCAGATTAATTGGGGAGGCAAAAGCTACTGGAAACATCAAAGGTATTAATTTCTCTTCTGAGTTGTCTCATACACATTCACTGTTTGTAGATGATTTACTGTTGGCTGGTATAAACTCAATGGAGGAATGGCAGAATTATAATTCTATTATTAAGGACTTTTGTGAAGTATCAGGTATGGTGGTGAACAACAGGAAGTCAAATATTTATCATTTTGGGATTGAGGATAGGAAACTTGAGGAATATAAGAGATTATTGCCATACAATTTCTATCACTTAGAGGAAGGGTTCAAATACCTTGGATATTTCCTTAAGCCTGGTGCTTATAGGAAAAAGGATTGGTTGTGGTTCATTAAGAGAGTTGAACAAAATATTTCTCTTTGGACTTACAGACTTTTGTCAATTGGTGGACGTTTAACTTTGGTGAAGTCAACTTCCTTATTGGTATTTCGGTATACTGGTTCTCCCTTCTCCAGATTCCAGGTTATATCATAAATTGTATGAGAAAGCTATATTTTAAGTTTCTCTGGATAGGTAGTTTGGAGAGCAGCAATTTGGTAATGGCCAGATGGGAAAGTACAGCTCTTCCTGAAAGGAGTGGAGGATGGGGGATAAAGAATTTAACACTATTCAGTTGTGCACTTCGAATGAAAATATTTGGTGAGGACTCTTTGGTCCTACCCTTTGGACACGAATAATTTCAGTTAAATATATCAAAGGGGATGTGATTAATTGGATAAGGAATCCAGTGAAGAAAGTGCGAGGATTCTCTCCCATATTGTTTGGTTTCTTGAGAGTGTATGATTTGCTGGCTAAAGACTTTTCATGGAAGATAGGAAATGGAAAAAGTGTATTGGTGGGGATTGATCCAGTACTAGGACCGGAATAAGACTACACATTATATAGTGAAATTATTAATACACTTCACCGATTCGATTATGCAACACTCAATAAAATCAAGAGAAAAAACACTGGTAACAATCAGTCATATTGGCTCAATGCTATGGAAATGGGCTTCAGTGACACTGCTACTACAGAATGGACCCGATACATAAACAAATTCAATGTTGTTGGATGCATATTGAACATGGAGAAATATAAGCTAATCTGGTCAAATAATAAAGCTACAGGCATTGTTACAGCCAAAATGGCATATAAAGCTATTATCAGTTACTGTTGTAATTATCCTGTTAACTAGTGGCATAAAACATTATGGAAATGGAAAATACCGTTGCAAATTCAGTGCTTCATGTGGCATGCATTAAGGGGAGGACTAAAAACCTAGGACAACTTAATCAGGAGAGGTTGGGTCGGTCCAGGTATGTGCTACTTATGCAGAAATAATTCAGAAACTTCACAGCATTTATTGATGGATTGTGTTTTCACAAAAACACTCTAGTATTTAATTATTAAACATCTTCAATTAGACTATCATTGGGGATCGAGAATGTTTGATATTTGTGCTCTCAATTGGTTCAGAAATTGTAAATATTTGCCTTATTTACCTGTGGTGATATCTTGGGATATATGGAGGACTAGAAATGTAGTAGTATTTGAAGAGAAAAAACCCAGTATTGAGAATTCTTATAATAGAATCCTTTCTTTGATTAAATATTATTGTTCAGTAACAGTTAAAAAAATTATTAATCGGGATAGTAACTTCAGTATCCCTCATCATAGACCAGTTGCATTCTTTGATGGATCGACAATTGATGGTTTATGTGCTGTGGGGGGAGTGATATACATCGACAAAGATCACTACTTCACCCTTAAGCTGAATTGTGGAGTAGGTACCAATACTAAGGAGGAATTACTTGGTCTATGGAGTGTGCTTACTGTCTCTTTTGTTATGGGATTGCATGAAGTGATTGTATTTCGAGATTCTAGAGTGACGATAAAATGGGCTAAAGGGGAACACAATTTAAATGTGATTTCCTTATATCAATGGTGTTGTAGAACAAAGGAGAAGATTCATCTCTTCAGGAACATTACTTTTGAACATATATTTTGGGAGCACAATTGGATGGTTGATACTCTCTCTAAAGAGGCGCACATAGGAGTCAAAGGCATTATCAGATGGGAAGAATTTCAAGATACACAATGCATTGATTTTGGCAGTGTGAACATATTTGAAATTTAGCAAATACATGCTGAATGTAGATGTATTTTTTGTGTAGGGATTACAGTTTATTTTTTATGAAATATCCGTCATAGAAAAAGCAAAGGATACTTGTTTGAAAATAAGTCTCAGCTATATGACTTATGTATGATTGTACTATTTGATTCATCTTATGAATAACAGTATCACGTTTTTTTTTTTTAAACAAATAATAATAATAATACATAATTTTTACAACCATATCTATTTCAAATCTTTTTGAATATGTGTTTAACGTGATTTATGGTCCATGATAAATTTGCCCATAGCATCATATTGCATCAAATACCATGAGAAAATTTACTATGGGTTACCAAAACCCAAATAGTTAATAACTTAATGTGATTTGGGCATAAATTTTCCTATGGTATTTTATGTGATGTGATATCATGGGCAAATTTACCATGGGCTACCAAAACCATGGTCATAAATCAAGTTAGAGTGATTCAAAAAGATTTGAAATATGATTTTTAAATATTATGTATTATTAACATGAAAATGGTTAAAGATTTGTATTTCTTACTATTAATATGAGTATGAATAAAGAGTTTACATTAGAAAATTTAAGTGCATATTGTAATAGAAATATTATATAAATCAAATGTTAATTTGTAAAAAAAAACTTTTATTACATATAATTATTTAAAATTGAATATAATTCTACCTTAGCAAGAATTTCACAAATATAGAATCTCAAACATTTGTCCATAAAATTTATTTAAATCCAAAGCATATTTGAAATTTATTTTATTAAAAAAATAATATTAGTTTAAATAGCTCGATCAAGCTTTGAACTATTCAAATATTATATGTTCATATTATGCATTATAATATAATAGCTCAATCGAGCTATTTCCTAACCCAAGTTTTTTCCAATACCTCAATTGAGGGTTATTTAAACCCTCAATCGAGCTATTGGGAAAAGCTAGATCGAGGGCTTATTTAAACCCTCAATTGAGCTTTTGATAGCTTGATCGAGGGATTAAATAAACCTCGGTCAAGTTCCCATTTTAGACAATCCGTGTCTGTGTCTTACCAAAAAGTGTTACCTATCTTCATGGGAACACCCTTACAGATGCTCATGATTGACTATAATTGAAGATGGTTGGCTATGTTTGACTATGATTGACTATGGTCAACTATATTTAACATAGTTAACAATGATTTACCGTGTTGTGTGATGGTTAACAATGGTTTGGCCTTTCTTGATTATGTTGACTATTGTTAACCATGGTTCACATGAATTGCTACATTCATTAATGGTTATGTTTCATTGTAACATTCATCGAGGGTTATATCTCATTGTGTTTGGTTGAGTTTGGTAGGCCATGGTTGACTATGGTTGAAAATGATTGGTTATAGTTAACCATGTTCAGCATGGTTGACTATGCTTTTGCATGATTAACTATGGCTAATAATAATTTGACCATTGTTGACTATGGTTGACCATATTTAACCATGTTTTCCATGTTTGGCTATGATTAGCTATGGTCAACCATGTTTAGCCATGATTGAGTAATATAGTTGAACAAGGATGACTAGGAGAGCCTATGGTTGACTAGGCTTCACCACAGTGAACAATGATTAACTTTGGTTGATTATGTCTAACTATGGTTGACTTTGATTAACCATGGTTGGATACATTTGACCATGTTTGACCATGGTTACCTATGGTCAACTATGTTTAACATTGTTGACAATGGTTCAACATGATTGACTATGGTTAACAATGGTTTGACCATGCTTTACTATGCTTGACCATCATTAACCATGGTTCAGACATCTGACTATAATCAACAATGGTCGACCATGTTTGACCATGGGTGACTAGGGTTGAACAAGGGTGAATATGGATGACTACGGTTAGCCATTTTTTATTATGGTTTACCATGTTTTACTATGGTTAACAAGGGTTTAATATGGTTAACATTGTTTGATCATGTTCGACTTTGGTTGATTATGGTTAACCATGTTTGATTATGGTTAACCATGTTTGACTATGGTAAATTATTGTTAACCATAGTCAACTATGGTTGGCCATGTTTAAAGCCCATCATTAACTTGATTATGTGTTTGGGCCATTGGACTGATAAACAACAAATTCAATGAATGCATAAATGGTTTACATTTATGGATGTTTGACTATGTTTACTATGGTTGAGTTTAGTTGACTATGATTAACAATGGTTTACTATATTTAACTATGGATGACAATATTTGACTATAGTTGACACTTGTTCGGTTTGATTGAGTTTAGGTTGGCCATGGTTGACTATGGTGGACCAAGGTTGAATATGGTTGATTATGATTCATTGTGGTTGATTATGGTTGACCATAACAACCATGGATGACCATGTTCACTAATGTTAACTATGATAGACCATATAGTCATAAAAATATGGCTTATGTCGACTTACAACATTCTTCAATGGTGATGTCAAATTAGAACATTAATATTTGTTGACTTCTGTAAAATTGTGACAATTTTGAAGGGTTATGTTGGATTGTGACATTTCTTAATGGTTATCGATCCTTCGTTTGGGCCATTGGATGGGTAAACAACAAACGTTTATGAAGGCATCATAGGTTTACATTTAGGGATGTTTAACTATGATAAATTTTGGTTGACAATGATTGGTTGTGATTGACTAATATTGACCATGTTTGACTATGGATGAAAATAATTGATGATGTTTGACTATGGTTGTTAATCATTAAGACTGAATGAGTTTGGTTGGTCATGGTTGACTATGGTTGATCATAGTTGACCATGGTTGACTATGGTTGATCATGGTTGATCATGTTTGAATATGGTTGATTATGGTTGATTGTGATGATCATGGATGACCATGTTTGTTAATTATAATATGTTGTGTAGACATAAAAACATGGTTTATGTTAACTTGCAATGTTCCTCAATGAAAATTCACAAACTTCTGTCAAATAGAAACAATAATCCTAAAGGGTTATATTGGATTACAATGTTCCTTAATGGTTATGTTGCATTGTAACATTCATCTTGGTTGACTTATGTCAAATTGCTTCAATCATCAATGGTTATGTTCATGCATTGTGATGTTCATCAAGAGTAATGTTGCACTATGATGTTAAGAGGTTGACTTCAATATTATGTTACATTGTGACACTAAGAGGTTTATAATATGGTTATATATGTTACGATGTTGACCTTGGTTGAGTTTGTTGAAATGCACTATGTTCGTCGACGATTATATTGCATTATGACATTGAGTTATGTTGACATGCTATGTTCCTCAATGATTATATTGCATTGTGACATTGAGTTATGTTGACTTACTATGTTCCTCAATAGTTATGTCACATTGTGATATCCCCCAAAGGTTATTTTGGATTGAGTTGTTCCTTAATGGTTATGCCACATTGCAATGTATTATTCTTAGTTAACTTATGTTGAATTGCTATGTTCCTCAATAGCTATGTTGAATTGCGACATTCTTCAAAAGTTATGTTACATTGAATTTGATTGATTGTACTTAACTATGATTGACCATAATGTACATGGTTGACCATGGTTTACTATGGATAACCATGATTTACATGGTTGGCCATAGTCTACTATGGATGACCATGTTGATTATGTAACTATGATTGTTGGTGCCACTTTTTTTTTACCATTTGTTTCCCCCTTCCTATGTTGTTTACCGTGCCATGAACATGAGGGTTGGCCATTTCGATATTCCCACTATTCTATGCTAATGATATATATCATGGTTTTTTTTCTGTCGGTTACACCTTGACCACGTTTCATGCATGCACGACAGCTTGCATGCATGCCCACGCTTCAAGACAGATTAGAAGATGCATTCTTCCAGCCCCAAACTTGGTTTGTGCAAGCTATCAAATGATGCCATGGGACCCACCAACATTTTTAGGACCAAAAGACATATCTTCATAATCAGGCTTCAAATTTGAAGCCTTCAGGGCCCTTCAAAGGCCATTTTACACGTCATAGAAGGCCACTTCAAATTTTACCATGCAAAAATAATTTAATTTCATGGTAAGCCCTTCAATAATTAAATTAACCACTACTGTTTAAAATTGCAACAAAAGGGTAGCTTCAAATTTCACCCATCAACAGTTTTCAGGGGGAAATTGGGAATGCAGCTACTTGTTAGGTGACTTGGGAGTGGGACTCAGTTGAAATGGAGGTGACAAGGAAGACCATTTTTTTCACTTTGAAACCAAGTGCTTCCCCGTTCAGCTGCCACTGGACACAGTTGCATCCCTACGGGAAACAAGTGTGCGCAAAGCGCCCCCCAACTTTACCAAAAAGCCCGGGGATTTGGGGAAGTTCCCACTCTACCAACCTCTATGCATCTAGTTAATGAGTCAGATCAAGAATCCATACTTTGTATCTAAAACTGTATTACATGAACTATTTTCCTCAATTGCTCAATCATCGAATCAACACCTTCCTCTAGTACACGGTTTAATATTCTTGGTATTTATTAATATGAAGACCACTGATGCTACTACACTTACAATCCGCGTTCGACTGTATGAACTGGGACAAAAATGTTTTTGTAATCTTTATTTTTAGAATGACAGTGCTACTTTACCTTTTGATTTTGTTGCCCTTATCGGTTGGTCTGGAATAAAACATGAACTTCAAGCATCTATGCATCTCCTCTCTACTTGGTCTACCTACGTTTTACTTATGCTTCACAACCCATCCTCTAATCCATCATACCACAGATTTAGTATGTATAACGAGAACTGGGGGGGGGGGCTCTCCTCTCTACTTGGTCTACCTACATTTTACTTATGCTTCACAACCCATCCTCTAATCCATCATACCACAGATTTAGTATGTATAACGAGATCTGGGGGGGGGGGCTATAAAGAAGAAGCATCCAAGGTCCATAATTAGCTATTGAGAACAAAAGTTGTCTGGAGTTGGATGGTTCTCTTTGCTCAAACCATAACATAGCATGTAACATGTAAGGAGTGTTGAATGAAAAATTAAAACATACATTGTTGTCATTGGCATTTAATTCTGCCGTAGGGTACACAATTAGAGTGACAAAGAAACTTGCTATTAGTTTTCAATCCAATCCAACTTCTTTGTTGAACTGTTCTCTCTAATATACTTGCATGAAGGAGGATTATAAATGGCAACGCAGTTGTTTGATAGAGGTGCATGAAAGTGAATTATGGTCCTCAATTCAACAAAGTAAAAAAGGTTACCATTCAGATTCTTTCCCTTCACTTTTTTTACTGCCTTTCTACATACATCTCTATTGTTCAAAACTCAACGTCTAATGTTTTTGGCTTTTGAAACAATTTCTTCATTTTTTTGCTTACATTATCATTTTTTCCATTGTTAAGTAGGCTAGAATTTATATTAGTTTGAAGAATGCTAGTGATTTACAAAGATTGAACTTTTCCAACAATAAGCATCACGTTTCTTTTAGAAGAGTTGAAGAACCCAACTATTCATTGAGCTTGTACTATTCGAAGCATCCTAGGAACCCATTTTAAGAGGTATTAAATATTATTATACTGGTTAAAAGTTGGATTGGAATTGGGCTAGCAAGCTAATTGTAGCTGATGCAGAAAAAAAAATCTATAAAATTAGTTATGGCAATTCACACTGAACATCTGAAAAGTGGATTTTTTATGTGTCTCCTAAGTTATGTTTCACGAATAAATTCCTCATGTTCAAGCAGATCATGAAAGAGTAAAATAGTCTTAATTTTGGCTGTAAGAATGGAACTTGGATTGGAATGGGGTTAGCAAGATAACTGTATTATTATACTGGTCAAAAGTTTAAGAGGCAAGATCAATTTTGGAAACTGCTAAGATGGAAAAGGTGGCATAGTGGCCTAGAGACTAAGCTGCTAAATCAGGGCAAAATATGGTTATGTTATATGACATATACAATGTTCAGTGCTGCTATATCCACTGCAAAATAAAGCCTCTCGACTTTACTGCGTCAATAAACATTAAAATTTTTATATACTAGTACATTTTCAAATGAAAAGAATAACTTATTTTTACATGTCAGCATTGAAGAGTTCAATATCTCATAGCCCTTCAAAGTGAAATGGGACCCTACCCTTCAAATTGGATCCCTGATTTATTAAATCGTAATAAAAGACAGGGTCATAAAGGCTCTAGTATTGTCACTGTAATGATCGTACGAGCAACACAAAGAAAGCAAATGGTCAATATCAATTCTGCAATGTTGCTCCACGCGTCAGTCCAATTAGAACAGACCATAGGAGGAAGCAAATAAATTATGAATACACACATCATAAGTCTTCCCAAATCAAATAACAACTTTTGTTTCTTTACTAAATCCCCCACTTGGTGATTTCTTTTCTTCCACTATAGATAACCTACCCAATATATTCAACGACACATGCTTTGAAATACTTGACAGGGCCGCTTTGGCCCTTCAAAACGGCTAAGAGTCAAAACGGCTAAGCAACAGCTCTGGAAACCACCCAGTTCCCTCCTCCAAATTCGCAGTCTTATCAGAAAGCCATTGCAAACCAATTTTGAATTAACAATGGCCCGCCATAAAATAGCCTGCATGTTACCTCTCAGAAAACAAGAAGCACACATTACATATTCATGTTCAAATACTATTAATCGTTTGTCTCTCCCAAATAATAATGGCTTTGTCATAGCCCCGGAACGGAGCCATCATAACTTAGTGCAAGAGCATTAATGGAAGACTTGTGTTTCTCCAACTTACTCATCAGTGCATGCCCAGTCTTGCATTTCTTCCATACTTTTATCTTGCAATCGGCAGAAGTAGTGTATATGAAACCATCATGTGAAATTGCAATTGCATTGATTGCATCGTCATGTGCTTGGAAGGATTCTACAGAGACTGACTGGGACTGAGATAACCTCCATACCTTGACGGTTCGATCTTAGGAAGCAGAATACAACACTAATCCATTTTTTGTTGCAGCAAGGGAAGATTTTGCATTTACATGTTGTATCCACAGACACTTCTTGTGTCTTCTCACTTTTACATAACTCTCAGGCCTTATCAAGTTCTTCAAGCAATCCTTAACTGAAGGCTTTCTGTAGACAAGTGTGTGACTATGATCAGACTTCTCAGAATATTTCCAGACTCTGATCTTACGGTCCTGATAATGTGCACTAAATATCTTGTCACCAACAACACTAACAGCCTTCACAACTCTATATTTTCTGCACCCACATTTCAGAGGATACATTTTGCTAGCAGAATGAAGCTGCCATGCTTGAATTCCCTCAAAAGACTCACTGTAGAGGACACTCTTGTATTTGGTTCTTCTCATTACAGCTAAAGAAAATACACCAATATCACCCTGGATTTTTATGGCTAATATGCATCTGTAAACATTTTGTTCTTAAGTTGAATCTATATTGAACAGAAATCTCAGCGAAGGAGTTGAGCACAAGCTCTGGAAACTTGACCTTGAATGACTGACCGAATCAGATTGAAGGCTTGATAAAACCCTTAATGGGGGAAAAGTATATTCAGATATGGGAAATAAGATGCTTTATGTATATAAACCGCCATGGAATTATAATCCCAAGAGCTTATATCTTTGCATCTGATTTGGTTTTCATTTTGATAACAAGACATTGAAACGTGTTAATTTGTAATTTATATTGTAAACAAAGTGTTTTATTTTTAATAAAAACATTAACCCATATTGAAAAATAGGAAGAAACGAAAGCATTAAACTCATTTATTAAAAGACATTATTAACCCATATATACTTTTAAAATATTATAATATAATAAAATTCTCATATTAATATTTCAAAACACTAACTTCAAAAATTCTCTTATGCATGTGTAGATTCGCATTGTACAAAATAGGGTATATATAAAATCCTACACAATTATAAAATATATTTAGAATATTTACATAAAATATACTATTGTGTTATTATTATGTTGTTATTTATTTTGATTCGAATATTTACATAAAATATACTATTGTGTTATTATTATGTTATTTATATTGAAAAATATTCTATTAAATTTGATCGTGATTCGTACGTGGCTCTAAAAATATATATTGCATCTTTCAAAACAATTTGAAATCATTAATTGATTGTGTTTTTAATGACTATGTAAATCATTATGAAATAAGAGTTAGATAAATTATGAATTGAATTTAACTTGGATATGAAATTTATTTTTTTTTATAATAAGAAATTAGTTAATATTTTTTTGGATCATTGTAATTTAGTTTTAATTAAGGGATTTGAGTTGTAGTCTAATTTGTGTAAATGGATTATGATTTTGGATGTATAAAATATATAAATATTATATTGTGAATAGTCATGTTAACACAATGAAGAATATAGAGGTGTGATTCTAAGTAAGATTGTTTTTCCTTCTTAATTGTTTCTAGAGTAAATCTATGTATTGTCTCTGTTCCAATGTTGTTCTTTATATTTTCCTTAAGAATTTATATAACTTGATTCACTTGCATAAGTTTAAAATTTAAATATACATCATAACAAGGCATCCAACATATGCATATGTCAAACAAGGATAGATCATTATAAAGAAGGCCATTAATTCTATATAGCCATTAACAAAAACACTTAATGCTAGAATAATTCATAAAATAAAAAATATAGATGTCCATCATAATCAGGGAAACCACATAGATATTTAGGCCTAACATACTCAACCAATAAGTAACAAACAACGATCAAAGGACTAATGATTCTAGAGGGAAAACAAAAGATTCTATCATTGTAATGTTACAATCATTGCCCACTAACATGGGCTATGAACCAAATCCATATCATCGTCAAACAAATGAGGGTAAATCCTTCTTCATTTTTAATTATAATTTCCACATGTCTGCATCTTCTAAGTACTATTTCAACTCACCTTAACCCAATATATTTCCCAATTGCTCAAATGTTGCTGCTTATTACAAATGATTGCCAATGGTTTAATGAGATATTCTGTGATTTCCTTCATATGAATAGCATCAAATTCCAATAGATGAGTACGTCCAAGTAGATATCTCTTAAACAAATATACAAGATAAACATTGTGAATTTTTGCATGTGGTGGTAAGGACAGTTGGTAAGCCATGTTACCCATTTGTGTCAATATTTCAAAATGTCCATAGTGTCTAGGTGCTAACTTCCTCCATTTCCCCAATTGAAATGAACTACTCTTTGGTTTAGATCTAATATGCAACTTTTCTATGACATTAAATTGCATTCTATCTTTTTTTTACATACTTTTTTTTGTCAATCCTAAGCAGTCTTTAGATTTGTTGAACTTGTTTCACTATATTTTCCATTTCTTATAGAGTATCCTTCTCTTCAGTCAATCATACTTCCAATTTATTCCAAGTCACAAGAGAGTTGCTATTTTATCCATATATTATTATCTTAAAATGTACTCTTCTTGATAGAGTGATGATATCCATTATTGTTAGAAAACTCTACTAGGGGTAGGTAGTCTTTCAAAAAAAATGGTTGATTTATTACATACATCCTAAGCATATATTCTAAACTTAAATCGACTCTTCATATCTTCCCATCTATCTCCATAGGGTATGTTTTGCTAAAACTTAACTTCATGTATAATTCATGAAACAAACTTTATCAAAACTTGGAAATAAACTTGGAGTCACAATCTGTCATGTTCACCTTTGGTACACCATGGAGTCTAACATATTCTTGAATGAAAATGTGGGCCATACCACATGTTCAATTTCTACTCTTTACTAGAATGAAATGAGATATCTTTTTTAGTTGATCAAATACTATCAGTATCGAGTCATTACCATTAGAGGTGTCGGGTAATCCTATGTTGAAGTCCATGGATATCTTTTCCCATTTCGAATATGGTACAGTTAAGGGATTCGAATATCCCTTTGGATTCTAATGTCCCACCTTAATATGTAGATTGATACTAGTTACACTAGCATGCACTAATATTCACGGGGGCTTCACTCAATAAATTGCTATCATAGCGCGTTCGTTCGTGGCATATGAAACAATACCGCTAATTTCACTAAATATTGGAAAATCCCTTCCAAAATCGTTTTTTTTTTACCCCCTCCCAATATGCCTTCCCAATTTAAAAAAAACCCCTATTTTCACTCAATATTGTATGTTTCAATTTTTTCATTATCATTTTTTATACCCCTTTATATTTCTACCTAGTATATTGATATGATACCCCTCTTATGACCCCACATGCATTCTACAATGCACCTTGCTTCTTTCAATGTATATTGTGGATGCACATTACTTCACCCACAATGCAATTACTCAACCACATATCATTATGATTTGCAACATCTAATGGTCTAATGAAGAGATAGGAGATCACTTATTGTATGTCACTAGAGCCAATGCACATAGTATAACATTTAGATTGCATGTTGCAGTTCCCCAATCCCTGACTAAGCCTGTTGTGGTCTAGGTATCCAAGCCCCCGGAGCCTGTAACAAGCTCTAGGAGGCTGACTAAACCTCCCAAGGCTTGTAATAGGGACGAGTGGTTGGGTATTCAAGCCCCCAAGGCCTATCAAGGGCCTATAACAGTCCCTGGAGACCTAGAGCCTCCCAAGGCTATTGGTAACAACTGGTTGAGTGCTATTGGTAACAATTGGCTGTCAATGACCACTGTCTCTCGACTATGATCGAATGGAACCCCACTTCACCATGAAACCCCTCGCCTCAAGCATGCCTCAAGATGCGATTTCCCTGCGTACTGGTAAGCCCAAACCTTGCCTCAACCCGATTTCTCATTCGACCGTGATCCCGCCATCTATATTTGGCGGATATTTGTCAGCACGCCCATATAAAAAAGACCCCAAAGTATTTTTGTATTGTTACATTAAATAAAAAAACATTTTCCCCTTAATATATAAGCAATATAATTTTTAGGTTTTCATGAATATTTAATACCGCAATATGAATGAACGTGATATTATATTGTCTTCTAGTGAAGCCCCCGTGACTAATATTATCTAATAACACCCATTGCATACATGGACATTTCACTACATTATTTAGTAGATAAAAATTAAATGTGACCAATAAAAAATTAAATAAATTAAATTTATATTGAGAGAGAGAGAGAGAGAGAGAGAGAGAGAGTCTGTGTGTGTGTGTGTGAGAGAGAGAGAGAGAGAGAGAGAACATATATTAAAAACCCAATAAGTAGTAACTAATCAACGTGATAATTGTAATTAATTTCGACATAATAATTGTAACTAATTTTGAAACATGATAAAGTGTAATCATGGGGTAAGATGTAAGAATTAAGAAGTAAAATAATTAGCATTTGAAGAAAGAAGTAAGAAAATTACCGATATTACCCTCAATTGTAGATAGATGCAGCGAAGGTTGACCTGCATCCTCTTCTTGTTGCTCTCTCAATGTTGCTCATTGTCACCTCATCCTTTCTTCAATGGTCCTTTCTCATATTTCATCTTCATTAGTTTGATCATGATCATGTTTCTGGCTTCGAAGTTTCTTGTTTCCCATGTTGATTGGTGAATGACAAACAAAAATGTTCAATTTCCTTTGAAACAATATATATCTCTATGTGGCGAATATTTAAAAAAATGCACAATGTGGGACACTTAAAAGGCTTAGAGTGGTGTTACAATTCATGATTTTTTTTATTTTATTTTTATAGAATTGGTGTGCTATTTAGTTTATTAAATGTCAAAATTTGGTAGGTAATGCAAAAAGTTGATGGGTAAAAGTTAATTTTACCTTAACCATAGATAAACCATCTATCGAGCTACTTAAAAATATGCTCAAAACCTCAATCAAGGGTTTTTAAGACCTTGATTGAGCTAATAGCTCGATAGAGAGCTTTAAAAAAGGCTTTTAGATTCTTTTTTCTGCAAATTAAATTTTACTTGCCTCTTTTCCAAGCCTAAACCCTATCGTGGGATGCCCCTTAGGTGGCAGACTTCATATGGATGGATTCGTCAACGAATCATCTATCCATTGGCATATAATTTACGAGTTTTCGAGTTCATATGATATATTTTTTATAATTTTCTTTTCAAACTTACACTTAAAAACCATGTTCACAACTTCATAGCAACACAAAGAGAAATCAACATAAAAAGTACACAACCCAAAAAATTCAAAAAATATATACGCCTCACATCAACTCAAAAGGGTATTTTTTTTTTTTTTTTTTTTTTTGTAACCAATAAAGAAAAGTGTACGTTCACCAACATGTGTACAAAATGTGATTAAAATTTTAAATGGCCAGTTTCAAAAATTAATAAAAAATATAATTTTCCAAAATAAATTAAAAAAATGTGTGTGCCCTAGTGCATTCTGTGTAGATTATGTTCACATTTTTTTCAAAAATTATACATTTATCACTAAATTATTTTATGTGCGCACAAGTCACTTGTTAAATTTTTTCCCTAGGAGCTAGATATGGGTGCCATTAAGATGTTTGATGCACCATGGATGGGTCTTGATTCCTTAACCATAGTTATGGTATGGAAAGAACATATTAAGGAATTTGACATTAGTTGGGGAAGGGAGGCATTATCTTCAAGCCCCAAACAAAGTTTCTTAGGCTCTAGTGCCATCATTGACCCTCAAACCTCCACATATGATCTCTATGGATTAATAATTTCCTCCAAGGGTACTATGCATGCCATCAATATGTTAGTTATGCACCAAAAATGTGTCTAGAGGTCTATCCAATGTCATAAGAAGACAATAATGGGCATTATTCCCTAAATGCCGCTTTGCATACTCAATCACCATGAAAAACACATGTAAACCATAGCACAAACCCTCTCTTGGGGGTCTTTGGCATCAAGGTTGGATATAGATGTCGTTAAAAGCTTTTACATACAAATGATGGGTCATAGGGCCTTAAACATGGTCGAGGAAGGAAAACAAACACTTGGGGATATTGTTGAATCTTCTCAGACTCAAGAGCCTTGAATGGTTCCTCGTACCATAACATCAATAATTTGTATGGGTTCTATGCAGGCATTTGAGTGGGATGCAGGTGTCATGGGTTGGTTTTGTCCACTACAAATAGGTTTGGGTCATTCCACATGGTCAATGGGGTAAACAAGGCCTTTAAGCCTTGATTGAACCTTATCATGCTCAAGTTCCATGAACAAACCCTAGACACACCAACACAATCCCTTGATAGGAGGTATTTTCCCTAGGAGTTGGATATGGGTTTCGTTTAGATGTTTCACGCATCATGGATGGGTATCGAGGGATTAACCATAGTCACGGTAAGGAAACAACATCCGAAGGCCCTTGACATTGATTGGTGGAGAGATACAACATCCTTAAGGCTACCTAAATAGAGTCACTTAAGCTTAATAACCAAGAACACATGTTGTAAGATCACCATGGATGGTTTGTAGAGCCTTGAACATCATCAAAGATTGAAAACTAATTTCTTAGGATCCTATTGAAGGTTTCTAAATTAAAATATGAAAATGGATATTGAGTAAAATGTATGGAAGGAACATGTGTGCATACTTGTGAATTAAAAAAAATATGGTGGTATTGCCTCTATTCATCTACATGTTGGATGAGTCGTGTGCGTTGGTTTTAACTTTGGAATGTCAAACCTCTTGGTTTGTGCGAAATAAACAAAAACAAATCTGTTTCCCAAATTCCTATCCCTAAGGTCGTTTTCAACCACACTTTTAAATATGAACCATATATTCATTGCTCATGAATCTATAGACATTTAGAGAGCTTTGTCTGCAGATTTTGTATATCTGTTTTTTTAAGAAAAAATATTGATTCTTATTTTTTATTGATTTTTATTTGTAAACATATCATACTTCTAAAATACATAGGTATTTTATTTCTAGTGTAAATTTGTATTTCCTTTCCCATTTGGAAAACAATTTGTATGGTGCATAAGTACAAATGGAGGTATACACAGTAAAAAAAAATAGATTGGTTAAGTTAAGACCCTCAAATATGTCCTTAACGGTTGACCTTGTTATTTTAGGGCTTCATTGAATTTATTAATTTTAAAGAAATATAAAAATAACATTAAAAAATATGGAAAATTTCCATCATTTTGATACTAAACCGCATCCTTAAAGTGAGCATATCCATTATATTTTAGGGAAAAATAACATGGCAACGTTAGAAGAAAGTGAGTTTCTCTAAATTATACCCATTTTCCTTAAATAAAGTTTATATATTCCCGAACCTTATTCAATTTCCTACATTTCATATGTTTACACTATAGTATAATAAGTTGTGCATGTACATCTAAAATTCCTCCTAGTCAACATATTGTTGTTTTTTCAGATTTTCATTGCAACTAACGTGTCATGAGAGGGAAGCATTAGCTTGCACTAGCCCATGAGTTGCCAAACTCTTACAAGCCCCTCTGGGTCTAAGTGGACCCAAGTGTTTGCACCCAATTTAATTGTGCCCATGTAACTTTTTCTGCCAAAATTCATCTCCAATGGTGTCATGTGCATTGTGATGCATGATCATGATCATCACAAGCATGTCTAGTGCTCGAGTGCTCACAAGTGTGCCCATCACATCCACAACCATCACAAGCTTTTCCAAGATAGATGTGTCCATCGCATCCACATTTGTCGCATGTGTGCTCGACAAATGTGCCCATTACATCGACATATATTGCAAGTGTCCCTGGTAGGTGCATCCATTACATCCATGACCATCGCAAGTGTGTTCGGTAGGTGTTCCCATCACAAGTGTGCCTGATAGGTGTTCTCATCACATCTAGCAAATTGTGCCCAAGTGCACCCAAGAAGTTCTCCCAACAAACTCCCTCCAAGTGCACCCAAGAAGTTATTCTGACAAGGTGCCTCCAAGTGCACCCAGTTGTCTTGTTCCCAAGTGCACCTAAGAAGGTGCACATAACAAGTGCATGAATCCAATAAATATATCCTTCCTACATGTGTCCAAGTACTCCTAGTTGGCATGCATTGAACCAAGTCTACCCACTGTAAAGTCTACCTAACCAATGTGCATCCAACCAATTTTTCCCAAGTCATCTATAAGCCAATCAATTCTTATTTCCACTTATTTTTCATGCATGGTGCATGCCTATGAATGAAGTTTCTTGCATCAATCTTCTTTGGCTTGCCAAGTTCCCTACAGGCTTCTCTTGGTCGGTCCCACTAATGCGAGCTACTAGTGTCTACGGTGTGCCTTTCCTGCATGCAATGGTGCCCAACATGTCTGTGGCGTGCATTGCTGACATGTCAAGGCACTCCAAAACTGATGCATCTAGCCATCAACCCCATGTCATGTCTATTTGTGTCAGCTAACAACCACCAAAGTGATCATGCAACAAAGGTGCCCGGAGCCTCTCAAGACTACATGACCTTACAATAATCCTCTTGTTAAAAGAACAAAACAATTACAAATTAGCTTCAAATGCATGCGATTAGAGATAACCCAAAACAATAAATAATTCAAAACTATAAATAATCGGGACTGAGTTTCAACTAGAGGATAAGGTAGGAGGCATGACAGCAAATACACTATAAAGAGGGTGAAAATCATTCTTCCTATTACAAATTAGATGCAAGACAACAAAGGCTTGGGATTCAAATATGTTGCACTCACCCTTTCAAATGTTCACAACCCCAATTCCCCTTTATAGTTGTGAAAAATAGAGACCAAGTATAACTAGTTGTCTAAGAGTAAAAACAACATCCCTTATGTGAGACTCCAAGATAAAATGAGTCTGAATTGGAGGCATTTGGATCATTGGTTATCTAGAGACAAGGAGTCATAGTCATGGACAAATGACAAGATCCATATTAAAATCAAGGTCAATGTGAGCTAAAAAGGATGAAGAAAACATGGAACCCACATTGTAAGTTCAATTCATTGATGATTGGGATATAGAAGAAGAAAGGTGGTACCCAATAGATAAAAAGGTGCTAAAAGTGATGTACAATAATGCTATAAGAAAGGAAAATGAAGAAAATATGATAAGAGAAAATAACTATGCTATATACACAATTTCAATAGACATTAGGATATTAAAGTGCAAAGTTACAAGAAGCTTAACATCCTATGGAAACAACTAAGAGTCATTAAAACTAGACTACAATTTCTACTTACAAATTAGGGAGAGGTTAAATTCACATATCAATCTAATCATCACAATTTCACGAGGATTATAAGATTCATTGAGAAAAAAATGTGAAAAAGAAACTCATAATTAAATAATAAAGCCATACTAAAAAATATTAATAAAATAAATATAATAAAATATATTCATAAATAACAACTTAAACTAATTATTATTTTGATAAAAATAATAAAATATTAAAAAACTCATACTTATATAAATCAATAAAATAGTATAATAAACAATGGAACTCAAGTAGTAAAACTTACTTAAATAATAAAACTTTTATTAAATAAAATTACTCTTATAAAATAGTATTAACAAATATTATTTTTAAATACAAAATAAGAGATATTTATTTGAAATACAAACCAACAAACCATGTTCATAATTTAAATTATAGGATCTGATCAAAATATATTAATTTTAAATACAATACAACAAATCATCTTCATAACTTAAATTATATATCACAATTAATTAATTTAATCTTTACTAAGTTATTAACTTTAATTAAAATATTTTTAATCTTTTAAAATGATTTCAATCTTTTACAATGATTATATTATTATCATAATTTTCGGTTGATAAAAATGATTATTAAATATTATTTAAAAATAACATATATATATATATAATATAAAACTATTTTTTTTAGAAAATATATATAAGATAAAATTCTTTAAATAAGTATCATTTAAAGTGCCACAGTCAAAGGTTGAGGAAAGAGGTGATAGATTATGCCATAGCCGTGCTTTTTGTCTGACATATTAAAATGCAAAATGCTATCCATTCCGCCGAAAGTCATGAAATTCATGGAATTTGGTTGTAACCTTTGAATTTTGTGAAAGATAACAATATTCTTATGATTACAGGTGTCGCCGAGTCGAGTAAAGTCAATACAAACTTAGTGTAAACAGTAAAGAAAACAGCTATTTTTCTCCAGCTTACGGGCTTAAGTGGCAACCCAGATTTAACGTATCAAATCTTTGAAAGGAAGTACCCATGGTTAAGAATAAAAAATAAAAATATGTGAGAGAATAGCACCCAAATATAAACAAACACAATAGCACCTAAATATAAACAAACACAATAGCATCATTATATTTATTTTGGAAATTATTTTGGAAATTTTTTTAGGGAAGAACTAGTTATCAATAAAAAAATCTATTATTGGTCCCTGGTTAAAACTAAGTCAAGGTAGCCAAGAGCATCTCTCTTGTTCATATTGGCCACTTACAATGGAGGAATCCAATCCTATAAATAGGGTTCTTTACATGCAAATACAACTAGCAAGAAACTAGGGGCTACCAAAACAGTGTGCCCAAAACCACTTACATCCTTGCTCATTTCCTAGTCAAGGTTAACTATAACTGCAAACCCTAGTTTGCCAATCAGTAACGAAGTAAGCTAAATGGAAGAAGGTTTGTACATTTCTTACCATTTTCACTGGAAATCAAGTGATGTTGATTATTATTGTTCAAATTACAATTTTGATTACAAAAATAGATTCAGCCTTCTCAGATGCCATTGAAACACCTTGATTATGCAATTCCAACAACCTAAAACTACAATTTTAACAATTTCCTCTGAATTTCGGCTGAGAAAATAGCTGGAAAATGGGTGCAAATCATTGATCATTTAGCTGACATCATCACTAATCCTTATATTATTCAGTCAAGGAAAAGAGTTCATCTTTTTCAATTGCAAAGAGACATATTAATACTCCAAGATCCAAAAATATTTAGCAATATTAGAATTCTGTCCCTTTATATAGTAACAACTAATTAGACAATTGAATCTATTTTTACAATCAAAATTATAATTTGAACAATAAAAATCACAATTTCAACAAAATACAAATGACATAACTTTTACTCACTCCAATGTTAAATCGATCCAACTTTTACTCACTCCAATGTTAAATCAATTCAATATTAAATCAATGTTAAATCTAATTAAAGTTATATAATACAAAACACACTTACATATGTATCCATACTTTTACAGGGTTTTACCAATTCATGTTCAACTCAAATAAATGATAACTTTAGATTCTCACAACAAAGTTCCCTACCTGATTTGAACCCTCCCTAGAACATATCGTTGCTCTCAGTATCGCTGATGCTCGATGCTCTGTCTACTCATTTTCTTCTTTTCTGTGTCCAAGGAATCATGTGCTATGCTTTATTTTCCTGTTTGGTGCCAATCTATCCATCTGTAAATGTTGCTTGCTAGATGGCACATGGGGGAGGCCACCTATGTCTGAGAATCAATTGATCCAAAGTAAAAAGTAATTATCAAAAGCTGTCATCCGGCCTACCATGGAACCTATTTAAATCAATTTGTCTACGCTCAAATAGTACAATGAAATGACAGGAACGGTTGTTCATGCTTAATTTTGATGGCCTCAGATTTATGACCTAAGAACAACAAGAAGAAATAAGCTGCTTTCAACAGGCTCAGATCACAGTATATCTGCCACAGCTTGGCCTAATCAAATGGTTGATGTAATGGTGAAACAATATGGAACTTTGCTGATTACGTTGTTATGCATTTATAATAGAATTCCAGTGGGCAATGCAGCTGGTGCGTGCAGAACAATATGTGGGAGCATCCAGGTTCAGTACCCATTTGCAATCGACGATGGATGTGGGGCGCCTCAGTATCGTGGCATGTTCACATGCAGTGGGGATCTGGAATTCCTCACCCTTTCTGGGAATTACAAAGTCCAGAACATCGATTATGATAAACAGAAGGTGACAGTATTCTCCCCCAATATGTCGACCTGCAATACCCTGCAGCCCCGCCAGGATTTCAAGATGAGTGAGGTGCAGTCTGTCCTCATTCCTCCTTCTCCAGACACTTATTTCGTCCTCTTGAACTGTTCCTCCGATTCTCCAGTGTTGCACAGATACTCTTCCCTCTGTGGGAATTTCTCTGGAAATTCCTGTGACGAGCTCTATTCCTGCCCGGCCTTCAAGGTGCTTCTGGGAGTTCCCATCGCTCCAACGCCTCCGCCCTGCTGTAGCACCGATTACAAGACCCTCCAGTTTTTGAGCCTGGATGTGATAGGCTGTTCTCATTATACTACCATTTATAATGCTGATAATATTAACGATAGAAATCCCCAGGATTGGCCTTACGGTATCAGGCTTTCTTACTCACTTCCGGATAATGATTGCGACCAATGCCAGAGCACGGGCGGTACGTGCGGGTTCAACACAGAAACTGAAAGATTGCTGTGCTTGTGCAATGGCATGAATACTACAAGAGACTGCGGTACGTTCAGTTTCTGTCTTCTCTCAGTCCTTATTTCTTATTTTGAAACTGTATATTACTATAAATCCATCTTTGTCAAGTGTTTACTACAATCTATCGATCTTAATGCCTGAGCTATTACGCTCATAAAAATGCAAACCAAAAGTGCTGTAAATGTATGTTTTTGAGAATAAAGGGCATCCAAATAGAACCAAGACCACCCTAAGTCTCCCATGAAAGTGTGCAGTGCAGAACCAAGACCACCCTAAGTCTCCCATGGAAAGTGTCCAAGCCATGGCAGAATGTAAACAGGATCCCAAAGAGTCCAACAAACATAATAGAACCAAAAAGATAGAGTCCAGGAAATACAGTAGAGAAGAAACAAACTGACCGTAGTTAGGTAGCTGCCAAAAAATAACAGTAGGATAATACTAAACATAATACTAAACAGCAAAAATGTTCCAGAAGCCTCCAGTGGGAGACAAGGAGCCCTCCAGGATCTCATAATAAATCCTCCTAGCCAACATTACAAGACCACAACTTAAAAGAGAATCCGCCATAGTATTGTGTTCCCGATATATATAGATGATAAAATTCTGCGGGCAAAGGCTGAGAAGAATCAACAGTTTAGTCCAACCAAGGAGAAAGTGCCAAAACATTTATGGCAGCTTCAGAGTTTGCCCATTCACTTTTATCATGGAATCCCGCAACCTGCTCCAATAAAAACCTCTGTTTATTCATACTAACCTCCTAACAATGTGCAGATATGCCCTTTGTGGGGTAGCACAGTTAGTAAGGTTTGGGATTTAGTCGTCATCCATCTGTGTTCAAATCTTATTAGTTAGCTTTTAATGGTACTGGGTGTAGACTTGTATAGATGGGATCCACCAAATGATATCTATGTATCCACCTGTGTTCAAATCCTATGAATTAGCATTATCCACACTGAAAAAACTTGTATGCATAGGACCTACCACACAATCTAAATGTTAAAAAAAACCTGGAAATATAAACTTTAATAAACTAATTTAACAATAAAAGTGTTCTACAAAACATGTATATTGAAATAGAAATTAATGCCCAAGATATACGTCAGAAGGGAACATCTACGTTTTGGGTCGTCAGGGCGCTTGCTTCAGCGTTCAACAGGTCAGAGGACTCTAAGTCCCTTACCAGTACCTATGTTTGCCAACGAGTTATTCACGTCCCTTACCAGTCGCTAAGTTTCCCACCGAGTTAGTGAATAGCCTAAACCCGTGGCGATTTCAATAAAAAATTTAGAGCTTTTTAGGCTTGATTTTCATGGAATTGGGCAAAATTTTAGAAGAAATTCTTAAAATTCTAAATAATAGTATTTAAATTCTCAGAATATGGGTCTCCTAGCTTTTGAGGGTATTGAAATTTGAATCTATTTATGAATTCAAAATTACAATTTGAAAAACACAAAACCCCATTTTTAAAAAAACATCACTAGATTCCAACCAAAAACTTCCAGAAAAATGGCTCTATTTTTACACCCTGCTCACAACTTTCCCAACTTTCCTGGGACAAAGCAGAGCATTTATTTTAGATTAAGGTTTTCAGTGAAAGACCAATCACCTACATCACTCATATTATGTACTGGGTTTCTTTGGTACACATTTCAACACAGGAAGCCATACGCTCATTTCTTCACCAGTCTCCCTCAGGCCATAGAACAATTGTTTTTCCTTACCGGCCTCACTCTGTCCATAGAGGATTTGTGTTTTATTAGTTTTGAGGAAATTATACAGCTGGGATAGAAAATATGTTTGTAGGAAAAGAAAAGTCAATAATGATATGAAGAAAATGAAAGTTCTTGAAATAACATGAAGCTGCACAGTTGTGTATGGATCTGTTTTATGGAAGACCTTCAACCTACACTCATGGGAGACCATGAAGTGGCAGACCTTTGACCTGCTGCCTGCAACTATCATTGTCAAGTAGCAAGGTCATTATAACACAACTTTGACTTACTGAGCCGAGAAGGAGATCTCTACAATACAGGGACATTATAATACATCAAGTTTGATTTGCTGAATTCAAAAAGAGACTACCACATAACAGAGCCTATCCTCCCCTAAGCTAATACAGGAACATTATAACACAAGAAGTTTGATTTGCTGAATTCAGAAAGAGACTACCACATAACAGGGCTTATCCTGGTCTAAGTTAATCTCACCATTTAGTTAACATTACAGCATAGATTTCATTTTTCTTTTTAATTGGATCTCTGCCATAAAAATTTCATTCCATTAAAAGAAAACAAAAGTACTTCAAACAAGATTTCATTTTTCTTTTTAATTGGATTTCTCCCATAAAAAATCCATGGATTCCATTGAAAGAAAACAAAATTCTATTTCATAAAAGACTTGAAAACCCTAGTAATAGCAAAACCCATATGAAAACAACAGTTACAAAAACGTAGAGAAGGCGAAGCCATATTAATTAAAGCTGGAAACTAGACAATACTGGAAGCTATATAGGCCTTAGCCTTTTGTTTGAAAACCAATGGTAGTATTAATTAATCTAGCTATTGCCTGCAGGAAACTGGTCCGGTACAAGCTCTTTGAACGCAGCAGATGTTAATTTGTTATCGGCAATACTATTTTTGTTTACAGGTATATTATGGGTTACTATCTGCTTTAAGTCTGCAAAACTTGGACTCGGTTCCTGGTAACTTAAGTTTCTTTTGAAAGGAAAAAATTCTGATTGCTGAACCTGTTTATCTTCTTATATCTGCTATTTGCAGGGATAGTGACGCTGAGCCTTTGATGACCATGAACCTGAAGGATTTTCGTTAATCATGGCTATAAGTATACTTGAAGCATTATGAAAATTTGGCCTCAAGTATCTTGGGCACTATGAGGTTGTCAGCAGATATATTTATATCTAGATGGAGGAAGCAGGAGTGGAGTAGAATTATTTTTATCAATTGAGCAGATCTCACACATTTTGAATGGAGTTGAACAACTCTACAATGTGAAATAGACAAATGTTGGTCATGAATCTCGAAACAGCTTTACATTTTGATTGTTGCTTGTCGAGTATAAAAATCTATCATTTTCATATTCATAGAACTCTTCTCCATTGTTTATGTAATCTGAAAGAATCCCTCCCGTTTATGGACGGTATAAATAAAGTAAAAATGGAGTTGAAGTTACAAACTTACTCTACATTGGCACAGTACTGCAAATGGAGTTATGGAAAACTCCCGGCATTTCAGGTTTTTTTTTATAATTATGGTGATGTTTGTAATGTTAGAATGGCCAACTTGTTTACACAGTGTCGATGGTTTGGAGTTTTTAATGATTTTGAATCTATTTTTGCTATTTTCAATACTCGGTTTTATCGATTCGGCATATTTTACTAACAGAATTGCTGCATGCATCATCCAGAAAACTGACTCGTTATCCCGTACAAACACACTTTCAGAGCAAAATCAAAGATGTTCATGTAACATGCTACCGTCATCATTATGTTTGAGCGTTAGATTTGACCTTTTATTAACGGTCACAATGAACCCTAACTTTAGTTTTCAAGTTTCAATGGCAAAAAGTACATTTAAAAAAAATAACATCGAAATCAAAATTTAATTATGTTCATGATGAAAGTCCTCGTTTATCAAATAAAATAAAAATATCAAATAAAACAAATTCTTATCAATGAAAAATATAAAATTATCTACCCAAAATCAAATTAATAAAAAAACTTATCATTTCAAACTTTCTGAAAACAATAACGTACATACCAGCTAATTCTATCATGCTTGCAAAAGGAACGAATCTGACAAAGGGACAGTCTCACCAAGTCACATGGATACGGCGGACGAAATTGTGAAACCTCATCATATCACTCCAACTCTCCATACTAAAAATTTACGAGAAAACCATGCAAACAGCAGGCACTAAATTTGTAATAAAGTGCTATCATATCATTTTAAAAGTAGTTTTACTTAATAATTTTACACTAGCATATCCATTTAGTGCCTAAATTTGTAATAAAGTGCTATCATATCATTTTAAAAGTAGTTTTACTTAATAATTTTACACTAGCATATCCATTTAACTTGTGGTTGGTGAATACAGATAGTCACAAGTTAAGTACCACAAATAAGTTACTTGTTCTTCATGTTAAATACACAAACTGCATGTGATCCATGCATCAATTACTAGTTATCCATCATAGCTATTAGTTATTTTTTATATTCTTTTTTTTTTATAATTGTTTATTTTGAATTTCTAACCACTGCCATAAAATCAATATGAAGAGTCTCGTCCTCGTGCAATCTAGGAAAAGCATAGGCTCTAGTCCACCCGAAATTCTAAAATAAAAACACCTATCATCACTGTAAATATTATATCACGTCCATTCATATTGGGGGTTTGAATACTCTTAAAATCCTCAAAAATATATTGATCTCTATTAAGGGGTCAAGGAGGGTTTTTAATTTGACATAGTAATATAAATATTGGGTGTTATTTTATTTGGGTGGGATGAAGAATAACATCCAAATCATGGGCTCAATTCTTACCCAACTAAAACTTAAGGACCTCATTTGTATTTGATATTGTTTATGATCTTATTTTTTGCATAAATCTGATAATAGTGTACCAATAATAATATGGATGGAAGTCTCTTTGGATTACTAGCCTTGAACAATCCTCATTTGGTATCTTATTTATGCTGGGTTTGAATTGATGTTATATTTTTTTCATCTTTAAGTTAAGATATGTAGCTAATCGGGAGTTCAAGAGTTGAACAATTGTATTGTATTTTTTGTAGGCATTCTAGTAAAAGATCTAACTCTTCTTTTTTTAGGTTGGGGTTTAAGTGGGTATTGAGATTCAATCAAACCTTTCTCCATGACAACCAAGAAAAGTGAGATCAATCTTTCTTGGCTCATTGGAACTATGATGCTTGTTTTGATAGGAAGGTAGGGGAGTCCATCCACGAAAGGGTTTCAATTTTGCATTTTATGGAGTTTAATTTATTAAGCTTATAGAAAACATGAGCTCTCTATGGCTATACTTGTATTTACATGATATAAAATTGGTAAATTGGTAGGTAGTGGTGTGAAACATTTTCAATTCTCATCTTTTCTAAGCATTGCACTAAGTAGTGGACTATCATCCTTTTACATTCTTTGTTATGTTAATCTCTTGATTGGGTTTACTTTTACACATTTTCCCTTCTCCAATACTATTTTGTTGGGTCTTCCACTATCCAACGCTAGAAATTGATTAGTCGCCCCTGCAATCTTGGTGGGATCATTATTAGCATTATACTATTATTTTATCTATCATCTTGTTTGCTTATACTAAGATGTGTTAGGGCTCTTGTTTGTTACAACTTGATAATATGATATAAAGGGGGTATTATAAATGGATTGATAAAAATGGATACCTACAATATTTAGTGAAACTAGGGGTTTTCTTAATTGGAAAGGCATATTGGGAGGGGGGTTCAAAAATACAATTTCAGGAGGCATTTTCCAATATTTAGTAAGATTAGGGATATTATCTAATATCATGCGAACGATCGTGCTATGTAACAAGTTCACTGAGTGAACCCCCCGTGGAACAAAGTTCTCACCTCGGAAATATATTATAAGAAAGGGGGTTCTGGTCCAGGCATTTACTCTTTGTGTAGAAAGGACATTGAAACCATTTCTCATCTTTTGTTTTGTTGTAACTTCACAAAATCGATGAGGTCATAGGTCATCATTTTTTTGAGAATCAAAGGTACTTGGGATTCTTATTCTGTGTCTGCTAGTTTCAGTGCTTGGAAGAAATATGTTCCTCCATAAATCTCTACTAGTTTTTGTCTCTTGGTATATATGGACCCACAAAAACAAGGTTCTATTCAAGGATGCTCCACCCTCTATTTTCAAAGTGGTGGGATCCATCATCGGGTCATACAATGAATGGTTTGTGACAAAGAGAGTTGGGGTACACAAGTTCTTTGATATCCCTTCATTTTTAGATTCTACTCCACTTGGTTTTTTCAATGGTGTCATTCAATTGGCACTTGGAAAATTTGGCATGGGGGTGTGTTATATGTCGAGAGTGGTGATTATATCTGGTTTTGGATGGGTTGTGGAAGTAGTAAAAATACAAGGTCATAACTTTTAGCTCTACAGGATCTTCTATTCTTTGCCCGTGACAGATATATTTCTAAATTGCAGGTGGTGAGTGTCTCCAGGATCATTATCAACTAGGAAAAAGGGATGAGTCATATTCAATATCCATTTTTGTTGGGATGGATGAGATAGATCATAGATTTCAACAATTTTTTGAGGAGATATCTTTCTCTCATGTTTATAGATGTTTCAACAAGCATGCATACTTTTTGTTAAAAAGGATTTTGGGTTCCCTAAGGACACTATATATATAGATGAGTTTAATTAGGGTGTATTCCTTCCTAGGAAGATCATTTAGTTATTTTAGTGACAACTAGTCATAGTACATATCAGTTACAATTTTATTTATGCTCTGCACTGTCTTTTTAAGTCAATGTTTTTTGGACAAGTTTCTACACAATCTAATATTTGTAGTATGTGTTGTAATATTTTCTTGTTACTTTTTAGGCATAGACAGACTGATGATATTGTCAAAGTTTGTTTGTTCATATATACTTTAATTCATCATTGAATATCAAGTATAATTTTTCCTTCTTGTGAAAAAAATATGGAGACTAATATGTATTCGTGAGTTATATTATAACACGTTATAGAGAAAAACATGCTAAATAGAAGAACAAAAAGTAATATAAAAAAGTAAATATAACTAAAAGAATGTAAAATAAATAAATTGAAATAAGATAATAAGAGGGTGAATGTAAACCCCCCCCCCCAAAAAAAAAAATAGTGTGGATTTATTTTAATTAATAATATGTTAACTATATGAAGAGATTAAGAAGAAATTAAGATGTAAATATGTTGGTGTTAGATTCAAATCTAAGTTGGCCTAGACCATATACCTCATTGTGACTTTCCTGAAATTGAGGTAATCCATTGATCAAGGTGGATATCAGTGGTCACCCATATTTTCCACTAACTCACAATTGTTCTCCATCTCCTTGGCAATTTTCTATGGTTTTTCAGGTCCCAAATTTGTGGGGACATTTTGAGGCCATAAATGGTCTCGGAAGCTCCAAAAACACCTTGGAACCTGGGAAAGTTGTTCTTATCTTCGAGATCTTCAAATGGGCTATCGTATGCCCCAAACAGAGTTTGTATGTGGAATTTGTGCTCCCAAGAAGTTGACTTGTCGACTAGCCACCTTAGGGCCCACAAATCCTATTTGGAAATTCATCTCTTAGGATCAGTTTTTTTTTTTATGTTTAGGGTTTTTTCCTCTTTGTCTTTATGCTTATGATAAAAGGCCATTTTTTATCTCTTCGTAATTAGCACTGTATGAGCTAGTTTGTATTACTGTGCAGTTTACAATGTTTTTCCATTCCATTCATTAATATAATTTGGGTTTTTATCGTCCACAAAATATTAGTGTTTGTGTTTCCATTTTATATTGTTTCCTTCATTTCATTCTCCAAATAATCTAGATCACCCACTAAGGTCTTTTTATTTTTTTGAAGGAGAACCTAGTTGGATCCCCCTTCTTCCACAAAATATCAAGATAGATGGTAGTTCAACTACTAGCCAATAATTAATAACTATAACTCAATTTGCATCAACCACACTCAAACCTCAATCAAACTGGGACCAAATACCTAGGGAGAAATTGCACCGTGAAACAATCTATAACATCAAATCGATTAAGCTAACTCAAAAATAGGCCTAGAGCTCAAGTGTTATTTGCAAGGTCTCAAAGCACCACACATGCCATCTCTATAGGATTTTTGGTCTCTAGGTGGGATATGGGCACCAGTAAGAGGATCATGTACAACAAATGGTTCTCATGGCCTAAACCATGGTTGAGGGAAAAAATCAAGGGCCTTGGGCCATAAATGAAGCTTACGAGGCTCAAGGGCCATGTATGAGGCCTCAAAACATCACATAGTGATGTATAGGGTATATTTGACCTTCAAGAGGATTATGTTCACCATTAGCACAAGTAGGATGGGTTTGGAGGAATTAACCAAGGAGGGGGAGAAAACCAAGTCTCTAGGCCTTAAAGAAAGCTTTTAGTGTTTAATATTATCTTTTGTAAAAGATTAAGGAGTAGTGGGGTTATATGTTTTAAAATGGAGCATGGTAAACATAACTAGCGTGCATTGTAGAATTTAAGATTTTTGGTTGGATTGAAAATTCTTGAGCATGTCAAATTCCAAAAATAACAAAACCTTCATTTTTTCAAGTACTTTTCAATATCTTCATTTTTAATTTATCTTTATATAGGCTACACAAATCCATCACTAATGAAACTACACACATATATATCCAACTATGGAATTCCAAGTATATAATGTTATTTAATAATGTTGTTTACTACTTTTTACTTATTTTTGTTTTGACATATATTATTATTTTAAAATACATGTTTTCTGATCCTTTTATAATTTTTGATAGCCTTACCCATTTAAAAAAGAATTATATGTTGTACTAATACAAACAAAGATCTACAACCTAAATAAAAATGATTATGTTAAGTCCCTCAAACCTTACACCACATTTGACCTAGTAATTTCAATGTTATCCTAACTTTCTTTGTGTGTGTACTTAATAATTGCACTATTGTACTGACACAAATATATACAATATATTTGCAAAATAAATAACACGGCATTGTTAAAAAACTTGAATTTCACATACTCATAAAACTTCTATAAATAAAAATTAAAGCATTCATAGAATGCAAATTCAAATTGTATGCATATTAACATTTGCATATATACACTTGTGCCCAATTGTATGCACTCTACTAATATATGCCACTTTGTGTGCCTTACTCATAAGGAAAGTGTTTTCTTCTAAGAATCCCTCTAGCACAACTCCGTAGGTCACACTTGATTAATCTCTAACTCTTTTATGGATCAAACCTTCCCACTAGGAGTTTTTTTATCCCCACCAACTATAATACTCATTGAAGAAACTTGTTATAAATCTGCTTCAAGGTGTATCATTGTAGCATTGGTCATTGACCTTTTAACCCAATCTATTAAAATTGTAAGGGCCCTTCTCTATTAACAAAAAATAAAATATCCCTCTATCTGCTTTATTTCCCCTCTCTTAAACTGTCGATGATAGGCCAAAGAAGTTAGTGATGTTGTTGTATTTCCCCATGGATTTCATTAGAAACCTATTATGCTCGACTTGATAATTATAGTTGGCATTACGCCCATGTGTTGGTTGAAGTTGCGCTAACGTGGCACCACCATGCAGGATTTCACATTTATTTCCTTCCAGTTGACATGGTAAGAGGGAGAAGACCCCCATATTATTCCCTAATGGTCCTATGATGTGCTTGTTCCCTCTTTCGGCTTCCCTTCATGCAAATGAAGGAATGCAAGGATGTCTATGTAGGGGAGTGGGGAGTGAATATGGGAGAGAGGGTAAATCAATAACTATCCTCTGCAAGGATAAAAATGATTATGAACTACTAATGCTTGTTGTGCATATGAAGGTGCAAGATGCGAGGAGATGAAAAAACCTTAGGGGATTGATCCATAGGACCCGTGAAATGATTAGATCTTCCCCACAATGAAATTAAAAGAATTTCATTAAACCAGTGGGGTATTCACCCATGGGGAGTCTGGATATTCATAGCCATTTAGAAGCTTCCACATGTCCTTGTCCAAATATTCACCTAAGAGGTTTGATCGCCCAATCTCTGCAGCCAATGAGAACCTCCCACATGGCCCTTCAAAAAAAATTGCAAAAGGGCTCTGCCAAATCCTCTGTCAAAGATATTCATGCTTCCTACCATCAAGCCACCACTAGAACCACATGTGTCATGTTTCTTATATAATTTGTTCACCAACACTTGGGAGGCTTTTTCTCCCACTTGATCCTTTTATTAATTATTATTCTCTATTTGTGGGAATTTTTGTCCTATTTTGAGGCATATGAGGGTATTTTCCCTCACATTCTCCCATGGGTACCACTTGTTTTAGTTTTCTTGTAAATTATCCTTTCAATCCAATTTCCAAATGCTTTTATGTCGATTTTATGCTCCAAATAGTTGTTATGTCAGTTTTATGCTCTGCGAACTTTTGTCAACAATATTGTGTTTTACAATAGTTCAACTTAAGTGTCACATAACAACTCTTTAGATACTAGTGGTATTAAGTCTTATTCTTCATCAAGTATTGATGGTTCAAACAATTTCATGTTTTCAATATTCAATATAACATAAATTTTCATATATGTTTGAGGTCCAACTTGAAACCATCGCTTCCAACCTGTGTTAGGATTTTGAAAGGGGCATACTTATATGACTTTAATTTTTTCCCTTCTCCTTAGGTACTTGTCTCATTCAAATTCAACCACACAATATCTCTAACCTAGGAGCTATAAGTCGTTCTACATTAATCATGCCTAGCTTTATACTTTAGTTGAGATTTCTAATGTTGCTCTTGTGCTTTCTTATGAGTTTGTGATATTCTCTCAATGAACTTGAGTGCTTACCTAGGATCATTATTTGATTCTTTCATTTCTTCATCAAACTTCTCAAAAACAATGTCGAAAGGAGATTGTACTAAAAACCCCAAGTATGTGCTCTCAAAGAAAATTGATTCATTGATATATATTGGATTAATCTATTGTGGTAATGTATAATATAGGGAAAGTACTCATCATATGTATTTTGGTTTTTTTAATAATACCCTCTTAGAATTTGTACCATCTTGCCATTGACCACCTTGGTCTTCCCATCAATTTGTGGATAGAAGGCTATAGATCACCTCAATTTGGTGTCCATTTTATCCCATAGTGAAGTCCAAAAAATACTTGATAATCAATAATATCAATTGTAGATAACGGACATAGTAACCCACAATGAATCCATAAATTCTCAAAGAAATTATTTCCTTCTTGATCTATAATGGTCTTATTCATGAAGTCAAGGTTCACAACTTGTTGAACCAATCAACAACAACATATAGATGGTGATAGTGACATTGTCAATGGTTTCAGCCAAACCACAAAGGAAATCCTTGGATATGTTTTTAGAGTGCCTACTAGGTATTGGTAATGGTGTGTTCTTTCCTAATTTCATACTATTGGAAGTGCTTGTATTGCAAAGAATGCATCCCCAAATAAATATGGAAACATCAACTTACATATTCATCCATTAAGACATAACTTTGCAAATTTGTTATAGTTTTTCTAACTCTTAAATACCCAACCACCTTTGAGGTGGGTACTTTATTAATAAGTCAAATTTGGATGCTTCCTTTTGGAATGCACAATTTCTCCATCTTATACATAAGTCCATGATCTAGGTAGATACTAGTGGCTTCCCACTTGTTACATTGATTCAAAATGGTTGCACATCTTAGCATTTTTACTTCAATTTTTTAGGTCCCAAACTTTTGGCACATTTTTAGAGCATTTCAAGTACATATCCATGGTATAAAAGCAATGTGCTCCTTTTTGTTTCCCGTTGCATGTCCCCAATAAGATATGCATATAAGGACTTGGCTATCGAACTAATTGAGCTTACGGAAAGCCACTTTTGCTATCCCAAGCAACCTCACATGGTGGAAGAAAAAATAGATGACGGAGTTGAAGGTCCTATTAAATTGTTTCTCAAAGAATATTTCACATGATATAGGAATGAGATTATGGATAATTTCACCCAGATCCTTCGATGACTATTAATAGAGGCGGAGACAACTTCAACTAGCAGTTATTTCAAAGGTGTAACACCCTTCAAAGTACAAGTTAACTTTGGCATTCCTTTATTTGAAGGACAAATATTTACAAATGATTTGGAGAAATGGTTAAATCTATTAAAGGGTTATTACCCTGTTCAAAAAATTTCAAACAATGAAAAGATCACATTCACACTCCTTAAGTCCTTCCCCCATGTCAAAGATTGGTGGGAAGGTTACTAGGAGATACATGTCATAGATGAGTCTACAACATACATGATAGAACCCATTTGGGTGGATTTTGTCAATGCCCTCAATGAGGAATTATACCTTGTCAAAAACTATGACAACTAGTACACAAGATGGACAACTTTATGTCATGAAAGAGACCATATAGTGTCTGAGTTCACCAATATATTCCATACGTTGTGCTCAAAGTTGGGTATCAGATACTTCAAATGACACTCAGTCTTGAAGTACCACAGTGGCCTACACATGTACATCCAAACATAGATGGATTTACTATATGTCTCCTCACTACAAGTCGATTATCAATATGTTGTTAAAATTGAGTAAAAATTTAAACATAAGAATAAGTGGGAGTTTGGGTATGTAAATAAACCACAATAGAAGCATGGTAAATGTGGCCTTAACTCATAAAACCATGGATAGAGCAAGGATGCATAACCCCATGGAGCACCTGAGTGGGCCTAATGGTTAAGAACATGTGTTATCTCCGAGGAGGTCACAAGTTCAAAATCGACGGGGGGTAGGGTTGCTCATTGGCCCGTTGTGACAAAGGCTCAAAGGGTAGGTAACCCCTGGGATAGAGGCTTGCCCCTGGGATAAAGGGTCTCGGGACGTCTCGGCCCCTGCTGAGTCACAAGTTTTTGGTATATCTGGCTTGTGGGCTGTTGGATATACCCTTGGGAGGTTGTTGTTCCCATGGTTAAAAAAAAAGGATGCATAACCCCATGACAACTAGTCCAATCTATACACAAATAAGGGTAACTGGAAGTCAAAGAAGGACATTGGAAAGTAGTTTGAGTTCCATAAAATCCCGTGGAACAACACTAATGAATGTCACTCGAAGCAGTCAGTTTGGTCGATCTAAAAATTTCAGAGTCAAAAATTGGATCGAAGTCTGACTTGGAAGCAAATAAGGGAAAGCGGATTGTTGATGTAGAACCTAGTGCTACTATCACAACTAAAAATATCCAACTAGAAGATACAGAGGAATTGAAGGTTAGCACATCTTCCATTCACAAACTTGAGTAAAGGGGACTCTGTTACATTCGATTATTAATAGTGGTATCCAGGAGAACCCAATATCAATTGAAATCATCAAGAGACTGATAGTTATTTGCAATGTCACACCTCTAGTCATGCACCATATGTTGATTGATTTAAGGAAAATACATCCACATCAACCAATAATGTCACCCACTCTATGGAATCAAGCCCTTCAAAATGAGGCACTATGTAATGTTTCCCCACTTGAAGTTTGTGGTGTTCTTTCACTACTACATATGGGCGGATTTTTCCACGAAATATTTCCACGTTTCTAACATTGGTGGAAAAATACAATGAAATTTAAGATGTCTTTTCATTTTTTTATCATGGCAGAATTTTTGTCTCTATATCGATGTTTTTTAATTTTCGACGAACTTTCATCGCTATATCGACGAAATTTGGGCATCTTTGCACACGCGCCAAACCACACGTGCCTTCCAATGGATCTTGACTTTTTGCTGGTCAACTCATGCATTTTCGTCGATATATCGACGATCATCGATCTATAAATACATACTTTAAGACAATTTTCGACACATTTGATATAGTTGCGACAAAGTTCCTCGTGATTGATTGAGCTCGGATTTTGAACTTGCAACAAATTTCGTGGTGATTGTTTGAGCTCGGATATTCTACATATCCCAGATTAAGAACTTTCAAGGTAGTATTTTTATATTTTTTTGTCTATTTTAATAGAAAGATATGTTACAAAAAAAAATTCAGGATTTTTTTTAACATGTATGTTTGAACGAAATTTAATTTTTGTACTTTAAAAAAAAATAGCATTTCTACATATATTTCATGTGATTAATTAGTTATACTTACATGTTTTTATAGGATTTGCATACGTGATTATATATTAATTACTAATTAAACCTCTTATTTTTTCTATAGTTCTATTAGAATATAATTATAACATCGAGGTAATATTGTTAGATACAATATAAGTCATGTTTTCTATTGAATGTTTGTCCAATATAAGTCATACAATCATATACCAACAACAAGTGTTTCCTAAATACATTCTTTATCAACCTTATCCAAAACTAGAGAGAGTCATATTCAACAATCATCTAGTAAATTCATAAAAGGTAAGCATGCATCAAGGACAACTTCCATTTGGACCATTTGGGCCACCTAGTGTTCCAATGCCCAAACTATCAAAGTCTCCTTGTGAGTAAATCAAAGGCCATTGCACAACACTTGTTGACATCAATGAAAACTTCAGTCTTTAGGTTTTTCTTTATAGAAATTGGTATACACTATACTGTATTTATAAATATACTTATATCTAATGTATTTGAAAAGTTAATATTTGGTATGGTGTAGGTAAGACAATTACTTGTCACTACAAGGATTTGTCACTATGAATGAAAATGCAAGGAAGCTTGCTCGGTTTAGAGTGGAATCAGAGGTAAGAGGAGATGGAAAATGTTATTTCCCTTTCTCTAATTGCAGGGTCTTGCAAAGAAGAATACTTTTAATAACAACAGATGAAAGACATTGTAGGGAGAAGGGGCACGCCGAAGGGGGTTATGAATATCGTCCCTTGGTAATAGGTTATTCAATATTTAATGTATTCTTTGTAATTGTCATCGTGTCATGAATTTTAGTAAAATTTATTATCGTTGTATTATATCTTCTATACACATTGATTTAACTACGTTGTTTGTAAATATATAGACAATGCCCCCAAAATGTCGCCCTCCAGAGAGTTATTTGACAAGTACTAGCAGAAATACTCCTTTACAGGGTGAGGAACTTCAAGATCGGAATATTGAAGCTGATGAAGTTCTTAATGATGATATGGATGGAGATACAGTTAGTGAAACAAATCAGGAAGATGAGATACATAGATTGATCCAAGACACATTTTCTCCAATGGATGAGGACAACCAGGATGATAGTCATGATGTTGATCCTCTACTCGAGAAGTCACGACAACCTCTTTATGAAGGCTCAAAAACAAATCTTCTATCTGATATATTGTTGTTAGTGAACTTGAAGGTTTTGAATGGTTTATCAAACACATGTCTCACACAGATACTAAGGTATGTAATTTGTTAATTATTTATGTCTGCATGTTCACATGTACATAAAGGGTTGACTTTTTTTCTATATTGCTATTGTTTTCTAATATGTTAAGTATGGATGCGATATTTATGATTAATATTGTTTACATTGACTTATTAATCTGTTGAATTTTGTAGATTATTAGGTGAATTTCTATTACCAACGTCAAATATTTTACCGCGCACATATCGATAGATATCTGTGATTATGAAATAATTTGGAATGGAGTATCAAGCTATTGATGCATTTCCTAATAATCATATCATATAATATGGACAATATGCATTAGAAAATGAATTCCCACAATGTCAAACAAGTAGGTATCGAACCGATAAAGCGTAAAAAAAGATGCGTCACAAAGTTCTTCATTATAATCCGATAATTCCACGTTTCCAAGAGTTGTTCAGGTTGTTCATAGTTAATCCACAGTTCAGTAATTAAAAGCCAAAGGAGTCTGCGGAAAGAATTTTTCAATTCTTTCCGCAGACTCCTTTGGCTTTTAGTTGTTCAGGTGTCAAAGCATAGCACAATTTATGGATTTCCATGCAAAGAACAGAAGTCGAGACAATGTTCTTCGAATGCCTACAGATGGTTCTGCATTGAAGTACATCGAAGAAAAGTGGCCAATTTTTAAAGAAGAACCTCGTAATGTTAAACTTTCGTTGGCAGCTGATGGTGTCAATCCATTTGGAGAGATTCATTCTACCTGCACAGTGTGGTATATTTTTGTTATAAACAATAACCTTCCTACTTGGATGTCGATCAAGAGAGAGCACACAATGTTGGCAATGATTGTTCCAGGTATTTAATTAATTTGTATTTTTTTACTTGAAAGTATGATCAGTACTAAATATTTCATTTCTTTGTTTCGAGCATGATAATTATGTCTTTTATATATAATGACATATAGCTAAATATAATTAATCATGTATGTTGGACCAGTTAGGTAAGTACCAAGTTAAAGATATGAACGTCTATATTGAGTCTCTTACCGATGAGTTGTTGAAGTTATGGGTTGGCGTCAATATGTATGACATCTCTAGACCAATAGGGAAAAAACGATTTCAATTCCATGGAATACTTGCATGGACAATTCATGATGCTCCCGAGTTAACACATTTTTGTGGTATATTGTTACTTTATTTTGTTCTTTAATATTATATATATCTATTGAAAATATCATGCATTATTTTAAATGGTAATCCCACAGGGGCTTCACTCAGCGAACTTGTTACATAGCACGATCATTCGCATGATATTAGAGAAAATCCCTAATTTCACTAAATATTGGAAAATGAGTCCTAAAATTGTATTATTGAACCCCCTCTCTCAATATGCCTTTCCAATTAAGAAAACCCCTAGTTTCACTAGATATTGTAGGTATCCATTTTTATCAACCCATTTTTAACACCCCCTTTATATCATATAATCAGGTTGTAAAAAATAAGATCCCTAACACATCATAGTATAAGAAACAAGATGTTAAATAAAATAATAGTATAATGCTAATAATGATCCCACTAGGATTGCAGGGGCGACTGATCAACTTGTAGCATTGGACAGTGGAAGACCCAATGAAATAGTAACGGGGAAGGAAAAATGCATAAAATGAAACCTAGTAAAGAGATCAACATAACAAAGAATGTAAAAGACTGATAAATTAAGCTCCATCAAAATAAGCTTAATAAATTAAACTCCATAAAAATCCAAAATTGAAACCCTTTCGTGGATGGACTCCCCTACATTCCTATCACAGCAAACATCATCGATGTTTGAACCCAAATGAACATAGAAAAATTCCTTTTACTTGTCAATAACACCATATGATCATGTGCATAGCTTGGATTTGGGTCATTCACAAGATCTAATTAATTGCCTCCACTACTTCCTCTACATTTATTCTTGGAATCAAGGGAATTAACAACATTTAGTTACCTTTTCTTGGGTTATATCTAGTGTGTTTTTTTTTTTAAGTAGAAGGAAAAATCTCCATTGTTAGGTCTCAAGCATGCAATAGTTATGAAGATACACAGATGGTGAAACTTATATGATACCATTTCATGGTAACGATAACAAATAGAGTATGTAAATAAGGATTTAGATTTTCACCTATGTTCATCACAGTTCCAATACAATATTAAGACGGATTCCTTTCATATAAGAATTGAAATTACAATTATGAATGTGGCAAATATAACTCAATCTAACCACTATTCCTAATTGACAATGTGAAGATATTAAAGAAGAATACAAAAAGTTGAAAGAAATAATTAGTTAAGAAACATTGATCTAACTTTTCTTGGTTCTAGTGAGCCAAGAAAGATTTATCTCACTTTTCTTGGTTTTCATGGAGCAATGTTTAATTTAATCTCAATGCCCACCTAAAACCCAACCTAAAAAATGAAGAGTTAAATCTTTTACTTGAATTCCTGCAAAAAATACAATACAATTTTTTAAGTCCTAAACTCTCAATTAGCTACATATCTTAACTTAAAGATGAAAAACAATATAAAATCAATTCAAACCAAGCCTAAATAAGATATTAAATCAGGATTGCTCAAGGCCAATAATCCAAAGAGACTTCCGTCGATATTATCATTGGTACATTATTATCATATTTATGCAAAACTTAAGATCATAAGCAATATCAAATAAAAATGGAGTGTCCTTAAGTTTTAGGTGGGTATGAATTGAGCCCATGATTTGGAGGTATGAATCCATCCCGGGATTTGGAGGTTATTCCTCATAACACTCAAATAAAATAATCCCTAATATTTATAATACTATGTCAAATTAAAAACCCCTCTTGACCCCTTAATACGAGGCAATATATTTTTGAGGTTTTTAAGAGTATTCAAACCCCTAATATGAATTGACGTGATATGATATTGCTTCACTAGTGAACCCCCCGTGGGTAATCCTAATTCGCTACACTAATTCATATATCTTGTAGGTCTTCAAACAAAGGGTAAAATTGCATGTCCAGTTTGTGGTCCCAGGATAAAATCTCGTTGTTCAAGGAGTTTAGGGAAGGAAGTGTTTGATGAGTATAGGCACTTTCTTCCTAAGAACCATAGTTATCGAACTACAGACAAAAAACCACGAAGAATGACACCGTACCTATGGAAGTTGGAATATAATAGAAATCCTCAAGGTATGCCAAATTATTTATGTATCATATATTATATAAATATTTTTTTTTTTAGTGAATTAGGTTCAGCGTGGTATGTACCTATATTGATTAATTAGTGTTAATTTGATTTTGTTGATGTTTCATAAATGTTGTTAAGGCACAAATGGGCTTCCACGAGGAATGAAAAGTTACCCGATGCAATTCAGTAGGTTTCCATACTACGAGCACGGGGGGTTCACTTAGTGAACTTGTTACATAGCACGATCGTTCGCATAATATTAAAGAATATCCCTAATTTCACTAAATATTGGGAAATTCCTCCTAAAATTTTATTGTTGAACCCCCCTCCTAATATGTCTTTCCAATTAAGAAAACCCCTAGTTTCACCATATATTGTATGTATCCATTTTTATCAGCCCCATTTTTAATACCCTCTTTATATCATATTATCAAGTTGTAACAAACAAGAGCCCTAACACATCTCAGTATATGGAAACAGGATGCTAAATAAAATAATAGTACAACGCTAATAATGATCCCACAAGGATTGCAGGGGTGACTGATAAATTTGTAGCATTAAATAGTGGAAGACCCAATGAGATAGTACTGGAGAAGGAAAAATGAGTAAAACGAAACCCAATCAAGAAATCAACATAACAAAGAATGTAAAATCCCGGTAGTCTAATAATTAGTGCAATGCTTAGAAAATATGAAAATTGCAGATGTTTCACACCACAACCTACCAATCTACCAATTTTATATCATCTAAATATAAGCATAGCCATAAAGTGCTCATGTTTTCTATAATCTTAATAAATTAAACTCCATAAAAATGCAAAATTGAAACCCTTTCATGGATGGACTGCCCTACCTTCCTATCAAAACAAATATCATTGATGTTTGAACCCAAATGAGCATAGAAAATTTCCTCTTACTTTCCAGTAACACCATAAAAATGCAAAATTGAAACCCTTTCATGGATGGACTGCCCTACCTTCCTATCAAAACAAATATCATTGATGTTTGAACCCAAATGAGCATAGAAAATTTCCTCTTACTTTCCTTCACTTCATCTACATTTATTCTTGCAATCAAAGGGATTAACAACATTTAGTTACCTTTTCTTAGGTTATATTTAGTTTTTTTTCTATCTTTACATTAGAGGTAAAAATATCCATTATTAGGTTTCAAGCATGCAATAGTTATAAAAATACAGATATTGAAACTTATATGATACCATTTCATGGTAACAATAACACATAGGGTATGTAAATAAGGGTTTATATTTTTACTTATGTTCATGTCAGTTCCAATACAATATTAAGATGGATGCCTTGCATATAAGAATTGAAATTAGAATTATGAATGTGCTAAATATAACTCAATTTAAGAACTATACATAACTAGCAATGTGAAAATGTTAAAGAAGAATACAAAAAGTTGAAAGAAAGAATTAGTCAAGAAAGATTGATCTAACTTTTCTTGGTTCCAATGAGCCAAGAAAAGTTGATCTCAATTTTCTTGGTTGTCATGGAGCAATGTTTGATTAAATCACAATACCCACCTAAACCCCAACCTAAAAAATGAAGAGTTGGATCTTTTACTCGAATGCCTACAAAAAATACAATACAATTGTTCAACTCCAGAACTCCCAATTAGCTACATCTCTTAACTTAAAGATGAAAAACAATATCACATCAATTCAAAACAAGCCTAAATAATTTATTAAATAAAGATTTATCAATGCCACTAATCCAAAGAGACTTCCATCGATATTATCATTGATACAAGTTATTATTAGATTTATGCAAAACTTAGGATCATAAGCAATACCAAATAAAAATGGAGGGTCCTTAAGTTTTATCTGGGTGTGAAATGATACCATGATTTGGAAGTATGAAGCCATCCCACGATTTGGAGGTTATTCCTCATCCCACCCAAATAAAATAACCCCCAATATTTATATTACTATGTCAAATTAAAAAACCCCCCTTAACCTTTAATACAAGGCAATATATTTTTGAGGTTTTTAAAAGTATTCAAACCCCCAATATGAATGGACGTGATATGATATTGCCTCACTAATGAACCCCCCGTGACTACGAGCACCTACAAATAGTTCATTTGTTAGATACAATGCATATCGGGAAGAACATAACAGAATTGTTATGGCGAATATTAGATGGAAGGACTGACAAAGAAAGAATTGGAAATATTTGTAGTGACATCCAAGAAGCTAATCACGCATTGCAAAGTGTGATCATTAATTCTAATGGTGATGGCCATGTATAGAATACTAGTCTTCCTTGGTGCTTGACGGAGCAACAAAACAATATTGTAAAAGAGGTCATCAGAAAAATCACATTTTCAATGGGGTTTTCGTTGAACATAAAGAATATCTTAACGAAAAAAGGTGATTTTGGTGGGGTTAAACTAGCCTAGATCCAAATCCTAGGCTCTATCAAGCGCCGAGAGGGATCAAATCTCCTGAGGTGCAAACCTCTCCTTGAAAATATCCTTGAGTGCAATACCTGATAAGAGGTTTGCACCTCGGGAGATTTGATCCCTCTCAGCGCTTAATAGAGCCTAGGATTTGGATCTAGGATGGTTCTAGTTGTGGGCGGTGACACAAAACTGGAGTTTGATCAACATTGTAAGGAACAGGTTAAGTTGAAAACATAAATAGAATTATGAGTATGATCATAATGTAAGTAATAAGTATTAAGGATTGAGTAAATTGTTAAAGCAAAGGTTTGCACCTTTTTTTAGTGAAGGAAAGAAAAGGTTTGCACCTCAAGGGATTTGATCAAATATATTACAATGTGATCAAATTTGATATTTCTTCTTCCTTTTTTCTTGATTCCACTCCTGCTCCCTTTGGAATCTTCTCGTATCGATCATATGTGAAAGGAAGAATACCATCCAGATCTTTTACTCATGATATTGTTGTAAATGGGAATCCCCGTCATTCTTTGTTTCCAATATTTATAGTTCCATTCTCCAATGTTAATCCCCATTTTATTTTTTGCACTGTTGATGTAGATATATTAAACGTTGCAGCACTGGTTGGGGCCAAAATAAGTAATGGTGAATTATCTGGAAAATAATCAATTTCTAGTGTTTGTTTAATAACTCCAATCAAGTAATATTTTCTTATACCTGCAGTTCCTTGGATAATCATTCATAGTGGTTCATTGTTCCCACCTCTGTGATTCTCAAGAATAATCTCAAACGTTTTTCTTTGCTTCTCCGCTAAGATTTCAATTGAATCATTTTGAGTACGATTATTATGAACAATGGCATTCAATTGTCGGTTTTCAGATATGAACTATAGTGCATGATTGGAAGTTTCCATATGAACAAAATTAGAGTTCCAATTTTCTTTGTTATCACATTCCATGTATCCAAATATGTCATATTCATTGATAGTTATATATTGATTCCTATATAACCCTGAAATTATCTCCCATTCATGCTTTTGAGAATCCCTTTGCACAAATAACACTTCTTCATGATCTCTTTAGTTCACGGTCGTGTTTTCTAGGTTCTTCTGTATGTTCTGATGATTCTTTTTCTCTTTCTCTTCTATACATTTGTCGTACTTTTTTTATCATCAATATTTTCATTATTTGGAATATTATCATGAGGATCCACAATATACCTTAAAATAGAGAAAAAAACTTTAATATGTTGAAATCATTGCAAATAGTTTTTCTGTTAAATAGATAAATTCAATGTATAAATGTAAATAACAAAAAACAATGCATTGTTGAAATCAATGCAAATTTTTTACTTTTTATTAAATTGATAAATTGAATAGTAAATACATACATGTAAAAAATAGAACAAAGTATGCATTGCTAAAATAAATGCAACGAATCAAATAAATATGCATCTTGCATTATTTAACAACATTTGTGTGTGGTCTTTTGGTAAGTAGTAAGGTTATTGGGCTTGTGTTAACTTAGAGACCAAGATTCAAAACTATACTATACTTTTTATGTAAACTATACTATTTTTTACTTCTTTATTTTTTAGGCATTGTTGAAATCAAAGCAACCATGTTATTTTATTAAGTTTCAAATCCCTTCTATTTTTTCTATTTCTTATGTCGACTATAGTATTTATTTTACTTCTTTTGTTTCTACTTCTTATGGCTACTATACTATATTTTTACTTCTTTCTTTTATTTCTTATGTTTCTACTTTTATGTCAGTTATTCTTTATCTTTTTTACTTCTTATATTTCTAATATTTGTTTTATGCATTGTTGAAATCAATGCAACCATGTTTCTCATTTTTATGTAAGTTATTATTTATCTTTTTTACTTCTTATATTTCTAATATTTGTTTTATGTATTGTTGAAATCAATGCAACCATGTTTTCTTATTAAGGTTCAAATCCCTTCTTTTATTTTTTTTTTATGTCAGCTATAGTAATTTTTTTTTAAATAAATGCAATCATGTTTCTACTTCTTATATTTCTAATATTTGTTTTAAGCGTTGTTCAAATCAATGCAACCATGTTTTTTTATTAAGGTTCAAATCTCTTCCATGTTTTCTATTTATTATGTCGGCTATAATATTTATTTTACTTCTTTTGTTTCTACTTCTCATGGCTACTATAATATATTTTTTACTTATTTCTTTTATTTCTTATGTTTCTACTTTTTATGTCAGTTATTTTTTATCATTTTTACTTTTCTATTTCTAATATTTGTTTTACACATTGTTGAAATCAATGCAACCATGTTTCTACTTTTTATGTCAACTATTTTTTTTATCTTTTTTACTTCTTATATTTCTAATATTTGTTTTAAGCATTGTTGAAATCAATGCAACCATGTTTTCTTATTAAGGTTCAAATCCCTTCTATTTTTTTTATTTCTTATGTCGGATATAGTAATTTTTTTTGAAATAAATGCTATCATGTTTCTACTTCTTATGTCAGTTATTCTTTATCTTTTTTACTTCTTATGTCAGTTATGCAACCATGTTTTTTTATTAAGGTTCAAATCTTTTCTATGTTTTATATTTATTATGATGACTATAGTATTTATTTTACTTCTTTTGTTTCTACTTCTTATGGCTACTATAATATATTTTTACTTTTTTTTTCATTTATTTCTTATGTTTCTACTTTTTATGTCAGTTATTCTTTATCTTTTTTACTTCTTATATTATATTTGTTTTACCCATTGTTGAAATCAATGCAACCATGTTTCTACTTCTTATATTTCTAATATTTGTTTTAGGCAATGTTGAAATCAATGCAACCATCTTTCTACTTTTTATGTCAGCTATTCTTTATCTTTTTTTTACTTCTTATATTTTTAATATTTGTTTTATGCATTGTTGAAATCAATGCAACCATGTTTTTTTATTAAAGTTCAAATCCTTTCTATTTTTTCTATTTATTATGTCCGCTATAGTTTTTTTTATTTCTTTTTGTTTCTACTTCTTATGTCTACTATAATATTTTTTTACTTCTTTCTTTTATTTCTTATGTTTCTACTTTTTATGTCACATATTATTTATTTTTTTTACTTCTGATATTTCTAATATATTTTTTACTTCTTTATCATTTTTACTTCTTATATTTATAGTTTTTATGGCCAACTTGTTAGGAACAAACCTTACAACATCTCCCTCATACTCGACAAATATTACTCAACAAACGTTTATTAATGGTAGACAAAATATTTATTACTTTTTATTTTTTATTACATTTTATTAATGATCGACAATAATATGGACAAACGTTACATGTAACGTTACAAGATCTCCTTCATATTATTACTTTTACCTTTTATTACATTTTATTAATGGCCAACAATAATATCGACAAACGTTACATGTAACGTTACAAGATCTCCCTCATATTATTACTTTTTACTTTTTATTATTTTATTAATAGTCGACAATATCGACAAACGTTACTCCATAAACGTTATAATATCTCCCTCATACTGGGTTGTAGAGCGCCTCTCGGTGCAAACACATGACTGGCATACATTCATTAAGGTAATTATGAGTTTATAATATATTTCTTTGTATAGGTATGCTCTACATTTCAACTCTACAAACTCAATCACAAAGAAAAAATTCCCATGACAAGTAGGTGAGTTATTGGTAGACAAAAAATAAACCTTTGGTTTTTTTTACCAGGTGTAGCAAGGTCAATATCATAGTAATGGGATTGGAGGAATTCTTTTGCATTGAATTAGTCTTTATAAATTTCAAATATAATATTGTGGGCAAGGGACAAATAAATATGCATAATTGTTGGCACATTCGCCTTCATCATCATCGTGTGGTCATCACCACCACCATCATCATCATCACCATATTCATCATCATCATCATGATCATTGTCTTCATCATCATCATCATCGTCATCATCATCATTGTCATCATCATCATCATCATCATCATCATCTTCCTTATCATCATCACCATCATCCTTGATGATGATGATGATGATGATGACCACAATAATCATGGTGATGATGACGATAAGGATGATGATGATGATGATGATGATGAAGATGATGATGAAGTTGACGATGATGAAGATGAGGAAGATGATGATAATGGTGATGATGATATTGATGAAAATGATGATGAATATGATGATGATGATGATGAAAATGATGATGTTGATGATGATCACGATAAGGAAGATGATGATGATGAGGATGATGATGAAGATGATGATGATGATGATAATGAAGATGATGATGATGAAGATGATGATTATGATGATGATGATAAGGAAGATGATGATGCTGATGATGATGATGATGATGACGACGATGAAGACGATGGTGATGACGACGACAAGGATGATGATGATCATCATTGTTGTTGTCGTCATCATCATCATCTTCCTGGTATTCATCATCTTCATCATCATATTCGTCCTTGAAGGGACTTATGTATAGGATCTCACTATAAGCAATGCAACCAATACAAATTATGACACAATCCTAGTTAAATTAAATTAAATTAAATTTAAAACATAGATTTGTTTAACTAAAATTAATTTAAAATGCAACAAAATATAAAATATGCAAATATAAAAAAACAAAAAATAAATATGCAAATAAAAAAACAAAACAAAACACAAAATATAAAATATGGGCATAAAAAAACAAAAAAACATAGAACTAAAATACTTCCGCGCACTAGCTCATTAGCAGCATCCAGAGAAAAACAACATAGAACAAACATTAGAGGAAATTTGGATGAAAAATGGGCCTCCTAAGGAAAATGGTAAAAAAAGTCATGTAGGCAATTTTTTATACTATTTCGCTTTTATCGAAGCTGCCCAAGGTTATTTCACTTTTATCAAAGCTACTTTAGATATATATTTTATATTAAAATCAATTTATTAGGACAAAATTCGATGTACTGTTTTCACTCAAAATAAGGAAAGAAAATTAAATACACAATGCCAACTTAAAAGTTATTGGGTCATGTATTACCTAAAATATGGATGGGTAAATTAGTTATTATTATATTTAATTATATATTATATATTAGTTATGATATTAGTTAAAAATTATTTTCTCTTCAAATTCCAGCCATGAACCCATCCATCACTCGTTTAGTAGAGAACGGTGTTAAGATTCAATATGCTAAGATAGAAAATAGCAGCATTACATTCCATTTCTCAATAATAGCATATACAGGATCACTGAAGAAACAACAAGCATAGCATAAACACAAGAGACAGAGATTTATCCTGGGAAACCCTCATGGGGTAGAAAACCCAGCAAAGCTTCCTCAATATAGATGACCAGCAATATACAAAGATGAAACCCTGAGACATGATCTCCTCCTCCACAATAGCAGACCTCTCCTCCACAAGTGCGCTATCCTCAAGTGAGTGTGTGTGTGTCAAATGAGGAACACACCTCCTCTATTTATACACTACACTGACATGTATTTTACACAGGTACACGTAGGCTCGTATTTAACCAATGGGTTAAATACCCCACTACAACTGACTGGGCCGACCCCTCTAGGGTGGTCTAATAACCCTTTGACCCACATAGCACATATAGGGCCGACCCCCACTAGGGAAGTCTAATAACCCGAGTTACCACATTCCGACGGAGGAATAAACACCTCCGGATATACAATAAGATCTTCACAGAGGAATGAAACATCTCTGGAATAATAAAGTACAAATATAATATTCTTTGAAGTTACAATATCTCAACACTCCCCCTTAACGAGAAGGATATTATAACAACATTTGCACGAGTAAGGAGTCATCAACATCATACATGATACATCTATAAATCATTGGAAGCTTTCTCAACATCATTAGTAACTCAAGCAGTTACTGGAACATCTTCAATACTGGAACATCGACATCTTCAGTATTGAGTCTTTATCTTCTGTAGCACTTGAACAGCTACAACAATATCATCATCTGGATCCTCACGATACACGATCATCAGCATCATCATCTCACGATCATCAGCATTGTCATCACACGATCATCAGCATCGTCATCACACGATCATCAGCATCGTCATCTCACGATCATCAACGTCGTCACCACACGATCATCAGCATCGTCATCACACGATCATCAGCATCGTCATCTCACGATCATCAGCATCGTCATCACATGATCATCAGCATCGTCATCACACGATCATCAGCATCGTCATCTCACGATCATCAACATCGTCATCACACGATCATCAGCATCGTCATCAATACAGGTATCCATAACAATACAAGTATTCACATCATTAGTACAAGTATTCATGCCAATACAAGTATACATATCATCAATACAAGTATCCATACTGATACAAGTAACCACATCATCAATACAAGTATCCTACTGATACAAGTAATCACATCATCAATACAAGTATCCTACCGATACAAGTAACCACATCATCAATACAAGTATCCATACCGATACAAGTAACCACATCATCAATACAAGTATCCATACGATACAAATAACCACATTCATCAATACAAGTATCCTACCGATACAGGTAACCACATCATCAATACAAGTATCCTATCGATACAAGTAACCACATTCATCAATACAAGTATCCTACCGATACAGGTAACCACATCATCAATACAAGTATCCTATCGATACAAGTAACCACATCAAAAATCACTTTCTCGGAGACCATATGTCTACGGATCAATTCAGGGACCTAAGTCCGAGGATGATACAATCCCCACTTCTCGGAGACCATATGTCTACGGATCAATTCAGGGACCGCAGTCCGGGGATGATACAATCCCCACTTCTCGGAGACCTCACGTCTACGGATCAATTCAGGGACAGCAGTCCGGGGATGATACAATCCCCACTTCTCGGAGACCTCACGTCTACGGATCAATTCAGGGACCGCAGTCTGGGGATGATACAATCCCCACTTCTCGGAGACCTCACGTCTACGGATCAATTCAGGGACCTAAGTCCGGGGATGATACAATCCCCACTTCTCGGAGACCTCACGTCTACGGATCAATTCAGGGACCTAAGTTCGGGGATGATACAATCCCCACTTCTCGGAGACCTCACGTCTACGGATCAATTCAGGGACCTAAGTCCGGGGATGATACAATCCCCACTTCTCGGAGACCTCACGTCTACGGCTCTCTTTAGGACTGAAAGTCCAGGGATGATCCAATCCCCTCAACTGTCCACTAAGGACTTCATTCTCGGAGACCTCACATCTACGGCTCTCTTTAGGACTGAAAGTCCAGGGATGATCCAATCCCCTCAACTTTCCACTAAGGACTTCATTCTCGGAGACCTCACGTCTACGGCTCTCTTTAGGACTGAAAGTCCAGGGATGATCCAATCCCCTCAACTATCCACTAAGGACTTCATTCTCGGAGACCTCACGTCTACGGATCAATTTAGGGACCGAAGTCCAGGGATGATACAATCCCTACCTGTCCACTAAGGACTTCATTTTCGGAGACCATACGTCTACGGCTCACTTTAGAACACGTGTTCAAGGATGATACAATCCCCACATGTATTCTCATCAATACAAGTACAAGTATCCTCAACCATATCAATACATGTGTCATCAAAAGTATGTATTCTTACCAATACATCTTATCATCAAAAGCATGTATTCTCACTAATACATCTAACATCAAAAGCATGTAAAAGTAAAACTAAGTATTCTAAGTATAAGAGTCCTAAATCTAAATAATTCTAAGTATCTAGGTGTAGAGAACATGTTACCTCATCATCAACCTTGTTGTTCGATGAGACAATCTCATCATCAGTGACTATACTACTCCCCCTTTCGAGGAGGGTCCTTTTGAGTTACACCAAGCTTGTCTCGGAAGTATCCAAATTTCACTCGAGACAGAGGTTTGGTTAGTATGTTGGTAACTTGTTACAAATTCAAACTTTATAGTTCCTTTCCACGTCATATCTTGTTAGTTCCCTATGATCTTTGACTTATCATGGAACACTAGATTCTATGTCATCTTGATACAACTCTATTTATCACATAGGATCATAGTTGGTTCTATCTCTAAGTCAAACAATCCTGAAGTCAAACTTCTTCACAACTAGTAGAGCAAGCAGCCATATATTTCGCTTGTGCTGAGAGCCACACTAGACTGCTTCCAGCTAAACCACGATATCATGGCTAATCCCAGACAATAACATCCTCTTGATGTGTTCTTCCTGTCTGATACACTTTCTTCCCAACCAGCATCTGATTAGCCATTTAAAGTCATGATCTCCAAGATAGCATAGATCAAAGTCTATCGTATCCTTTATGTACCTCATCACATGCTTTGCAACTATCGGGTGAACACATCTAGTTTCCACTAGATACTGACTCAAGGTGTTCACAACAAAGCATATATCTAACCTAGTATATGTTAGATACATCAATGACCCAATAATTTGACTGTACAGAGTTATATCCACTAACTCTGATGAGTCATCTCCTAACAGTTTCAAGTTGGAATCCATAAGAGTGGCCATTCCAACATATCAAGTCTTCTTTTAATATTTCTCAGCATACTTTCCTTGGTTGAGAAATATTCCTTCTGAGCCTTGCCATACTTCCAGACCTAGGAAGTAAAGCATCAATTTGAGATCTTTCATTTTCATTTCTGCATCCATCTTCTTCTTTCTTTTCATGATCTGTTTCTCATTCCCTATCAGAAATATATCATCTAAATACAATAATAGTATGATCCATCACCTTAAGTTAAAAGTTAGGAACAACTTTACTTTTGGTAAAGCCCAAGCTTATCAAGGACCTGTCAATTTTTCCTTTGAGACTGAACATCATTCACACTCTGCATTGAATGATCTTGTGCCATCTCTCGTTAGATGGGTCTACTAAAATGAGCCTCAATATCATTCGGACTCTGTGGTGAGTTCCTTCTTGCATCCAAGTCATCTGTGTATGGAAACTATATTCAACCTTGTAGCAAAGATTGAGATCCACATCACTCATGGTGATCATTAAGCTCATCAATTGATTATTGATCCTAGGTACCCATACAAAACCTGATTCACACTTCTTCTTTAATTACACCATACTTGGAGCAAACATCTTGTCATGATTCTCTTCCCCTTTCTAAGAGAATCTTCTAGCCATGAGCCTTCTATATTTTGTTTGATTTGTAAATCTTCTTGTTTGAACATCCATCACTTGTACGGTGTCCATCATTCTTCATGACCTTTCCTACAAATCAAAATTAAGTACATGATTAGTAATACTTCATAATCATCAAATCATATTGACATGATAACCTATTATGCATACAGATATCATTTACATAGTTATGCAACTAATTTGACCAATACTTTGGCACAACACTTTCCCATATCCTGTATGCATACAGTGGCTATCTAGATGCCTTCCATCTCTACCAGAACATACTATCGAGAGTGTGCACAGCTCTCAGCATGTCAGCAAAGAGGTTTCATTCTAGACAAGCAACAATGGAATGTTTGTCCAATTTACCAATCATATGCACATTAGTTGTATACTGTTCAATGCTCTATGAATGTTTACACTCAGCATTATATATTCTAGGAATACAAATATGCATACAACCTATTACAGGAAATATCATTACTATTTCAAATAACAACTCAAATACTTATCTTTTATGTTTGTGTGGTTGCCTCCCGCTTGATCTTCTGTATGTCTTTTGAACTTCTATTCATTCTGTACCACTGTGCATGCTCAAGATTCATCCTCATGATCTCATACACAAACATACACTCATTAGTATATTCCAAATGCTATCAAAACATTATAGTACTAAATAATCTTGAAAATGTATAGTCATGATTATTAGTATTCATAGTTTCAAGGAAGTCTTCTTTTACTCATGCATATTCTTGTTTGATCTAGTTAGTTAAATCATCAACCAAGATAAGAGACATAATATGCATAAACCCTTGATTACTAACTTTATGAATAAGCATAACCAATCATACCAAGTATACTTATATAAGGGATCCTAACACAAGGTAAGATTCTAACATGACATAGGAAAACATACCTGGATTAGTATACCTGCTTAGTTATGTACAACATACCTAAACAATCTCTTCAATGATTTAGAGATCCTGAGCTAAAACCTGCATGTATAGGTTAAGCATAATATAACAAAGTCATACATACCTCATAAGTAGAACAAAGATTATGGATGAGTCTTTGTCTTCATGTGGAACTTGATTTGTCTTTCGTGATGTACCTGAATCTTGTTAGCAGACAACATCAACCTCACACAACACCATAATGCATTAGTACAATCATATAACCCTAATCAATGAATGTCTTCAATCATTCACATGCATTCATACTGTTACTAGGGTGATAAGATAAGTCTAACATTAATCAAGATTGTACTAACAAATAATATGAAGACAAACACATTATGAACTTAATCAAGAATCAGATTTCAAGACATACCTGAACCTTCTTAAGTCATACCTGTCGAGACTTCTTGTAGTCTTCTTATGTAGGGCCTTAGCCTCAACTCCCCCTAAAACTTGATCTGGAGCTTGATTAGGGTTTGCTAGAGAAACCCTAAGGATTCAATCTTTGACTTTCACACTTCTGAATGGATGAAAGAATATGTCTTGCTGAGCTTATCAAACTGGCATACTTCAATTTTGGAATCTCCAAAATTTGACCCCTCAAAATTGCCTTCGAAACTTCTGGATCTTCTGGATAGGAACCCGAACTAGGGTATGATGAAGCCCACCCTTCTATCCAATCAAAAGGTTCGATCCAAGGCTCTAAACTCTTATTTTTCTGAGGAGCTTCTAGCCATGGTTACAGACTTCAAAAATTCCAACTTTTGCTGAAGCCCTAATTTTCCATCTTTCTGATCAAAATCCCGAACTAGGGTTTGATCAAGCCCGGTCTTCTACCCAACCAAAAAATTTGATCTTGGTCTCTAAGTTTCGATTTTCCTGAGTAGCATTCAGCCGTGGACTCTGATTCTAAAAATTCTAACTTTCTCCGAAACCCTAAATTCCGGAAGCCATGAATAAAGGTGCTCCAAAAATAATTATGTTTTGACAGAAATATGCACCTGATTGATTCTGCTATAACTCTGAAATTTTTGCTCCACAGGGTCTAAAACCTTTTTCCTGTAGTAGCCTGACCTGTCATCTTTCCATCCTGACAGGTCTGACCTCAATTGGATTTTCTGAGAGAGAGCTATGCCAAGTGTCGCAACGTGACCTGTTTATGGGATAAAACAGGAGAGCGAACTTGTACGGCATGCCACGTGTCACTGTTTGAACTTCGTGTCACTGTTTGAACTTCGGCCTCTGACTTTTTTGTTTGAGATATCTAGACCTGTTATCTTTCCATCCTGACAGGTATGACCTCAATTGGACTCTCTGAGAGAGAGTTATGCCAAGTGTCGCATCGTGACCTGTTTATGGGATAAAACAGGAGAGCGAACTTGTACGGCGTGCCACGTGTCACTGGTTCACCTTCAGACTCTGAAAAAGTTTCCTGAGATATTACAGTCTGTGTACTACCTGTCAATTTTTATGAAATTTCATTTGGAGCTTCCTAGCCCAAGATATGACCTTTTTCCCAAGGTCACCTGATTTTGACTCAGATCTGGAAGAGGTAGAAACCCTATATTGTACAAATCATAAATCACAAAGTACAATGAATTAGAGGTTGTCCTTTGGACACAAGGTACCTGGAGATTTAGTCTTCGTCCTGTAACAATTTCAGATCTGAAAACTTCTCCAAAACGGATTTATAGCGAAAGTTCTACGATGACTGGTTTTTGCAATTTAAGACCCTAACCTTCAAATTGTCGTAAGTAAAGCAAGTGTCGTTAGTGCCATACCTTGTCTTCCTTCAGGTTAGCTCTGATACCATGTTAAGATTCAATATGCTAAGATAGAAAATAGCAGCATTACATTCCATTTCTCAATAATAGAATATACAGGATCACTAAAGAAACAACAAGCATAGCATAAACACAAGAGACAGAGATTTATCCTGGGAAACCCTCATGGGGTAGAAAACCCAGCAAAGCTTCCTCAATATAGATGACTAGCAATATACAAAGATGAAACCCTGAGACATGATCTCCTCCTCCACAATAGCAGACCTCTCCTCCACAAGTGCGCTATCCTCAAGTGAGTGTGTGTGTGTCAAATGAGGAACACACCTCCTCTATTTATACACTACACTGACATGTATTTTACACAGGTACACGTAGGCTCGTATTTAACCAATGGGTTAAATACCCCACTACAACTGACTGGGCCGACCCCTCTAGGGTGGTCTAATAACCCTTTGACCCACATAACACATATAGGGCCGACCCCCACTAGGGAAGTCTAATAACCCGAGTTACCACATTCCGACGGAGGAATAAACATCTCCGGATATACAATAAGATCTTCACAGAGGAATGAAACATCTCTGGAATAATAAAGTACAAATATAATATTCTTTGAAGTTACAATATCTCAACAAACGGGCCTAAACCCTACCATTACGACCCAACAAATTTGCGATTTCTGTGTTGCAGAAAATTGCCAATGGTAAGAAAATGGTCTTGGGTAGTGTAATACGATTAAGGGTTGTGATAAGACGATTCAGGGTGGATGTTTTGAAACCATAGATCTATATGTTGGGGATTCAATTTGGAATGGGCGGTGGTCATTTCATAGCTGTTAGCATTCTTCAATTTGCTAAGGAAAGTGAAAAGATGAAAGAGAAGCTCACATAATAGCTAAGAGTGTATTCAAACCATCCAATTAACTAGCCAATCATTAAAATACAAAGGAACTCCCATTTGAACACTGGCAGCAATTAAAACTGAACAAAAGCAAAATATCAAGCACATAATGGACAAAATGATTTTACCCTAGAAATCCAAATGGTAAAACTAACTTTCAATGGTTGCTCAGTTCTCTATCTCGAAAATGACTGGTTATGATGCAACTCTTGGCTCCTTGGCATTCTATTCACTCAGCCAGCAAACAAATAAAAATATTTTTGAGAGTGAATGTACAAGAAGTTATAGGCAGGGAAATTTTTAGGGGAGAAATTTCGCCAATTGGCTATTTTTGGAATTTTTTTCAAAAAATAAATTCGTTATTTGGTCATTTTTAGACTCTATTATCGCCTATATTTACATCAAATATGTTTTTGTATCATAATATTCGCCAAAATTTACAATTTTTAGTAGTAAATTGTATGTTTCATATTTAATATTTAGCTACCAATCTATATATATGTTTTTTTCAATCCAAAATAATCACCTAGAATACTATACTTAAGTATACTTTTAAAATCCTTAAAAATACCTTGGTTATAGGAGAGATATGGGTAATGGAAAGGCATGGAGATTGACCTTTCAGTCCCCATTCCTCTCTTCTGGTCTCATATTTTTCCCTTTATTTAATTATTTGCTCTCCTCTCAAGGTCTACACAATCTACAAAGGAAGCTCATCAACACGCTTTCCATGTTCAATTTGACATTGGTAATGGAGTATATAAACCCAAATTTTGATTTCCATTCTTGCTAACGGAACAATGTGCACATTCTTCAACAAAACATGCTACATCAATTTGCACTTTCAACAATATACAAACAATTCAAAATTAGGCACAATCTTATAATGCCAAAACGTCCTACTACTTTAGAAGTACATCTTTCTCATATCAATTGCATTCTTGAAGTCCATTGACATGATTTCCTAGAGCCAAATTAACATCGATAATGGTGTACATAAACCCAACTTTCAAATTGCAACCTTTGTTAATGCAATAGATTGCACATCCTTGCACAAAGCAAGCTAAGTCAGTTTTCAACTTCTACCAGCATACAAACATTTTCAATTTAGTAGTCTTACCAACAATGCCAAAATATGCTGCTATATGTTTCCCACATCAATTGCACTCTTGCCCCATATCGAAATGCACATGTCACGCCAATATAAAATGTCATCCTTCAAGTGATATTCATGGTTTAGCTAGAATATATTTTCTTGAATTCATTGTTTTCTTCATAGTGTTCTTTCAATCCATTAAGAGGTAAGGGTTGCAGTTGAAATATCTCCATGGGCATTGCTTGTAGGAGATCTCATCAGCATGTCAACCAAATTATATGTCGCTCCTTTCTTATACTTGATGATCAAGTTAAACTTCTATGACAGGAGGCACCTTTGAAATGTCAAGTCAATTACAATTTCAATAGAGCCTACAAGAACTAAGGAGGTTTATGTCATATGATCAATGTGCACCACTATATCCTTACCTATAAAATGGCTTCTCCAATGCTTCACTACCTCATGCAAATCATACAACTCCTTGTCATAAGTCAAATAGTTCAACACTACTCCAAAGAATGTTACAAAGCAAGTAGCCAATAGGTTTACCTTGTTAAATTGTTTCAAATGCATACCCAAACACATCTACTCCAATCATAAAGAATGTCATGTAGCACTCATACAAGCCCATTGAAAATCATGTGCTTCAATGAATTAAAAGTCTCTCATGTGCCTCCATTCATTGGAATTTCAATCCTCCCCAAGTGAAGGCATGAAAAAGTGTTGCTTAAGACAAGTTTCCTATGAATTTTGTTAGATACAAGTAACCTCCCATAAAACTATAAACTTCAATGAATATGTTGATCTTAGCTAATTCATAATAGTCTCTACTTTCAATAGGCCGATTCTCAACTCATTTCCTCCAACTTCAAAAACCAAGTACACTAATAACTGTCAAGATAAATCCACAATTCTTCATGTCCAAATGCAACCTGTTTTGCCTAAGAGTGTATAGCACATGCTCCAAATATCGAAGGTGTTCATACCAAGTCTCTTTTTGAACATTAGGATCGCATCGAAATGGACAACGACAAACAACCAATGAATTCTCTAAGAATCTCATTCATTAACCTTGTAAAAATGGTTGGGGCATTACACAATCCAAATGGAATTACTAGACATTCAAAGAAGCCCTTGGCTATATTTGATGGTAATCTTCAAGTTATATTTCTCCAAATTATTACCTATTGATTCCTTGACTTGATGTTTAGAGAGATTTTAAAATCCATGGCCCCTTAGAGTTGATCAAACAATTCATTGATTCTTGGTAGTGGGTATTTGTTTTGTACAATGATCTCAAGTGCACAAAAGTTGACACAAGACCACCATTATCCATCCTAAGGAACTTACGACAATGGGCAATCCAAAAGGAAACCTATTGGGCTTGATGGCTACCTATTGCAACTGCAAGCACCCTCCCAAGTATTTTCTCCTGGAAAAAATCTAGGGCCTCACATTTTGAACTATGTCTTTGCTTGGCCCATACTTTTAGTCTTTCTTTAACTAATTCGGGTACTGCTTGAAGTTGGAATTTTCCTGGTGAAAAATTACTTATACAAATTTTCATCTTGCAGCCTCATTTTCCCAATTTTAACATTTCAAAGAGTTTTTCTCAATTTCGTCAAAACATCGGAGATTTTTCTCAAACTCACCGAAACGTCGCCGAGTTTCGGTGGGAAATCCATGAATGAAGCAATATGACCACCACCCGTTCCAAATTGAATCCCCAACATGATCTATATGAGGGGGAAACCCATACCTCTTTGCATGCATTAACTAGTCTTTATGCTCCTCAAAACCCTCAAATTGATTGTTTATATCAAACATTGCAAGGCCATAGTCTTAATTGATAGAAGTAGCATGCATAATTGTATTCATTGTCAAGTGGCCCAAGAAATACACATCTATATCCGTGTTGTGAACAAATTCCAAATCAAATCAAATCGTGTCTTATACTTAAAAATAATTCAAATATAAATAACTCTAAAAGAAATTACACCTTTGAGAGAAAAATAGATTTTGATAAAGTTTTTGGGAAGAAATAACTTTTGATATTAAAACATTACAAGTAAATATATTTCCACGCTAAATTATATCCGCTTGGTAACTTATCTTCTTGTTTTATCGAGTGTAGGTACCACCAAATAGGTATCTATCAGATCTATCTTCCTCGAGTGATGATGAAGATATACTCGGAGAGGTTGAAAGTGAGACGTGATGTACTAGATCTATCGATTCTATATCAACTAGATCTGAAAAGGTAAGGAAAAGATTTCATAGACGCATGCAATATTTTATTGCCAACAGAGGATCATGTAATTATGATGCTGAGAGCATATGTGACATTAATTTTCCCTTGAGGTATAGACATCTAGTGCAACGATGGGCACCTAATAAGCTACTTCAAGTGGACACAGATTTCTTCATCGGCGGGAGGATGTATCGCATTGCTGCTTCGTCCTTACATGGATTGGGATTATTTTCCATGGATGGCATAAAGGTCGGATATGGCACTTTAACTGAATTGATGGAGTAAGTCGAACCATTATACAGATACAATAACTGGTTGATCTTGGTCCAATATACTCAAGTATGCGGAGATACGAAGTTGCTGCAAACTAAATACAACTAGAAGAAAACAATAAAAACAAAGGGGTGACTATGTATATTGATGGAAGACCAAAAGCATCTGGAAACATTGTTGGCTTTACAAATAGTACACGACTAGTGCCATCAACTAAGCAACCGAATTGTGAATTTGAGGGACGCAAAGAACATTGTATATTTGTGTGTGCAACAAAAACAATACTTCCAAGTGAAGATTTGTTGATCAATTACAATTTAAATCGAATAGATGTGGCTTGCACGGTCCAGGTTAACCGTGGAAGGTCACACGCTATGCCTCAATAGGTAAATTCTAAATATAGTAACTAAATATGACTACAATAACTAAATTTTTCGATTTTTTATGTTAACATTCGATTTCCACTGTTAAATTTCGTTTTTTTCATGCTTATTATGAATATTTCCATGTGATAACATGCTTATTACACTGTTATGCTTATCTCATTTTTGTTTATGTTACAATTATTGACTCAACTTGTATTGATTGATTTATTGTGTTAGGGTGGTGGCAGTGGAACAGAACGTGTGCCTTCTACTTCCGAGGTAAAAAAAAATATTATTGCAATATCTCATTTTTTATTATGTTACAATTATTTTCATAACGTTTATTTATTGATTTGTTGTGTCAGGGTGGCGCCAGTGGAAAGGCACCTGCTTCTTCTGTGGTGCAGGGTGACCGTGGAAGGACACACTCTATGCCTCATCAGGTAAGTGTTATATATAATAGCTAAATGTTTCGATTTTTTATGTTAACATTCGATTTCCACTGTTAACTTTTGCTTTTTTCGTGCTTATTATGAATATTTCCATGTGATAACATGCTTATTACACTATTATGCTTATCTGATTTTTTATTATGTTACAATTATTGACTCAACTTTTATTGATTGATTTATTGTGTCAGGGTGGCAATAGTGGAACAGAATGCGTGTCTTCTACTTCCGAGGTAAAAAAAAAATATTATTGCAATATCTCATTTTTTATTATGTTACAATTATTTTCATAATGTTTATTTATTGATTTATTGTGTCAGGTTGGCGCTAGTGGAAAGGCACCTACTGCTTCCATGGTGCAGGGTGATCGTGGAAGGTCACACTCTGTGCCTCTTCAGGTAAGTGTTATATATAATAATTAAATGTTTTGATTTTTTCTGTTAACATTTGATTTTAACAGTTAACATTCACATTTTTATGTGCTTATTATGAATTATTGATTGATTTGGACTGTGGAAAGGAACCTCCTGCTTCCATGGTCCAGGGTGACCGTGGACAGTCACCCACTCGAAGTAGATCAGTACAGGTTGACCGTGGGAAGTCACCGGCGACAACACTGCATCAGGTAAGTGTTAGTGCTTAATAGTAACTAATATTATTAAGGGTGATGAGGTACTTGAGGGAGACATTTACTATTCCACAGACCTAATGCAAACTATAAGGAAGGACTTGAAAAAGGAAAACATAGAAATGGTTGCCTTGGCTGACATAAGGCCCGTGACACAAAAGAATAGGGCAAGGATTGAAGAGATGCAAGATCAAATAAAATCTTATGGGGTATGTGGCATATTCACATTTTTTTAAGCTATGACATGATTTCATATATGATATTATGTTTTCTGTTTTTCCAAGTGATCTGATAAAGTAAAGTTTTTCGTTTGTAGGAGTTTTTACAACCCGTGACTAGAGAACCTGTCGAGACATGTATAGGTAGCAGTGATGCTCCAATGCAACAAAAACTTCGACAAAGCAATGTACCAATGAGGCTTTTTGACACTCCTGAGGTTGGCATCGAATCCATTGATGAGGGAAATGATTCTAATCGGTATGACATGTCGGATCATGATGAGATGGAGCCTAGGACTCCACATGACTTCAGATATGAACGTACTGTAGATGACCAGGAAACTTTTCTTGGAGCAGCACAAGTTAAAAGCACCAGATCACTAGATCTCACCTTTTTGGTGGATGACGCTTGTGTTCTGATCAAGATTCAAAAGATTGCAGGTATTTATTTATTTATTCATTCATTTTAATCATGAAATTGAAATGGACATACGTTGAAATTATTATAAATTCATGGATTACACGTTTTTGCAAAAAACAATTTTTTTCTATAGGAATTTGAATGACAAAGCATTGGAGTTGTTTGGCCCCACCATTCGCACACTGTGGAATGGCCAAGATAGCAGAAATAAAGATGAATTGATAGACCACATGGTAAACTTGTTCGACAATACATTCAAGAATAAAGTGGTTGCAAAGTTAGCCGGCGAGAATTTAAAATATACCAGGGCCCAATATAGGGATAATTTGCAACTTGACCTCAGGCATGAGCGCCCTCCCATGGTTCCGGAGAAAGAGTAGAAGGCACTCATATAGGATGCAAAGGAGAACTTTCTAAAAAGACAAGGAAAACAACCACGGCCTGGTAAAGCAAGGTACAACACATATCATCTTTTTAGTGAAATTTGCTCATTTATTTTTTTCCTTTTTTGTTTTAAGTAAGAATTATGATATCTAATGTTTTTCAAAATTTTAATATATAGGCTACCTGACACCTCCAAAGCAACCAAGGCTAGAGTGTAAAAGCACAGGCAGCATAGACTGGGCCAGGGTGGCTATAGAAAACTAAGAGCCCGAATCATAAGAATTAAATGATTAACTGTGGGGAATATTTATTTAACAGTAACGAACAAATATCTGTTTTTGATACTGGAAATTTTAAATGTGTTACACATTGCAAGGACATACGTTCCAAGCTGGTGCCACTGAGAAAGACCTAAATCTTGGATTCAAGTATGGTTTTAAAAGTGTGATTGAATATCGGAAAAGCTTGGGGAAGAATCCAATCTCCCCAATGAAGCAGATGCAGGTAAATAAAATGAATAAGGCCATCATTGTAGTATACTATTAAAGTCTATTCAGTTTTTATTATATCACCCATAACTAAATATTTATGTTTGTTTTTAAGCAACATTGGAACCGTAGTAGTGAATCTAGTGGTACTCAGCACGTACCAATTGATGTTGGGGTGTGCATGTCCCATGATAGTGGGGAGCATAGTAGCCATTTTGGTATGTGTGCTTTGGAAATAGAAATATATACTGTGATTATAGATATTTATTTCCTGACGTATACTTGTAAATTTTCTTCTTTCAATGGAAGACCATGTAGCTCAGGAGGGTGAACTGCAAGAGGAACCAAGTAGACAAACAATTAACACACCAGCTGTCACAGCTACACAGACAGGTAAAGAGCAATATTGTAATGTTAATCAAAATAATGAAATATTTATTTCAATAATATTTCAACATATCGATATGCTTATTTTTCGTTGTTGCAGTTCACGCCCCTTCAGAACTGCCTCCACACCCTACTCAGCGACGTACATGAAGTATGATACATTAGGGCATGGAAGCACAAACACTAGCAGGACATGGATTTGTAGATATTCCACCAAATGATGATTGTGATACCCTAATCGTCAGTTATTACAATGCAAAAAAACAGAAATCAAAGAAAAAGCAAATGTATAAATTCATGACTTGTATTTGGATGTATATCGATGTTGTTAGTCTGAAACATTGTTTATATGAATTACCTCATTATGCTTCAATGTTTTTATGTTTATATGTTTTGACGACTAGCCTAGTTATGCATGAATGTTTATATGTTTTCTATGTAAACAAAATCATTTATTGGGTAGGGGAATTAAGAGCGATGTGAGGGGGGGGAGGGGCCATATGAGCTTCCACCTTCATGTGGTTGGCCTTGTTCAGTAGATAATATAAAACTATTCTCGAAACAGAGAGGAGTTCAATAAGGTATAAATACCCTTTTATTCCTATGTATTAAATATTGTTGTAAATTTTTAAATGCATGTCTATTTCTTGAAATATTTTTAATAAATTTAACATTTCAAGGTTCATTGATTTCTACAGGACTTTGTAGTAGGATTTAAATGACTATTTATTTGCTTATATATTATTTCCTCATATAAAAATTCTGTCTTTGATGATTTATGTGGGTCTTGGTGATGGAAATGCATCCCGTGGACAACTCTTATCAAGTTGTACGGGCGAATGGATCTCGCAAAAGGACAATGGTAAGGTAAGGGTTTTGACATGTTTTTTAAAGCGGGTTTTGACATGGTTTTTTCCCTTTGCTTTCCAAGTTCTCCAATTATTTTAATGTTTAGAAGATCCGTCTTGAAATGCATCAAATATATTTTTTTTTTTGTTTTTGGATCATAATCAACATTTTGAATCTTGGTTTCTATTTTTTAATCGATGCTTACTAGTGAATGATAATAGGCATCCATTGTGTTGAAATTCCACTCTTATGATACAACCTTTATTAGTTTTCTTGGTGCCATTTTTTTGAAGTTTCTAGTGCAAATCAAGCTCAACAACCAACTTTTTCCAACTGTGGTAGAAAATTGAGCATGAAATATAAAACATTTTGTATGAAGTGTTTATAATAATTTGAATCGAAGCTTCAACAATCTTCTATTCTATCATGTATCATTCCATTTATGTTCTTCGCATCTCTCAATGACAACTTGTCACTTTTGCACTTGCAAGTTACTTACGACATTTGCCAATATTTTTCTTCATTTCACACCACATTTTCCTTCATTTTAACACATGTGAAAAAATGTGGAAATGTGTGCAAATAACATGTCAACTAGGAACTCCTTCCCATGTGTGGACTTCAAGGTAGTTTTCTCCACCATCAAATCCATATAAATGTGTGTAATGGTGCCAAATAGGTAAAAAATTCCACATGCAAGGCTTAATAAAAGTATTGGGACCTTCAACAACCTCCCAATTAAATAGAAATATTCCTCTTGGGCTCTTTCTCCAATTTGCAACCACCTCAACCGTGTCAACTACACAAACAACTTGTAGATACATCAACCAACCAAGTATAAGAAATATAAAAAACCTTCGATGGAGCACTAGCATTAACCATCCATAAGATCCAAAATATATTTCATTAAGTCCAATGGGATCTTTTCCCCAATACAAACATGATTACAAATGAGGAAGAGGCTCTCTTACATAGAGATGAGCTCAACTTCGTTTACAATAAAATAGTAATAGATCTATCTAAACCCTAGATCTATCCTAGGAAGGAGTAAAGAAATAAAAAATCCTCCAACTACTAAGTCAACAACAATAAAGAAATGGCGGTCAAGGCCACATGCACATATCTCAAGAGAGAAAGAGGCCCCAAGAAAAGAGGGTGCCTCCATGAAATGAGGAACGAACAACAAGTCCAAATGTAATGCATAGCCTCCAAAGCTCTCCAAAAGGTAGTGCTCCAAGGAAAGATTCCATAAAGCACAAACCAAACCCTAGATCTAGGGTGTGACTACACCCCCCTTCCTCGATCTCTCCAATGAGTCAATTACCCAACGATCTCCTCAAAAATCATGAAACACAGTTCAAAGTGGACAGCTCCCATGAAGAAACTCTAAGAAGGTTGAACGCTCACCCAAATGAGGCACAAACAAAAGCTTGGGAAATGGTGCATGAAACCTTCCAAACTTCAAAGGCTAGGCACTCAATGTGACAAGGCCTAGAATGATGAGTGAGGGCCTTCCAAGGTGGATTCCCTCCTCAACATATGCAATAGAGAGCCAACGATTGTTACAACCTCCTCACAATATGGATGTGAGATGGGGACGTGTGCAACCAACCTTGTTTTGTGCTTGTCAGGTGTACTATCTCCCTTATACTTCACCTTATAAGCCCACTTACAAGTGTTAAAATTTGAGGATTAATTCACAATACTCTTGGATCTTTACTGAGAGAATAACATATATAGTATATCAATGCCTAACAATCACAATAAGCATCACAACCATCACAAGAATCAAAAGCATGAGAGACAAGAGACACAGAGTTTCTGTGGGGAAAACCGTAAGGTGAAAAACCCCACAACTTCCTCAAAGATAGAGAGAGCAATGGCTCAACCAAAGTACAACCAAAATACACTTGAGATAGTCTCCTAGAGTAGATGATCCTCCTCCTCACTAGTGCGCTGCTTTCTGAGTGAGAGAAGTGTGTCTTCCCGAATGATCCAAATAGAGATCTCCCGATCTCTATTTATACTTAACCTGTTTTCCCAGTTACACTATGGGGCCGACTTGTCTATCTAGATACATCCATAATATAATATATATTTCAGGGCCGAACCCACACATGGTGGTCTAATAACCCATCGGCAAGTACACACACTTGCGACACTTGTCAATCCACATGACTACACTTCCTTATAGAGGAATAACACATCTCTTATAAGGGTACAATAAATATATATGAAATACATAGATGAAATACACTCCGAAGTTACATATACATCAACACTTCCTCTTAACTAGGAAGGTATTTCTCGACACAGTTATGCTAGACAAGTCTTCTTCTCGGTATCATCGTCATCGATGCAATGTCATCATCATCATCACTGCTGCTGCTATCTCAACCAATATTTGACTCTACTCGTCATAGGAAGTTCTACAGAGCCAATCATTTTTCATACTAGATGTAGGCCCACCACCTGCAGGTCTTCATCATCTGTGTGAACGATCTGATAGAGGTGGCCTCTCAGGACTAATTTTATGTGTGGATGCAATACCGGAAAGAGTATCCCAGGAACATTTATGTGCCTAAGCACGACCGGCAAGATCTCCCAGGACTGATTACATGCATCTCCTCCACAATACCCTTAAAGATCATCTCGGAAACATTTATGTGCCGCAACATGACCGACAAGATCTCTAAAGAGCATCCCAGGACTTATTACGAGCATACAGCTCAACCTCCCGGATCTCCAGGATTGATTACATGTGGATAGACAAAACCTTTAAAGAGCATCCCAGGAACATTTATGTGTCGCAGCACGACCGGCAAGATCTCTAAAGAGCATCCCAGGACTAATTACGAGCACACAACTCAACCTCTTGGATCTCCAAGATTGATTACATGTCTCCGTAGTAATACCTCATCCTAGGACTGATTACAAGCACACAACTCAACCTATCAGATATCTGAGGACTGATTACATACTACATAGCAATACCAAAAAGAGTATCCCAGGAACATTTATGTGCCGTAGCACGATCGACAAGATCTCCCAGGACCGATTACATGCTATTTGCACAACCTGCCACATATCATCTCTGACCTCCAAGTATCAACTTGATACTCATGATCCAATGGATCATCATCGCACGAGGCATCATCCTGATGCCCATGATCATACTGATCATCATCATTTGTACCATCCTGGTACATATCATCTGGAGCAACATCCTGAAGCTCATCATCATGATCAACCTGATCATACAATGCATCCACCTGATGCAGACCAAGTATCTACCTGATACATATCATCATGCACAGTGTATCCACCTGATACATAGATACATGATCCACACAATTTATCCATCAACATACATGATCTACCTGATCATACCTAATACATATCAACATACATGATCTACCTGATCATACAATGTATCCACTTGATGCATATAACGATACATGGTCCAAGCATCCAACATGATGCATATACAAAATACATACAAATGATCCAACCGACCATATCCAGCATCCAACATGATGCGTACATACATATAAATGATCCAACTCATCATATCCAGCACCCAACATGATGCATACATACATACATATAAATGATCCAACTGATCATACAAAGCAGAAACTAGAACATCATCCTGATGCTCATCATCCAGTGCTTACATCCACAGCCATGTGAAGGATCCTCCTTCCAACATGCTTGGAATGGCTTCAGCAAATGTGTCCATCACTTCTTCCTCGAAGTGTCGTCGATCTAAAGAACAACAAGCCTCTCCCTAAAGTACTCGAACTTCACCCTGGCTAGTGGCTTCGTCAGCACATCTTCAATCTACTCGTCCGTCACAACATACAGGAGCTTCATGGCTCCTCTCTGCACCATATCCCTGATATAGTGATATTTGATCTCTATGTGCTTCGACCTGTCATGAAACATTGGGTTCTCAGACAGCTTCACACAACTCTGGTTATCACAAGAGATACCAGTAGCATCCAGCGGGAGATCAAATAACTCAGACAGTAACTTCCGTAGTCATACTGCCTCACAACTAGCTGAGTAGGCTGCAACATACTCTGCCTCAGCTATACTCAGTGCTACGTAGGACTGCTTCCTGCTAAACCAAGAGATCACACCTGATCCCATACTGAAGCAGCACCCAAATGTGGTCTTCCTATCTATAGCACTGCCAGCCCAATCTGAATCAACATAACCCTACAGGTTAAACTTTTGATTCGCTTCATACTTGATCCCATAATCCACTGTACCCTTCACGTACCTCAGGACATGCTTTACAGCAACCAGGTGAACACTCCTCGGATCCGTCAGGAACTGGCTTAATGTGTTCACTGCAAAGCAAATATCCGTTCTTGTGTTCGTCAGGTACATCAAGGACCCAATCATCTGATGATACATAGAGACATCAACTGGCTCAAATGAAGCATCACATAGAAGCTTTAGATTCGATGCCATGGGTGTGGCCATGGCCTTGCAATCCATCATCCCAAATCTCTTCAGAATGTCTACTGTGTACTTCCCTTGACCAAGGAAGATCCCACCTGAATTCTGCCACACCTCCATACCTAGGAAATAATGCATCATTCCCAAATATTTCATATCGAACTCAGCAGCAAGCTTCCTCTTAGTATCTGCAATCAATCTGTCATCTCCTGTTACAAATAAGTCATCCACATACCGGAGTAGAATCACAGGATTCCCTTCCTCAACCTTGTAGTAGAGGTTGGAATCCGCTTTACTCTTGGTAAAGCCCAAGCTAGATAGGAAACTGTCCATCCTACCATACCAAGTTCTGGGAGCTTGCTTCAAGCCATACAAGGCTTTCTTCAATTTGCACACATATGACTCCCTATTGTGTATTTCAAAACTGAGTGGATGCTCCACGTATACTTCCTCTTCAACTACACCATTCAAGAAAGAAGTCTAGACATCCATCTGGTGTATTTTCCATTTCATTGCTGCAACTAGGGAAAGTATTATTCTGATGGAAGTATACCTGGCTACAGGTGCAAAAGTTTCTTCATAATCTATTCCCTCTTTCTGAGAGAAGCCACGAGCTACGAATCTTGCTTTGTATTTCTCTACACTACCATCTGCAGCATGCTTGATTTTGTAGATCCATTTGGAAGTTATAACAAACTTCTCTTTAGGTCTTGGGACAACATCCCAAACATCATTCTTCATTATTGATTGGTATTCCTCAACCATGGCATGCTTCCATTCTTTCTTTTCCGCTGCTTCTTCATAACTGGAAGGTTATTTTGTTCATAATGTCACAGAGTAAAGCAACATAGCTGGTATGTGATCTGGTTCTCTTCTTTGCTCTGTGCTCTTCTTCTGGAATGCCAAATCTTTCTGCATCTTGAATGAGCTCTCTAGCCCATGCAGGTTTCCTCTTGTGAGAGTTATCCTCACGGGCTGGATCTACAGGTTCTTGCGGATCTTCAAACTCACGAACAACTTCTGGAATTGCTTCAATCATGGTAATGTCTTGAAATCTAGTTTCCTTAGGTTCTTCATAAACTTCGATAGGTGTCTTCCTTGATTTGATGAATGCTGAGTTTTCATCAAATGTTACATCCCTGCTGACATCAATCTTCTTGAACCCTAGAAAGTATATTATGTAAGCCTTCAAGCTTTCACTGTAACCCACAAAGATACCCTTCTTTCCTGAAGGATCTAGTTTGGTCCTCTTTTCCTTTGGGACATGAGTGTATACTGGACAACCAAATATTTTGAGATGGTTGACTTCAGGTTTCTTACCAGAAAAGACCTCTTCTGGTGTCTTGTTGTCCAATATCTTGTGGGGTGTTCTGTTCTGCACATATACAGTTGTTCTAGCTGCTTCTGCCCATAGATGCATATGTAGATCCTGGTCATGCAACATTGCCCTTGCTGCTTCCATGATTGTTCTGTTCTTCCTTTCTGCAACTCCATTCTATTGAGGATTATAAGGAGCAGTCAACTCCCTCTTAATCCCTGAATCACTGCAAAGCTTCTTGAAGTCACCTGAGGTGAATTCTCTACCATTGTCGGATCTGAATGTTTTGATATTTTTGTCAGTTTGATTCTCCATCAAGGTTTTGAATTCCTTGAACTTATCAAACACCTCATCTTTATTTTTCAAGAAGTATACCCAAGTCTTCCTGGAGAAGTCATCAATAAATGAGACATAGTAAATATACCCACTTAGAGAACTGGATGACATAGGACCACATACATCTAAGTGGATGATTTCCAGGATATCTTTTGCCTTGCTTTCACTGCTTGGGAAAGCCTTCTTAATATTCTTACCTTTTGCACATCCTTTGCAAACACCTTCATGTTTGGTCTTGATTTCAGGAAGACCCTCTACAGCCTTGCTTGCAATTGGAAGTGCCCTATAGTGCATATGAGCAAGTCTTCTATGCCAAAGTTCACTTGGCTCCATGGATTCATGCACCATGGCATGTTCAGGTTGTCCTTTTAATTTATACAAACCTCCCTCTTGCTCTCCAATCACAACTGCATCATCTATGGTTTTTTCCTTTGGCCACATTAGGACTTGGCCATCCACAAATGCAACCCTCATACCTTTTGTATCCAATGCAAAGATGGACAGTAAGTTTTTCTTGAGCCCAGGTACATAAAGGACTTCTTTCATCTTCAAAGATTTTCCAGAATCTAGGTTGTAGGAGGCTTCACCACTTCCTTTGATGGGATATTGATAATCATCCCCAAGTTTCACTTTATGGAGTGATTCATGTTCAGACAGATTTACAAAGGATTCTTTAAACCCAGTCATGTGTTTGGAATCCCCACTGTCAATTAACCAATCATTACAACCATGGGAGATAGTACCTATGAGAGCAAAGATTAGAACATACTCTTCTTCACTTGATGAGTCATCATTACTACCATCACTTTCTGCCCTAGCCTTCTTCTTTGGAGGTTCATCATCTTCGGCAGCATGAGCATGGTACCCTCTTTTGTTACCCTTCTTCTTCTTGCTGGAGTTGTTGTTGTTGTGTTTGTCCCTTTTGTTCTTGGTACATTCTGAAGCAAAGCGACCCTTCTCATTACAAGTGAAACACCTTAGATCTTTCTTGTCTTTGTGAAAATGATGAGAAGATTTCTTCTTGTGATGGCATGGCTCCCTCTTGAACTTGCCCTTCTTAGTGTGAGCTGTGAGAGCTTGATCTTCATTTCCCATCTTCTCTTCTCTTTCCACAAGCCTTGCTTCTTCTTGAGAGAATTCCTCCCATAATCTGCTGAAGGAGATTAACTTCTTTCTGGCACAAATCCCCTAGATAAAATAGTCCCATGACCTGGGTAGGCCATTCAAAGTAGTCATAAAAATTTCACCATTCTCCACCATTTCATCTACAGCTTCAAGTTGTTCCTTGATCTGAGAGACCTTGGAGAAATAGGATTGAATGGTTTCTCCATTCGACATCTTGACCCCTTTCAATTGATTCTACAGGGTCATCTTCCGATTTATGTTCTTTCCTTCAAATAGCTTGGTCAAAGAGTCAAACATAGCCTTGGGTGTCTTTAGAGAAGACACATTGGGTATGAGATGGTCTTTGATAGAATCAGAAATGATTCTTTTTGCCTTGACCAAGTTCTTCTTATGCAATACCTTAGCCTCTTCATCCTCTGGGATAAGGATGTCTTCTTTTATATATGAGTCCAACTCATTCTCTTTTAGGATTAACCCAATCATATACTTCCAAGCTCGGAAGTTATCAGCCCCTTCAAGCTTATCCTCAAGCTTGGTGTGGTGAGACATCTTAAAGAGTACTTCAAATGAAATAGAAAAGATTTAGGTCTTACCACTTGAAATGATGAAAACTGGATCTGGTCCCGGATTAGGGTTTGTCGAAAAAACCCTAAAAATTCAAAATGTGAATTTCAACTTTCTGAAAGGATAGAAAGATGCGTCTTGATGAGCTGATCATCCTGGTGTATTCAGAATTTGAGATCAGCAAATCTTTACCCTTCAGATTTTCCTTTTTGTCCTCCCGGGTTCACTTGGGAGAGCCCTGAATTAGGGTTTGAGTTTCCCGGAGATCTACCCAGCCAAAAATCTCGATCCAAAGCTCTAAACTTCGCTTTTTGCAAGGAGCTTCCAGCTATGTCTTCAGATTTCAGAAATTCCTATTTTTGGGGAAACCCTAATTTTTAGGGCCAAATCTGAAAATGCTCAGAATTGAATTCTGATTGGACAGATAGATTCGCCTTGATGAGTACAGTCAATCTACTATACTACTTTTCCAAAAACTATGGAGAGAAACCCAATAAACAAGAAACTCAAGTTTTCGTCACTGCAAAATGTCTTCTTCTCAGGTTAGCTCTGATACCATGTTAAAATTTGAGAATTAATTCACAATACTCTTGGATCTTTATTGAGAGAATAACATATACAGTATATCAATGCCTAACAATCACAATAAGCATCACAAGAATCAAAAGCATGAGAGACAAGAGACACAGAGTTTCTGTGGGGAAAACCCTAAGGTGAAAAACCCCACAACTTCCTCAAAGATAGAGAGAGCAATGGCTCAACCAAAGTACAACCAAAATACACTTGAGATAGTCTCCTAGAGCAAATGATCCTCCTCCTCACTAGTGCGCCACTTTCTGAGTGAGAGAAGTGTGTCTTTCCAAATGATCCAAATAGAGATCTCCCGATCTCTATTTATACTTAACCTGTTTGCCCAGTTACACTATGGGGCCGACTTGTCTATCTAGATACATCCATAATATAATATATATTTCAGGGCCAACCCCACACATGGTGGTCTAATAACCCATCGGCAAGTACACACACTTGCGACACTTGTCAATCCACATGACAACACTTCCTTATAGAGGAATAACACATCTCTTATAAGGGTACAATAAATATATATGAAATACATAGATGAAATACATTCCGAAGTTACATATACATCAGCAACAAGTAATAGTAATTTTATCAATTGGGAGGTCCTTCAGCACCCAATTCTGATTTTTCATCAGGGCATCGTATTTAACTTGCATAACTTTTTTCCATTTAGGGAATCCTTTGGCTTCTTCGTAACTCTAAGGTTCAAAAGAATGTTGAATGTTAGCAAGTAAAGCATAATTGCAAGAACCATATTTTTTACCTTTGTTTCTTAACAATTGTCTTCCTCCCTTGGTTCAGGAATCTCATCCAAGCGAACTCATCAACCAACCTTGCTTTGTGATTTTCTAGTGTACTAAATTTTTTATAAAACCACTTGGGAGTCGGGACGTATCTTCAACTATGAATCAATGTTGATTCCATGTTGATTGGAATTGATTTCAACACTAATATGTTGCTAATTTTGGCTTATTTATTAATTTAAACAACCACATGATTGTTTGAGGTGTGTCCTACCTCATGTATGGTGGACCCATGCAAAGAGGGTGATTTTCCAGTAGTATCACAACCATCTGCAAGAAATTCTAGACTGATTTATGATCTAATGTACGTTGAAACAAACTAGCATGTTTATCCAGTACAACATCCCAACTAAAAACACTTTTATTGGCTTGAATATAAATTAGTTTTATGCTTTATGATGGTCAATATCCCTTGTATATTGAATCCAACTTACTATGCTTCTCATCAGAAATCCACACATAAGCCATTAAACCAAAAACTTTGAGATGACTTACTTGAGGCTTCTTTCCAAACCAAACCTCTTCTGGAGTCATAGTTGGAACAAACTTTGTAGGAGTCCTATTCAGCAAATATACAGTAGTATGGACTTCCTTTGTCCAATATTTGTGAGGAATGTACTTTTTCTCTTACATGCACCTAGCCATCTCCATAATAGTTCTATTCCTTCTCTCTACAACTCCATTTTATTGTGGACTATAGGGTGTGGTATATTGTCTCTGTACACCTTCTTGACTACAAAAGTTACTGAAATCATGAGAACAAATATCTTGCATGACAATGAGAAAAATTGCATGCTCTCATGAAATGTTGTAAGTGACAAGTTTAGGTTTGAGTTGAGACATCTTGGATGGCTACGTATGAACAACAATAATATATTCCCATATATTATGCTTGGATATCTTACTATTTGATTTTGTCACATCAAAAGAGATCTCCATTTCAATTTCAGATATACATTATGTAATCCTAATTTCTAAGCTTTCCTCATAGAGATATTTTTCTTTTGAAGTGTTAAAGGAACAAAAATATTGACCATAATGAAAAAACTCAACAAAACCTTGGATAATAGTATTTAAATCTTGCTTAGAAGTACCTAGATAGTCCCTTTTAGCATCCATTTAAAAAAAATAAAGTTATGCATGTCAACACATGAGTTAACACAACATTTGGATTATGAGGGCACTTCCAACTCCAAACCCTTAGCTACAATATGTAATGTTTTTTAAAATCATTTCTTTGTTGAATTTACAATTAGATCAACCAAAGGAGATATACTAGATCAATCTCTTTCTTCATTCTCTTCTTTTGCACTTGAAAATTCAAAAAACCATGATAAACTCACTATCAATTTCATTTAATCATCTTTGTTCTCATAAAAGATGATAAGCTCTTGTCCAATGCCAAAATTCACTAATATAGTGTCACCTAGCTTGGACATTTAGGTTATATTGTTTATCTCTAGAAGATGCATTTTCTCATCATGACATAGTTTCACTAAAGGTGGGTGCCCTACAATATTATCCATTTTACATATTACATTCAAAGAATTTTCTAGTTTTATATTTGTAGAAGAGAAAAATGGCACTGTATTTTTAATTGTCCCTAGTACACATGAATTTTTAGGAGCATTCACTTTGGTTGAATTCTGTACTCATAAGACATTAGTTTCCATACCCATACTGCAATTTGGAATGGGTCTCTCAACTAGCAAACCATTTCCCATGGTTGCAAGTTCACAAGTGTCAATATGAGATACCACACACACTCCTTTTAATCAATGCTTGAAGGATTGTTGCTATCACTTTCCATACCCTCCTAACAAATTTTGGCATCTTCTGAAGGTCAATATCATACTTATTCTTTGCAGCAGTCATTGGGATTTTCCATGCTTATGTTATCCTTAACCATATCAAAGGAGGCCAATCTGAATGAAATATTCACATTTTGTTCATGGGGTGTTCTCTTATCTGCAAGATTTATTGAATGTTCCATAGACAATTGTTTGGGATAATATCTACCTAGTGGAAATGAGGGTTGTCAAGATAGTCTAATGAATTCATTACCAAATCTAGAGGATAAATTTAGAACAGAAAGTAGACCTTCTTGGTTCTATGGATGCTAGTATATTACACAAACAGACATACTATTGGTTCCATTCAGTCAACAAAGTCGTTAGAGAACAAAAATGGCAAAATAGGACCAACATTAGGTTATAGAATAGGTCCAATATGCTCCATGAGGGTTTCCTCATGAAACCTAATGCATTACAAAGAGAGCACTCCAAATAAGACATACAAATGAATGTGTGATGTGGTGTGTTGCTTGGGAAGACCCTCGCCTTCCTCTATTTATATGAGTGGTGTTATCCCCCCATTTGCATAGGGTATGCACTAAGGTTTTCAGAGATCAATATGAGCATTTTGAGCTAATCTGGTACTATTCTGTAGATTTCTGAGTGATCTATGACATATTTCATACCTTAAAGATCTATTCTGAGTAGTCTCATGGGTGTAAACAACCCTAGATAAAAGTCTGAAATATTTTTGAAGGAATTGTGTGTATCCAAAAAGGAAATCTGGGAAGTTTTGAAGTGACTCTGGGCATGGACAGTGGCAGCAAGCAGCATATTTCACAAATATGGGCACATAAATAGTGATGAAGAGGGTTATTTGTCAGGTCTGGGAATAACTAGGGATTTTCCAAACATTTCTTAACCCCAAATTAGCCTTGAAATTGAATTCTTGATAGCCCAAAACGGTTATTTTTTTTTAACTTACAGGTATCATCAATATAGCGACAAAATTTTGTCGCAAGTATAGAAAAACCGTCAGACGTTCTGCCTAATATTTTGGTCTATTCGATGCACGTTCATTGATACTTGCGACGGAACATCATCGCAAGTATAGCAAAACCGTCGCAGGTTTTGCATTTTTTTTGGTATGTTCGACGAAAAAATGTCTCTCTATCGATGGTTTGTCGTCGATATAGGGACAGTTTGTAGAAAATGAATAAAAAATGTACATTTTCTAGACCACCTTATAGAAGACACATGGCAACCAATTTTCATCTCTATTGCGACAGATTGCCAAGTTTGTCGTTATATCCATGAAACAGGTTCCACAAAAAAATGAGACCATGATCGTCGCAGTTGAGACAACAAAACGTGAAAATAGCAACGAAAAACCATGCAAATATCCTCATATGTAGTAGTGTGCAATTCACACTTGTATTTTCTCAATTCTGTCACCAAATAACTATGTCTCGTAATTGGATTTTTGGACTATAAAATCGAGGTTTTCAGTTGTATTTCTGGGCATCTAACACTCTCAAATTTGCCCCAAGGTTTAGGTCTATGTATCCCCCATTGAATTTCATTGTCCACAAGGGTTTCTGGGTGTTTTTGGCACTTCAAAATGTGGCTTAATTCAGAGTTGAGATTTTTGGTTTTTCTCACTGTTGGGCATGTGTAATGGATGAAACCTGAAGCTTAGATGATCCCCCAATCGAATGGGAATGAGGAAGAACGAATTCCCATGAGGTCGATTGACATCTAACACTCTCAAATTTTCCCCAAGGTTCAGGTCGATGGATCCCCCATTGAATTTCACTGTCCACATGGGTTTCTGGGTGTTTTTGGCACTTCAAAATGTGGCTTAATTCAGAGTTGAGATTTTTGGTTTTTCTCACTGTTGGGCATGTGTAATGGATGAAAACTGAAGCTTAGATGATCCCCCAATCGAATGGGAATGAGGAAGAACGAATTCCCATGAGGTAGAGTGACTTGTGGGTCAAGAAAACAGAGCCCATACCTGCCATACGAATTTATGGGCTGCCCATGCTCTATTGAAGCCATGGACTGATTTCTTCAACTACTTCCTTACAACATAAATAAATGTCAGCAAGGAAATTCAAATGGATTCTCAAGATGACATTTGGAAACATATGGTTCAACCCCATAATCCCCCTCACCACTCCCTAGTGGATACACATGGCCCCCTCTAATTAGTTGCTTCCATAGCCAGTTTTTTGTATTTTATTGCAATATTAATATTTACATATGTTTACAATGTTCCATGGCTTAATAGCACATGGATAACAAACTATCAAATATTTTTCCATTTGAAATAAAATCCGAACGCACACTACCGAGGCCTTGGCCTTGAGCTCCACGCTAGGGAAACATACATCACATGTATACAATATTTACATTAAAATCCAATATTTCCTAAGGGTCAAAATGGGAGTATTACAAACACTGAGGAGTAGCATTCCAACTACTTCATAAAGCTTGTCAAGATATTTGGCTTTCTCAGTAGCACCATTAGGTTCGACTGTTGTCCCATGTAACACTCTGTTGAACCCTCTACTGAGCATGAAGAGCTCAAATTTTCCTTTCCATTCGAAATAGTTGAAGGAGGTGAGTTTTGGAATCAAGGAGAAATCCATAGTAGCTACTGAATGTGTTGTTGATGATGGAATAACCTGCAATAAACAAAGAAATTTATCTGGAGGAATGTTGCAGAATCTATTGAACATTGCTTTAGGACAGTGAGCACTTTTATCCGGATCCTTCACAACTGGCTAGACCTCACTGGATTTCTCCAGTGAATTCAATGTAATTGCACCAGGACTTGTTGTGGAAATCCAGAGGCTTCTGGTGCTCTACTGAAAAATAGCTACTCAATAAAATGCTGCAACTGCTGCAATTTTTGCAACTGCTACTACTGTTGCAACTGCTGCACTAGAGCTCACAAGCTCTGATACCATGTGAAATTCCACAGGGGTAGATCACTAAGCTTGAACACACTTCATAATTTCACTCATTTAATTGCAGAGAAGAACACACTTCATAATTTCACTCATTTTTGCAACGAAATTATGGATCTGTCTACCAGCCAAAAATCCAAATTGCTCCATAGAGATGTGCCGAGATAGAACTGATTTTAGCCGATCAGCAATAATTTTGGAGATAAGTTTGTAAAGAAAATTGCAGAGAGCAATTGGACGATAATCACCAAAGGACCTGGGCTTATCTTTTTTGGGAATGAGGCTAACAAAAGTGGAATTAAGCCCTCCCGAGATATATCCATTTGGATTAAGCTTGAACACACTTCATAATTTCACTCATTTTTGCAATGAAATTACTCGTATTCCATTTATTTTATAGCTTTGTTCAATTAATTAGTGTATATACTTTTTCAACTAACAATGCAGGTTTTATAAACACGGAGGACTCTAAACAATACCCAAATTTCCATCCCTTTTTCTCTTGACTAGCCCTTCAAGGGTGTTCCTTCACTGTTTTTCCCAAATCACTATGAGCATCAACACAAATTTCCCAAAAGAATGCTACCCTAAACTATTTAGTAAATTATTTGTGTTAGAAATTTTTTAAAAAGTAAAAAATGATCCATTTGGACCAAAATTATTTTTTACACCACAAACTTACCAAAAATTACCAAATTACCTCAAGGCTTCAAATACAAATTGTGAATCTGTCACCACTAGGTTTTCTATTACTCCCTCGGTCTTTAATTTTCATGCTTTCATTTCAAATTTTAATGAATTTTTCCATGTGTGTGACCCTTCAAAAATATGGCTATGTGCATACATGAGTCATAGTCTCCCAAGCAGCGTATGTGCATGCCTACTTAGACCAAAACTTGCATATACAAATCCCTCTAAGCCTTTGTTTGGAAAATAGGTCGTGTACACCCACTAGGGTATTTGAAAAAAAATGTTAAAAGCTTTAATAAGTACTAACTCATCAAAATTTGATCTTGCAAGGATTTTACTGGCTATTCAATGGAGAGAGGAGGTAGATCCTTAACTTCTAGGGAGGGCCTCGATGAGGCTTTTTAGTACAATATTACATAGATACTTATTGTGGTGTTGATGTGGAGAAAGTTGGCAGGCAAGTACCGGTAGAGAAGATCCTCGTCCTTGGCCTCAAAATCATTGTTTTGACTATTGTGAAGATTCTCGGTTCAACTAAAGATCACTTAAGACTCATGGGTGTATATGTACTATGTGGTTGAGTGCATCTGATCGGCTATATATGATTAGTGCTCAACCTTATTGAGAAATATGAAATCACATTTGACTAGGTGCAAAACAAGTGGACTCAAGATATTTGGTTATGGGTCTCTCTTAGTGTCCTTCTTTAAGGAAAGAGTCCCTGCTATGCAACCTTGTGCCATTATGCCCCCTGGTGATCCTTGAGATCCTTATATTAGGGTGTGGGGGGGATATGATGATAAGGCTTGGAGGAGGACGAGATCTTGATGCCTTCAATGATGTGTTTTTTTAGTAGCAGCGAATAGGAAATTGCCATCGATGATTATCCATATGAGCACATGGATTATCGTAATGATCCCAAGTTGTCACTCTCTCTAGATGCATGCTAGGGGAACATAGGTAAACACTTTTTCTTTTTGATGTTATGCAATTTTTATTGATTTTTAAGAAGTATATAATTTTATGTGTTTTTAAAGATATATAATTATTTTGTGTGAAGCTTTCTAACCAAATATTTTTATGATATAGACTTTGGAGTACCACTAGCATAGACATCGCGCAAGGTTCTTGGGCCAAATATTCGATGATTCTATAGATTTGTGCAACTTGTGCATTAGGATTATATGTGGACCACTTTAGCACACCTTTCAAATGATGCGAGGCATTGTGTCATTTGTCGTATTTTTTTATGTCCAAAGGGTTTGGAATCTCAGAGGTGGAAGCTTATTTTCCTTTTAATCCAAACATAGGAGATGCAGTGTTCCATCTTATTCAGAGCAAAACTTGACTCTACAAGACCAACTGACTTATTGACAATGGGTTTACATTTCTGTACAAACTTATGACTCAAAGGGATTGACACAAACTGACCATCAACTGTAGTATGGATGTTAATTTCTCTCACACACATATAAAAGTTTGTGATTGATGTATTTCCCCCTTTAGAGGAGGATTCTTAATTTCCCCATTGCAAAGGTGCTTGGTTGATAGGTGCTCCAATAACCATTTGATGGTTAGTAAACGAATTGCTAAGAACAACAGGATAATTTGATTCCTTCTATTGTGCCAATATCCATTGGGTAGCCTCCAACTTGGTGCATAGGTAACGAAGATGGTCTTTACTACAAAGATTGCATGGATACTCAACCTTCTTCTTTTCCTTTTTTCCATATCCATTATTATTGTTGTTATTCCCATTCCTTATTTTTTTACCCTTAGTTTCCCATGGGGCTACTGGTTCCCCTTCTTATTTTTTACTTGTATTGACAGTACATAAAAGAGTTGGGTAGGAATGGGAGCACTAGTGGTGGTTTGTGTGGTTTCCGATGGATTGGTATTTAAGGAAATTTGTCCCATTTGAGTCGTCACCTGAGCAGTTGCGACATTCTCTACAAAACCAATCACCCCATCTATGTGTAGACCTTGTTGGACCTGAGTTGGGTCAGTATCTACCTTAGGAGCCATAGGAAAAATCTCGTATAGTATCTGTGACTGAGAATATACCAATTCCAATTGTTGGGCCCTGATAATTTCATGTTCTTTAGTCATGACTCGCGATAGCACAACATATTTTCCAATATAAGGTTGCAATGACTTAATGAACCAATCCACCAGAAATTCATCAGGAATATAAGATTCTATCAAAGTACGATGCCTACACCACTCATCAGTGTTTCAGAGATATGTGTGGACTTCTCCTATCAGAAATATGTTAGCAACTCAGTTCCTATTTCATAGCGGACATGTAACTGAAAGTGGTTTAAGAATGTCATAGCTAAGGCATCAAAATTTTGAAATGAGGCTTTAGAAATTTCTATATACCACTTCAATGTGACTCCAATCAAGGTTATTTGTAAGATTCTTAGGTTGATACTATCATCCACCATTGAGTTTGAAAAGTGTTAATTTTTCAATAATTTCATTCAATATTATCTAGGATCACTAAGAGAACAACATGTACATCATATCAATCATAAACACAAGAGACAATAGACACAGAATTTCCTCGAAGAAAACCAAGAAGGTGAAAAACCCTGCAACTTCCTCAGAGATAGAATAAGCCACAAACCAAGATCACAATGATCAAACCCAAAGAGATGTCTCTAGTAGATACTCCTCCTCCTCCTCCACTTGTGTGCAACTCTCTCTTAGCTATGCGAGCTTGAGAAGTGAGTGAATGAATAGAATGAGAGAGGAAGACCCTCTATTTATACATTGACTTGACCTACCAATAAACTAACAGGGTTGACTTCCTAAGGAAGTCTAATAACCCAACCATATGACCTAACTAGGGCCGACCCCACACTGGTGGTCTAATAACCCATCAATACAAATTATGACACTTACAATGTAACTTGCGACACTTGCAAATACAAATGATGACACTTCCAATCAGAGGAATAATACATCTCTATTGGATATACAATAAAGTACAAATGTAATATACAAGTGAATATCTTCCGAAGTTACAAATACATCAACACTCCCTCTTAACTAGGAAGGTATTCTTTCAACACAGGTCATCAATACATATCGGCTCAAGTTTTCAATTCTGGATCACGGAGCATCATCATCATCACTACTCTTGTACTCGACATCTCGATCACTAGGATATCTTGTAATTCTTCTCATCATAGGAAGTTCTACAGAGCCAGCCCTTTTTCATGCTTGTTGTAGGCCTAGCCTCCTGCAGGTCTTCATCATCTTTGGCCATACTGTGGAATCCTCATGACTTATTATGTGCGTCAACAAAACCTTGAAAGAGCATCCTAGCTCAGACTATAGGATCTCCCGGGATCTTTTACATGTTGACTATCACAAAACCTTAAGAGAGTGTCTTGCAACCTGCAAGAACTCTAAAGAGTATCCTAGCTCAGACTATAGGCTCTCCAGGGCTGATTACATGTGACCTCCACCATAAAACCTTAAAAGAGTGTCCTGCAACCTGCAAGAACTCCAAAGAGAATCCTAGCACAGACTATAGGATCTCCAGGGCTGATTACATGTGGTTAGGAAAAACCTTAAAAGAGCATCTTGCATCCTAGCACAGACTATAGGATCTCTAGGGCTGATTACATGCCTCTAGTAGCAAAACCTCGAAAGAGAATCCTAGCTCAGACTATAGGATCTCCCAGGATATTTTCTATGCTACATGCACAACTTGTCCACTGCCACGGAGTATCAACCTGATACTCATGATCATACCGATCATCATCATATAGTACATCACCCTGATGCACATCATCATCGCATGATAACCCTGATCATCATCACGGCATTGTCCTGATGCATATCATCTAGAGCATCATCCTGATACTCGTCACATATGATCACCCTGATCATCATCAGAGCATCGTACTGATGCATATAATCACTCATGATCCAACTAATCATGTAAAGCATCCACCTGATGCATATCATCACACATGATCCAACTGATCATGTAAAGAATCCACCTGATGCATATAATCACAAATGATCCACCCGATCATGTAAAGCATCCACCTGATGCATATGATCATCTTGATCAATATCATGCAGAACATCATCCAAAGCATCATCCTGATGCTCATCACATAGTGCTTACATCCACAACCATGGGAAGGACCTTCCTATCACCATGCTTGGAATGGCTCCTGCAAATGTGTCACATCACTTCTTCCTCAAAGTATCTTTTATCTGAAGAACACCAAGCCTCTCTCTGAAGTATTCAATCTTCACTCTGGCTATTGGTTTAGTCAACACATCTGCAACCTGCTCATCCATCACAACATACAGGAGCTTCACTGCTCCTCTCTGTACCATATCCCTTATATAGTGATATTTGATCTCGATGTGCTATGACCTGTCATGGAACACCGGGTTCTCATACAACTTTACACAACTCAGGTTGTCACAAAATATACAGGTAGCATCCAATAGGATATCAAATAACTCAGACAGTAGCTTCCTCAGTCATACTGCCTCAAAACAAGCTGAACAAGCTGTGACATACTCTGCTTTGGCTGTACTCAATGCTACGCAGGACTACTTCCTACTAAACTAGGAGATCACACCTGATCCCATACTGAAGCAGCACCCTGAATTGCTCTTCCTATCTGCAACACTGCCATCCCAATCTAAATCAACATAACCCTCCAGGTTAAACTTTTGATTCGCATCATACTTGATCCCATAATCAACTGTACCTTCAGGTACCTCAGAATATGCTTCATAGCAATCAGGTGAACATGTCTAGGATCTGTCAGGAACTGGCTCAATGTGTTCACCGCAAAGCAAATATCTGGTCTCTTGTTCGTCACGTCCATCAAGGACCCAATCATCTGACGATACACCGTGAACACATAATCAACCTGCTCAGATGAAGCATCACACAGAAGCTTCAGATTCTATGCCATAGGTGTGGCCATGGCCTTGCAGTCCATCATCCCGAACCGCTTCAAGATATCTACCTCATACTTCCCTTGTCCAAGGAAGATCCCACCTGCACTCTGCCACACCTCCATGCCTAGAAAGTAATACATCATCCCCATGTCCTTTATCTCGAACTCGACAGCAAGCTTCCTCTTCGTGTCGGCAATAAATCTATCCTCACCTGTAACAAACAGGTCATCCACATACAATAATAGTATCACTGGATTTCCTTCCTCAACCTTGTAGTAAATTTTGGAATCCGCTTTACTCTAAGTAACGCCCAAACTGGATAGGAAGCTTTCTATCCTACCATACCAAGTCCTAGGAGCTTGCTTCAAGCCATACAAGGTATTCCTCGACCATGGCATCCTTCCATTCTTTCTTTTTCGTTGCTTCTTCATAACTAGAAGGTTCTTTGTTCATAATGTCACAGAGCAAGGAAACATAGTTGGTGTGTGACCTTGTCCTTTTCCTTTCTCTGTGTTCCTCTTCTGGAATACCATACCTTTCTGCATCTTGAATGAGATCTCTTTCCCATGCAGGTTTCCTCTTGTGAGAATCCTTCTCACGGGGTGGATTTACAGGTTCTTGTGGATCTTCAATTTCACGATCTTCTTTTGGAATTGTTTCATTCATAGTGGTGTCTTGAATTTTGGTTACCCATGGTTTTTCATTGTCTTCAACAGGTGTCTTCCTTGACTTGATGTATGTTGAGTCTTCATCAAATGTTACATCCCTGCTGATGTCAATCTTCTTGAACCCTCGAAAGTAGATTCTGTATGTCTTCGAGCTTTCACTATAACCCACAAAGATGCCCTTCTTTCCTGAAGGATCTAGCTTTGTCCTCTTTTCCTTTGGAATGTGTGTGTATACTAAACAACCAAATATCCTGAGATGGCTAACTTCAAGTTTCTTACCAGAGAAAACTTATTTTGGTGTCTTGTTGTCAAGTATCTTGTGAGGTGTTATGTTCTGCACATATACAATTGTCCTTGTTGCTTCTGCCCATAGGTGCATAGGCAGATCCTGGTCATGAAGCATTGCCCGTGCTGCTTCCATGATAGTTCTATTCTTCCTTTCTACAACTCCATTCTATTGTGGATTGTAAGGAGTAGTCAACTCCCTCTTAATCCCCAAATCACTGCATAACTTCTTGAAGTCACCTGAAGTGAATTATCCGCCATTGTCAGATCTAAAGATCTTGATCTTCTTATCAGTTTGATTTTCTATCAAGGCTTTGAAGTCCTTGAACTTATCAAACACTTCATCTTTATTCTTCAATAAATAAACCCAAGTCTTCCTAGAGAAATCATCAATGAAGGAAACATAGTATACATACCCACTCAAAGAACTGGATGACATTGGTCCGCATACATCAGAGTGGATAATCTCTAAGATTCCTTTTTCTTTGATTTCACTGCTTGGAAATGTCTTCTTTGTGTTCTTTCCTTTTGCACACCCTTTGCAAATACCTTCATGCTTTGACTGGATTTCAAGAAGACCCTCTACTGCTTTGCTTGGAGTTGGAAGTGCTCTATAGTGCATGTGTGCAAGCCTTCTATGCCAAGTCACTTGGCTCCATGGAATCATGTACCATGGCATGTTCAGGTTGTCCCTTCAAATTGTACAATCCTCCCTCTTGCTATCCAATCACCACTACATCATCTATTGTCTTACCCTTTGGCCACATGAGTACTTGGCCATCTATAAATGCAACTTTCATTCCCTTTGTATCCAAAGATGATATCGAAAGAAGATTCTTCTTTATTCCAGGTACATATAGAACATCTTTCATCTTCAAATACTTCCCAGAGTCTAACTTGTAGGAGGCTTCACCACTTCCTTTTATAGGATATTGATAGTCATCCCCAAGTTTCACCTTATGAGGTGACTCATGTTCAGCCTAGGTCTACAAAGGATTCTTTAAGTCCCATCATGTGTTTGGAAGCCCCACTATCAATAAGCCAATCATCACATCCATGTGAGATAGTACCTGTGAGAGTAGAGATCAGCACATATTCTTCCTCACTTGAAAAGTCTTCACTTTCTGCCCTATTCTTCTTCTTGGGAGGTTCATCATCCTTAGCAACATGAGCATGATATATTTTCTTTTTGCTCTTCTTCTTCTTGTTGTGGTTGTTCATTTTGTTCTTGGGACAATCTGAAGCAAAGTGTCCTTTCTCATCACAAATGAAGCATCAAACATGAGAGAGATATTTCTTCTTTTGATGGAAGTGAGAATGTTTCTTGTTGTGAGATTTCTCCCTCTTAAACTTACTTCCCTTAGTGTGTTCTGTGAGGGGTTGGTCTTCACTTCCCATCTTTTCTTCTTGGGCCACAAGCCTAGCTTTTTCTTGTGAACATTTCTCCCATAGTCTACTGAAAGAGATCAATTTCTTTCTTGCACAGATTCCTTGGATGAAGGAGTCCCATGACCTAGGTAGGCCATTTAATGTGGTCGTGACAATTTATCCATTCTCCACTACTTCATCCACAGCTTCAAGTTGTTCCTTGATTTGAGAGACCTTAGTAAAGTAGGATTGGATGGTTTCTCCATTCTGGATCTTTACCCCTTTCAATTGGTTCCGCAAAGTCATCTTCCGATTTATGTTCTTTCCTTCAAACAACTTGGTCAAGGATTCAAACATCTCTTTAGGTGTCTTTAGGGAAGACACATGGGGAATAAGATGGTCCTTAATAGAATCAACAATGATTCTCTTGGCTTTAACCAATTTCTTCTTGTGTAAGGCCTTAGCCTCTTCTCCCTCTGGAACTGGAACCTATTCACTTATGTAAGTGTCCAACTCATTCTCTTCTAGGATTAACCCAATCCTATACTTCCAGGCTCAGAAATTATCAACCCCTTCAAGCTTATCCTCAAGCTTGGTGTGGTGAGACATTTTAAAGAGTACTTCAAATTGAAATAGAAATTTTTAGGTCTTACCACTTGATTTGCTGAAAACTGGATCTGGAGTTGGATTAGGGTTTTAGGTCCATCCTTTCAAAAGTTTGAATTTCAAACTTCTAAAAGGATAGAAAGATGCACCTTGCTAAGCTGGTCAATTTGGTATACTCTGATTTTGAGATCTGTAAAATTTAACCCCTCAAAATTGCTTTTGAAACTTTCAGATTCACTAGACGGGACCCCGAACTAGGGTTTGATTTTATCGGAGCTTCACCCAACCAAAGAGTTTGATCTTGTGCTCTAAAATTTGATTTTTCTGAGGAGCTTCCATCTGTGGTCTCAGATTCCAAAAATTCCAACTTTCTTTGAAACCCTAATTTCCCGCAATAGTGACGGGTCAAAAACTGAAAAATGCTCAGAATTGAATTCTGTCTCGACAGAAAGATGCGCCCTTGCTAGGAGAGTCAATCTAGCCTTCTTCCTTTGATGATATGTGGATAGAATCCCAAAAATTAAGAAGCCCTAGCTTCCGCAGCTGCATAGTTCCTTATTCTTAGGTTAGCTCTGATACCATGTTAATTGTTCAATAATTTCATTCAATATTATCTAGGATCACTAAGAGAATAACATGTACAGCATATCAATCATAAACAAAAGAGACAATAGACACAGAGTTTCCTCGGGGAAAACCAAGAAGGTGAAAAACCCCGCAACTTCCTCAGAGATAGAATAAGCAACAAACCAAGATTACAATTATCAAACCCAAAGAGATATCTCTAGCAGATACTCCTCCTCCTCCACTTGTGTGCAACTCTCTCTCTTAGCTATGCGAGCTTGAGAAGTGAGTGAATGAATAGAATGAGAGAGGCACACCCTTTATTTATACATTGACTTGACCTACCAATAAAATAACAGGGCCGACTTCCTAAGGATTTCTAATAACCCAACCATATGACCTAACTAGGGCCGACCCCACACTAGTGGTCTAATAACCCATCAATACAAATGACGACACTTATAATGTAACTTGTGACACTTGCAAATACAAATGACGACACTTCCAATCAAAGGAATAATACATCTCTGCTGGATATACAATAAAGTACAATTGTAATATACAAGTGAATATCTTCTAAAGTTACAAATACATCAACAACAAGCACCACAGATGGAATGTCATTAGGTGAGTAGCTGGGTCTTCTCCAGATTTTTCGTCAAACTTGGGAATGTCAAAGGGAAATTTTGTTGGAATAGGAGGACAAATTGGATTATGTATGACCAGATCCTGTATATTTAGTGTTTCCAATAACAGCAACTCAGTCTACGCAAGAGATTTCCAACTTCTAGGTGTATTCTTGTAGATTAGTTGATGAAAGAGTTACCTGGCATATAAGCATTATCAAGCACAAATGATGAATTGGTTTGTATACCAGGTATATGGGTGTGGTTGGGAGAGACTTTAACATATGGAAAAAATGATCCATTCATCGTTCCCTCCATACTAGGGAAAAGCATGCTCCCCTATGGAACACTAAAACTTGGGAAAGTTGTAGTCCCTATTGAGGGAACTGACAAGGGAAGATGTCCTCCTTCAAATGGGAATTCACTGAAAGGGATTGATGTGTTTCATGTTAGTGTGTTATAAGCTACTCCAAATGGATTTTTTATGGCCATGTGTGGCATTCCAACTAAAGGAATCTCAAAATAAAAAGTATTGTTACCTCGAGGCATTGGTATCGTGGTTTCTACACTACTACTAGGAGCAATAGATGAGATAGTGGGTCCTGTGATAGATATTCCTTACACCGGTGGGAAAATATCATGTGTTATAGCATTAAACACTATAGGGTTCACTCTTCTGATGAGAATGTTAGATATAGGAAATAAGGTGCCCTCAACCTCTAAACTTCCACCAACATTGCTCATATTTGCAACCTAGTACAATGGAGGTGATTGTGCCACGTGACTTTGACTATCAAAACCACACGTTTGCAAGAATGAAAGATTTGTGTAACTAATAGTAGGCTCATCAAAATCTACTAAAACTACAATTTATATCAAATCCTTGTTCTCAACATAACCAAGGTTTTCAGATATGGCGGGAGATGGATCCCTAAGAGGAACCTCAATATGTTCTTCAGAGTCACTTGAAGACCTTCTCTATGATTTTTCTTCTGAACCGCTAAGTCCTTCCTCACTTTCCTCTTCTGCAGATTTATTTGACACTAATGGGTTGTCTTTGTTAAGCACCTGAGGGGTGGGTTTCGGATTATCCAACCTGCACCTCTTTGGAAGTAACTCCTCCCTCTTGAGAGAGACGCCTCTAGTCTATGGACCTAGAGAGAATTTATTCTACCACCTTGACTCATAATGGGAGAGCCTTTCAATTGATGAACCAAACACACACCACTAAAAAAATGATTTCTATCAGATACAATCAAGCAAGTTGCTCTTCCAAATACAAGTTAGGGGAGAGACAAAGCAAGGCCTTCCGGAGGTCAACCTAGGATGATTAGGGCCCAATTCCAACCAACAAAGGTGAGGGAGACAATTACGGTTACCTTCATGCAACAATAACCCAAGCACTTCCTACATGTAGTCACACATGAGGAACCTAGGAAATGCAAATAAGGATACCACTTCACAATCAGTACATGGGCAAAACAATCTTGGTTCAAACGCTTGCATATGGGCAGGGAACATATGACACAAGTGCTAGACCTGAAGCCTCTGTTGAATTGGTGCCACTTCAAGGATTATTTAATCCAATTGAAACTCCCCAAACATCCACTAAATTCCATGAGAAGGGATAATATCTCAAAAACACCTTGCTTTACCTCATGCTTGATGCATGTCTTAGATTCACTTTCCTGACAAGTACTTCTTGCTACTAATGGGTTTTTTCACTCTCTAATCAAATCTTAGTTTCGTTTTCCATGTCCTTGGATAATTTACGCTCTAATCCTACAACCAAGGCCTTAATACCAAAAGTATTGTTGGTTTATATAAATAAAATGATCCCAATTCTTTTTACTCTAATTGCATTTCAAAATGATTTCAAAAATGATCCCTCTTTCAATTACAAAAAACGATGAATGTATATTGTTCACAAGATGAAAAAATATTTCTCGATACTAATAATATTTCATGAACAGACACTTTTCATTCTTCAATGTCCCTATATCTAATGAAATTTTGCATATGACACAAAAATGGAGAATGCAAACAAACACCTAACCAAGCAAACAATCAAATTCACTTCTTGTTATTCTTTCACACTTTCAAAAAATTTCAACACAAAAATGGAGAATGCAAGCAAAATCAAACCTACACTAGTATTCTACATAGTTTTCATGTAAATGCATCTAAAGAATGAAAATGCAAACCAAAGACTCTACCTATAATGAAAAATCATTATAAGCAATGATGCAACTTCAAACAATGATGCTCTTATAGCCAAGAAAATCCTTTTGATCACTAAAGCAAGCCAACTTATCAAAAACAAGAATGTTTTGGTAATCCGACCTATTGTGCTTTTAAACAAAAGAAATGACTTTTCGAGCATGCAACCAACCGATGCACCAATCCTTCTATACAAGGAACCTTATGAAACAATAGAAAAATGAAATAATTCACCCAAAAAACAACCATATCTAAGCCTAAACACTTAGAACATGGTATACATTCATTTCTAACCAGCAACTAGCATATCTTCTCGATTTTCCTTAAGGGAAGTTGCGTAAATACACAACTATTTAGAATGTAACTTGTGTGTGTACGCTACTATAACTAAAAATAACATGCATATGCAAGGATATATGATGGGTAAATTAGAACAAACTTTAACTTTCTATGACACAAAGGCAATGTACTGGAAATCAGGTTAAAGAAGAGACTCTACCATCTACTTCTATCCAAAAACTAAAGGAAAAATGAAAACCCTCTAAGGAATCGTTCAATGAGGTTTTCCCCGATGGAGTTGTCATTTCTATTGTGGGAAAAACTATTCTAGTAACTAGGGAAAGGCTACAAATAGATCAAAGGAAGATATCCTACTCTAAATTCCTACTTAATCAATCAACTTTGAATTCAATGAGGGAGAAAAGTGGACTTACCTATATCACAGCAGTTGTATACTTCGTATGTGCTTATTACTCCAAGTCTTGACCTTCGACACTCGAACCAATGCTCTTTCATACTTGTAAACAACACAACCAGCAACCTTTCTCAAATAACTTTGGCTATTGAATAGAAATAACAAAAGTCAATATTGAACTCATGATTAATTAAACAAATTGATTTACTGATGTTAGAATCAATTCATCTAAAAAAACACATGTAAACAATCACATAATTCACAGAAGTATTTTGGAGGAAGGAAAGAAGAGTGATCTTATATGTAAATAAAGAGACAACTAGAAAGGGAAAATATCACATAAGTCCTTAGTGTAGTGCCTCCATTACCATCCTAGAGTCTCCTTCTCGGGCCACTGATAGGTATTCATCCACTGTCTTTCTTTGTCTTGGAATCAAAGGGATTGATTATAGGCAATCAAAACCCACAATCACTCAAGCAAGAAGAAAAACTCAGCACAAAGGGAATTTTGAGGGGAAACACACTATAAAATCCTAGGGCACTCTGTTTCAAATCCTCCAACATGTAATTACAATGATGGTATCCATCCCCTCCTTCAAGTTTAGGACTTGCTTTTACACTTGGGAAAAGATCTTTAGGGAGTTGGATCGGGTGTAACCGAGTCCATATGGACTGGCAATGACCTCCAATCACCCGAAACATGCATGTGAGCACACATGTTTTTTTATTTTCATTTTTATAGGGGTATACATGTGTTTCTAAACGGTATCATGCATGTACATGTGTTGATAACTGACAACCCATGTATGCAAGCCAAAATTGAGTTTTTTGAAGAATTTTTTCACATTTTGATGTGCAAGAGGGGTGTAGGGGAGCTTTAGAATTAGTGAGTTTGAAAATGCTATAACAATGGGGGTGATATTTAATGTAATATCCCATCCAAAATATACTGGAATCTCAACTCAAAATTGTCAATTTTAACTCATATTTTTACTAGTAAGATTGAGACAACTTATGTAAATTGAACAATGACAATTCCAACCACTGGAAACCCAAACCCAAGGATGATAGGGGAACCTTTAGGTTCTGATTTTTGTATTGGAAAGTGTGCAGCAGCAAAAAAATTCAGAGGTAAAATTTTTATGGATCCTTTGTACAAATCATGGAGACCATTTAGGTTTCAAGCTTCGGCTACCGACGAAGTCTACCGCAATACTTCTGGGTGCATCCGCGTATACAAACTAGATCGGGTAAGGGTGGATAATATTGGCTGAACTGAGCATTTTTTTCAATCATATGGTTTCAAGCAACATTAAGGAACAACATGTGACAAAGGAATTAATATTTGGGGGGTTGTTACTGCAGTTTTGAATAATAGGTTGGATTTCCTATTTTCATTCCCAAGAACTAAATGAAATTGTAACATCCCTCCAATTTGACCCTAATTATTATTATTATTTTCGTAAAATAATTGTAATATGTAAACGACCCTGGTGAGGAGCTCAAGGCCAAGGTCCCACCAGTGGACCTCGAGCTAGTTTTATGATTATAAGTCTTAATTTAAAACTAGAAGATGGTAATGCGACTAAAAATAACAAAACCCACCCATAAGAAAAGATACTGACTAGGGAAGCCAAGTGATTACAAAGGGTACGGATATAAGTTCGTCCTAGATTATTATTCATCTTGAGTATCTAGCTAAGATACTAGGGCTTAGGTTATTCTAATCCTATTTTGAATAAGCCACAAAGATAGATTTTATATATAGATGAACTAATATGAATTTTGTAGTTAAAGACTATCTCAGGAAAAGAGATTGATTAAGAAGGAAGTAGATTATATAAATATATATACCTTTTACTTACCTAAATAATATATAATCGAAATATTATTAAATATATATATATATTATGTATGTCTTGAATGGTTAATAAATAAATGTGACAAATACTAAAATTATCCCTTACATCCTTTGAAAAGGGTGAAGTTGATATATAAAAAGTATATTGAAATAACCTATTCTACATATAAATAAACATATATCTATAGATATGCCTAAGTGGTACCTATACAATAAGGCAAAACTTCACAAGTAACATATGGTGGAAGAACGTTAAGTTTATACAACCCTCTTATATTAAGATTTTATATTGTCACTTTAATATGAGTATTATCGGAGACAATTTCTTTAACAATAAATTTACATAGTTACAAGCTTGTGTATATAAGGAAACCAAATAGCTAAGATAAATACAAGGGATGTATTTTTAAAAATAGATATTTATATTTATATGCGTAAGAGTTTATTATCCAAACAACTAACATATATTAGGGTATGTTAAAAGAACTTAATCGAGACTTAAGGAAGACTTAAGGAAGTAGATTCCTTATTGGGAAGAAAATGATCCTTGTGTTAAAATAAAGATACGGAGTGGATTTCCACATAGAGAAGAGATGTATCCCTCACTGAGTGGAGATCATGGCCATTATTATCTCTTGTTACAAGGAGAGTGGTCTAAGGAGGATGATTCCCTCGCATGGCAAAAACATAGCACCACTTCGCTATCTTTTAGAAAACCATCTTGCCACCTTCCCTTTCGTTAGATTAAGATGCCACTCACCTCTTAATACTCAACAATCGTGGCATAAGGAGCACAATCTCCACGTGACAGATAGGAAACTAACCTAGTGCGCCAACGATGAGCTTTCTGAGGAGATTGTCCCATTCACTGTTATGAAGCACAATCAAAGTTGCCACTTGGCGATTTGGTTTTAATAGAAGAACCTTCTTAAAAGAACCCTATGCTGCCACATAAAACTTGCACGATCTACACCAGAGTGACTGTGGAATGGCAGGCCTCGATTTGGGGGCGCTTGCCTTCTGTTGGATATTTTCATGATGGAGTCTTTCGCTCAGGAGGGGAAAAGAAAAAGAAAGAAATCGTAGTTTTTGGGGGAAAAGGTATTTCACTAAAGCTGGGAAGGGACGACTCGGGGGAAGCGGGATCCCGGCATTCCTTTTTGGAATAGCTCCTCTCGGGAGATCAGGAGTTTGGCACATGAGGTAAGAAGACCAACCGTGATCCAACTATGCGCTAGAAATCTCTGTTATCCATTTGTTTAAACGCCTACGATTTCAGTCTTTTGTTTTTCTATATATGCATATTTTGACCTCGAGTTTACTACTGCCTTCTGGATTTCTATATCATACTCTGTGATGATAAGCTGTTAGATCGCATTACTTTGAGACGACATGTATTGGGTCTCCAGTTTAGAAAGAGGACGTAACCTTCCTGGATCTAGAGATAATTGTTTTGATTATCTCTTTATTGCTTAATTTTCTGTTGTGAATGGTTTTGTATGTTTTGGACGGACTCAGCCTCTTGATCGCAGTGGAGGATTCTCTGTATTATCGTATTTATTTTGTATCCTGAAATCGTAAAAATGCTTGGAAAGAATGCTAAGATGTCTAGTATGCCGTCAATTAGCTGTGTTGTATAGTTCCTGAAGATCTCTGACATTGTCTTTTGTAAAAGCTTGAATAAACCCTAAATGCTTGTACGTTGCCGATTAGCTTCGTTTTCTTCAGGATCGGTATAGTGGGTGAAATTGTGTTCATCTCTTTTGCCTATGCATGAATGAAAAGCTTAAAAATGATCTGTATGCTGACATAATTGTAGTTTAAGATCCTCTTCTGTTTAGAATTACTGTCACGTCTTTCGTTAAGTGTAGATCCAGCCTGGGAACTCTGCTACGACTTGGCTTTGTTTCGGCTTTATGATCTTTGTTTATTTTATGTTATCTTTTCCAGATCATAGGTCTTAGTGGTTTGAAGAAATCGTTTTCCAAAACGTTAATCTCTATGTAGATTTAAAATGTAAACATAATACTTATGTTCCTTGTATTGTTGAAATCGGTTAACTTTTGTAATGGGTTAGATTTCTGTTTAATGCAAATCATGTGGAGCTGTAAGATGTTCCTTGGGCGACCGGCAAGGGTGCTTGTGATAAATGATAGGGTTTGACATTTGGATTGAATTCACTCAAGGTTGGCTTGCATGGCTTAAACATGGAAATTTATTGAAGGCCAAACAATTTATTATCCTCCTTAATAATTGCACAGAAGGGAACAACTTATCTAAACTCGATCCCTATTTTGTTATGGTTTTCGTCTTAAGTCTTTGTGTTGTCTTCGTGTAGTCATTTGTTTGGTTTATGAATGCCACTATTATTTCATAAAGTTGTATCCCCATATTTGAGGAAATGTAGGGATAATATGGTAAAGGTAACACATGGTAGTTATATCAAGATTACATCCCTGTCCTTTATTTGTATGATGTTAAAAGAATGCCAAGAACACTTAGATCAAATTTAGATCCCTGTCCGCCAGAATTATATCATAGTTCGTGCTGTTTATTTATTATGCTAGATAAGAAGTAAGAGTAGATAGCTACTAATCGATTAACTAGATCGAATTGTGGAAGATCTCTTTTCTCACGCTGAAATCTTTGTTGGCTCTCGCCTATTTGACCTTGCTGGAATGGAATTAGAATGGGCCTCTGTCCTTGAATACTGCCGTTGATTTAGGACGGATCTTTGTCTTCGAATGCTACTATCATCAAATATCCCTGTATGTTGCACAGGTTTGGATGAATCTTTATTTCTTTTACGAAATACGTTATGGATCTGCTCCTTCGGGTTGTTTGTGTTCTGGAGTTGATTTCTTAAAGATCAGAAACTAGCTTGAATATGAACTGCATTTGTTTAGATCACTAATTATGTGAATGTGTGAGGCTGGGATTCTACCTTATTTGTCAGGAAAATAGTGGAATGCAAGATTATTACCAATTATATTTTATTAATATCTGCATACCGTCAAATACTTGTGGAAATAGGTATCCTAGGTTTTATATAAATATATAATATATCTGCAGTGGAATGCAATGGCTATGATTTCCGAAGCCGTTGGTTGTTGTTTTATTTTACCATTGATATAGTTATGTATATTGTCTCGGCTAGACAATCTGTTGGTCGAAAGTCTGGAGTGAACTAAGTTGAACTATTAACGAACTATGCTAGCTACTAGCGCTAGGAATAGATCTTGGAAATCTCTCAAGGTTAGGATTGAATTTTTTGTAAACGATCTTTAGGAGAGAAGCATCAAGAATGATGGAATTTTGCAAACAATTGAGTTTGCCATTTTGTAATACTTCACTTGTTTTGATATTATAATAAAATATGCACACACGTTTGTGGACTAGCCCGTGTACGGGTGAACCACGTTATCTTTGGTCTCATGTGGTTGCTTATGGTGTTTCTCAATGTGTCTTTATGATGAGTACTTGCTTCTTTCTTAAAATAATTATGACTACTTTGAAGTATGCGAATCAGTTAGGAAGTTGGTTGTTTATATGATGCATAATGCCAATAGATTTCCCCTTATGATTATGATTAAGTTGTTACCATTTAGGTTGTTGTATTGGTACAAGTAACTGATAAAAGATGTACATGCTTCTTGAAAATTAATTAACATCTTGAAGTGCATTTTATTAATTTGACGAATAATTGAATGATTTGTTAAAAGAAATAGGGGCTTAAATATAGTTGTCTATGGTTACTTGGTCTATATTTCCAGGAAAGGAAAGGGTTAGTAAAATTTAAACTATTGTTATTAAATATTAAATTTTGAAGGTTGTATCTTGTGCACACATATGAAGAGTTAGTTGGTTCAAAAGAAGAAACCATGTGTTGAATTTAGAAGGGGTTGAGGTTCCGGATCCAATGGTTGATAATCAAGTTAAGAATTGGATTAGTCGAAAATAAATTGTCTATCTTAAATGTGAAAATATGACAGGAGATAGTACTTGTGATGCATAAATTACATTTGAGGGATCTTTTTCTTTGATTATCATGACAACGTTTATAACAAGATTATAAGTCGTAAAGTTATAATTAATTGTAAGCAATAATTAGAGGAAGTAAACCCCCACTTTATATTTCCGCATATATTTTAGTGGCATTTAGGCACTTAGAAAAGTTTTAAAATTTTACGAAATTTTGGGTACGTGACATATGGTATCAGAGCGAGGTTACAGCACTCGGGCCTGATGGGCTCAGCATGAAATAAATAGGTATGAAAATTGACTAATCAAATTGTTCTTTTTGTTTCTGGATGCATGGGATTTGAATGAACGAGGGGTTAATGTCATCAAGGTTCAAGGGAGTAAAGATAAGTATCTCAACATTTGAAGGAGGTATGTTATCCTTGTCGAAAGTTTTCTTTGCTAGACGAAAGATGTAGGTACTCACATGATTATCGCGAAATATTTAGTGGAAATAATTTTAGTACATGTGAATGTAACGAATTCTGTATTATGATTTATTAACTCAGTTAACCTTGTTAAAAGGAATAGAAGCACTATAATCTCTTATAGGATTGTTGATTCATAAATTTTAATATTCTTTGATAAAGTACTAAGCTAGAAGAAATAGATGAGGATATGGAAAACTTTGCTGAAATATGTTATTACCTTGACAGAACAAAAGATTTTGAGACATGCCGACTAATAAGTAATTTCATAGAAGTATCATATATTTTATGCATTTTTATCAAGTTTACTAAGTGTGTTACCTATGAGCGCCTCTGATTTAAAAGTATCAATTTTATTAGTATACTCCAATAAAGTAAGTTTGTTTGATTAAGCAAAGTCAGATAAACACCCTCAAATTCAATGCATGATTGTTAGTTCATATAATGTTACTTCATAAATATTTCTCCGTATATATGTAGAAGATAATCGGGTAAAATATTTGTTGGTAGAAGTGATAGCTACTGATTATTTGATGCATAAGTTATTGAATGAGCATGTGTATCATGTTATGGAACTAATATGTTCAATTGTTGAGCAATTGAAGAAAAGAAATTTTTCTTCATACTAACATTTCAGGAGGTGATTTTGGATCATGACCAATGTCGTAATTCGAGAAGAATATGGATTATACAACCACTTACATAGATAAGTTGAGCTGAATCGATCAAGAGTAAGTAATGGTTTACTTTACATTTTAAATTTGGATTTCAGGGCTTTATGAATCATGATTGGTGATAAGACTTATGAGTGATGATGTGTAATCATCAAAATGCATAGAATATGATAGTAAACAAGGAATATATTCGTTAATATTTTGTTGGTATTATGTCGCATGTGGAATGCAAGCAATACTAAATGATTGTTACTAAGTAAAATTCTTGGACTCAAATGAGAAGGTTTGAGGGGAAAATAATATTTCCTGAACTCAAGTAGAGGCTGCATCTTGCACTCACTTACTAGCTATTGCAAGGTGCAACTTCCCTAAATTGTGGTCATGTTCCCCATGGAAGTGGAACAGAGCAGGTGGGTAGCTCGTTGAATGTTATACTGACCCAAAAGTCCTAGGCAAACTTTATATCCATCGAATTGAGCAGAGGAAGGGCTCACGATTTTCCTTGTGTTGTTAGAACGGAGCACACAAGAGGTTCTCTGATGAGACTAAACTTTTTCCTTGTGGTGTTAGAACTGAGCCCACAAGAAGATTCGATGAGGGGAAGCTATGTAATGAGTTGCAGAGTAAGACTGTCATATTTCTGCTGTATGCAGAGATTTTCCGACTGAGTTATAGAAGACTCATGTTTTGTATGGCAAGTCTCCACGATTGCGGAAATACATAAAGGGTTTTTGTATGGCAAGTCTTCACGATTGCAGAAAATACATAAGAGTTTTGTATGCAAGTCTCCATGATTGCGGAAGTACAAAGAGGTTTGGTGATTACAAAGTTCAGTTGAAAGAATTGTTTTATGATACGAGTTAACGAAAATGATTGTCTTGTAGCTAGACTATCACATGTACTTATGTGTGAATGTTATGAATGCTAAAATAAGCAAATATTTCATCAAGGATGAGGATGAAAGATAAACATTTGCTATTTTGAAATTTTGAATACTTATGTTATACTGAAAAATATTGAAAAATCTTGTACGAGTTGTACAATGTGCAGGTTACCATTGAAGAGAACTTGCTGAAATCGCAAAGATGTAAAGACTATCAAACCTTAAGAGAAAAAGTAAGCAAAAGATGATGAATGGACGTAGAAGACAAACTGTTGAACACCGAGGATGGTGTTATCCTTAAGGGGAGGAGGATGTAACATCCCTCCAATTTGACCCTAATTATTATTATTATTTTCGTAAAATAATTGTAATATGTAAACGACCCTGGTGAGGAGCTCAAGGCCAAGGCCCCACCAGTGGACCTCGAGCTAGTTTTATGATTATAAGTCTTAATTTAAAACTAGAAGATGGTAATGCGACTAAAAATAACAAAACCCACCCATAAGAAAAGATACTGACTAGGGAAGCCAAGTGATTACAAAGGGTACGGATATAAGTTTGTCCTATATTATTATTCATCTTGAGTATCTAGCTAAGATACTAGGGCTTAGGTTATTCTAATCCTATTTTGAATAAGCCACAAAGATAGATTTTATATATAGATGAACTAATATGAATTTTGTAGTTAAAGACTATCTCAGGAAAAGAGATTGATTAAGAAGGAAGTAGAGTATATAAATATATATACCTTTTACTTACCTAAATAATATATAATCGAAATATATATATATATATATATATTGATATATGTCTTGAATGGTTAACAAATAAATGTGACAAATCCTAAAATTATCCCTTACATCCTTTGAAAAGGGTGAAGTTGATATATAAAAAGTATATTGAAATAACCTATTCTACATATAAATAAACATATATCTATAGATATGCCTAAGTGGTACCTATACAATAAGGCAAAACTTCACAAGTAACATATGGTGGAAGAACGTTAAGTTTATACAACCCTCTTATATTAAGATTTTATATTGTCACTTTAATATGAGTATTATCGGAGACAATTTCTTTAACAATAAATTTACATAGTTACAAGCTTGTGTATATAAGGAAACCAAATAGCTAAGATAAATACAAGGGATGTATTTTTAAAAATAGATATTTATATTTATATGGGTAAGAGTTTATTATCCAAACAACTAACATATATTAGGGTATGTTAAAAGAACTTAATCGAGACTTAAGGAAGACTTAAGGAAGTAGATTCCTTATTGGGAAGAAAATGATCCTTGTGTTAAAATAAAGATACGGAGTGCATTGCCACGTAGAGAAGAGATGTCTCCCTCATTGAGTGGAGATCATGGCCATTATTATCTCTTGTTACAAGGAGAGTGGTCTAAGGAGGAGGATTCCCTCGCATGGAAAAAACATAGCACCACTTCGCTATCTTTTAGAAAACCATCTTGCCACCTTCCCTTTCGTTAGATTAAGATGCCACTCACCTCTTAATACTCAACAATCGTGGCATAAGGAGCACAATCTCCATGTGACAGATAGGAAACTAACCTAGTGCGCCAACGATGAGCTTTCTGAGGAGATTGTCCAATTCACTGTTATGAAGCACAATCAAAGTTGCCACTTGGCGATTTGGTTTTAATAGAAGAACCTTCTTAAAAGAACCCAATGCTGCCACATAAAACTTGCACGATCTACACCAGAGTGACTGTGGAATGGCAAGCCTCGATTTGGGGGTGCTTGCCTTCTGTTGGAGATTTTCATGATGGAGTCTTTCGCTCAGGAGGGGAAAAGAAAAAGAAATAAATCGTAGTTTTGGGGGGAAAAGGTATTTCACTAAAGCTGGGAAGGGACGACTCGGGGGAAGTGGGATCCCGGCATTCCTTTTTGGAATAGCTCCTCTCGGGAGATCAGGAGTTTGGCACATGAGGTAAGAAGACCAAGCGTGATCCATCTATGCGCTAGAAATCTCTGTTAGCCCTTTGTTTAAACGCCTACGATTTCAGTCTTTTGTTTTTCTATATATGCATATTTCGACCTCGAGTTTACTACTGCCTTCTGGATTGTTATATCATACTCTGTGATGATAAGGTGTTAGATCGCATTACTTTGAGACGACATGTATTGGGTCTCCAGTTTAGAAAGAGGACGTAACCTTCCTGGATCGAGAGATAATTGCTTTGATTATCTCTCTATTGCTTAATTTTCTGTTGTGAATGGTTGCGTGTGTTTTGGACGGACTCAGCCTCTTGATCGCAGTGGAGGATTCTTTGTATTATTGTATTTCTTTTGTATCCTGAAATCGTAAAAATGCTTGGAAAGAATGCTAAGATGTCTTGTATGCCGTCAATTAGCTGTGTTGTATAGTTCCTGAAGATCTCTGACATTGTCTTTTGTAAAAGCTTGAATAAACCCTAAATGCTTGTACGTTGCCGATTAGCTTCGTTTTCTTCAGGATCGGTATAGTGGGTGAAATTGTGTTCATCTCTTCTGCCTATGCATGAATGAAAAGCTTAAAAATGATCTGTATGCTGACATAATTGTAGTTTAAGATCCTCTTCTGTTTAGAATTACTGTCACGTCTTTCGTTAAGTGTAGATCTAGCCTGGGAACTCTGCTACGACTTGGCTTTGTTTCGGCTTTATGATCTTTGTTTATTTTATGTTATCTTTTCCAGATCATAGGTCTTAGTGGTTTGCAGAAATCGTTTTCCAAAACATTAATCTCTATGTAGATTTAAAATGTAAACATAATACTACTGTTCCTTGTATTGTTCAAATCGGTTAACTTCTGTAATGGGTTAGATTTCTATTTAATGCAAATCATGTGGAGCTGTAAGATGTTCCTTGGGCGACCGGCAAGGGTGCTTGTGATAAACGATAGGGTTTGACGTTTGGATTGAATTCACTCAAGGTTGGCTTGCATGGCTTAAACGTGGAAATTTATTGAAGGCCAAACAAATTATTATCCTCCTTAATAATTGCACAGAAGGGAACAACTTATCTAAACTCGATTCCTATTTTGTTATGGTTTTCGTCTTAAGTCTTTGTGTTGTCTTCGTGTAGTCATTTGTTTGGTTTATAAATGCCACTATTATTTCATAAAGTTGTATCCCCGTATTTGAGGAAATGTAGGGATAATATGGTAAAGGTAACACTTGGTAGTTATATCAAGATTAGATCCCTGTCCTTTATTTGTATGATGTTAAAAGAATGCCAAGAACACTTAGATCAAATTTAGATCCCTGTCCGCCAGAATTATATCATAGTTCGTGCTATTTATTTATTATGCTAGATAAGAAGTAAGAGTAGATAGCTGCTAATCGATTAACTAGATCGAATTGTGGAAGATCTCTTTTCTCACGCTGAAATCTATGTTGGCTCTCGCCTATTTGACCTTGCTGTAATGGAATTAGAATGGGCCTCTGTCCTTGAATACTGCCGTTGAGTTAGGACGGATCTTTGTCTTCGAATGCTACTATCATCGAATATCCCTGTATGTTGGACAGGTTTGGATGAATCTTTATTTCTTTTACGAAATACGTTATGGATTTGCTCCTTCGGGTTGTTTGTGTTCTGGAGCTGTTTTCTTAAAGATCAGAAACTAGCTTGAATATGAACTGCATTTGTTTAGATCACTAATTATGTGAATGTGTGAGGCTGGGCTGCTACCTTATTTGTCAGGAAAATAGTGGAATGCAATATTATTACCAATTATATTTTATTAATATATGCATACCGTCAAATACTTGTGGAAATAGGTATCCTAGGTTTTATATAAATATATAATATATCTGCAGTGGAATGCAATGGCTATGATTTCTGAAGCCGTTGGTTGTTGTTTTATTTTACCATTGATATAGTTATGTATATTGTCTCGGCTAGACAATCTGTTGGTCGAAAGGCTGGAGTGAACTAAGTTGAACTATTAACGAACTATGCTAGCTACTAGCGCTAGGAATAGATCTTGGAAATCTCTCGAGGTTAGGATTGAATGTTTTGTAAACGATCTTTAGGAGAGAATCATCAAGAATGATGGAATTTTGCAAACAATTGAGTTTGTCATTTTGTAATACTTCACTTGTTTTGATATTATAATAAAATATGCACACACGTTTGTGGACTAGCCCGTGTACGGGTGAACCACGTTATCTTTGGTCTCATGTGGTTGCTTATGGTGTTTCTCAATGTGTCTTTATGATGAGTACTTGCTTCTTTCTTAAAATAATTATGACTACTTTGAAGTATGCGAATCAGTTAGGAAGTTGGTTGTTTATATGATGCATAATGCCAATAGATTTCCCCTTATGATTATGATTAAGTTGTTACCATTTAGGTTGTTGTATTGGTACAAGTAACTGATAAAAGATGTACATGCTTCTTGAAAATTAATTAACATCTTGAAGTGCATTTTATTAATTTGACGAATAATTGAATGATTTGTTAAAAGAAATAGGGGCTTAAATATAGTTGTCTATGGTTGCTTGGTCTATATTTCCAGGAAAGGAAAGGGTTAGTAAAATTTAAACTATTGTTATTAAATATTAAATTTTGAAGGTTGTATCTTGTGCACACATATGAAGAGTTAGTTGGTTCAAAAGAAGAAACCATGTGTTGAATTTAGAAGGGGTTGAGGTTCCGGATCCAATGGTTGATAATCAAGTTAAGAATTGGATTAGTCGAAAATAAATTGTCTATCTCAAATGTGAAAATATGACAGGAGATAGTACTTGTGATGCATAAATTACATTTGAGGGATCGTTTTCTTTGATTATCATGACGATGTTTATAACAGGATTATAAGTCGTAAAGTTATAATTAATTGTAAGCAATAATTAGAGGAAGTAAACCCCCACTTTATATTTCCGCATATATTTTAGTGGCATTTAGACACTTAGAAAAGTTCTAAAATTTTACGAAATTTTGGGTACGTGACATATGGTATCAGAGCAAGGTTACAGCACTCGGGCCTGATGGGCTCAGCATGAAATAAATAGGTATGAAAATTGACTAATCAAATTGTTCTTTTTGTTTCTGGATGCATGGGATTTGAATGAACGAGGGGTTAATGTCATCCAAGTTCAAGGGAGTAAAGATAAGTATCTCAACATTTGAAGGAGGTATGTTATCCTTGTCGAAAGTTTTCTTTGCTAGACGAAATATGTAGGTACTCACATGATTATTGCGGAATATTTAGTGGAAATAATTTTAGTACATGTGAATGTAACGAATTCTGTATTATGATTTATTAACTCGGTTAACCTTGTTAAAAGGAATAGAAGCACTATAATCTCTTATAGGATTGTTGATTCATAAATTTTAATATTTTTTGATAAAGTACTAAACTAGAAGAAATAGATGAGGATATGGAAAACTTTGCTGAAATATGTTATTACCTTGACAGAACAAAAGATTTTGAGACATGCCGACTAATAAGTAATTTCATAGAAGTATCATATATTTTATGCATTTTTATCAAGTTTACTAAGTGTGTTACCTATGAGCGCCTCTGATTTAAAAGTATCAGTTTTATTAGTATACTCCAATAAAGTAAGTTTGTTTGATTAAGCAAAGTCAGATAAACACCCTCAAATTCAATGCATGATTGTTAGTTCATATAATTTTACTTCATAAATATTTCTTCGTATATATGTAGAAGATAATCGGGTAAAATATTTGTTGGTAGAAGTGATAGCTACTGATTATTTGATGCATAAGTTATTGAATGAGCATGTGTATCATGTTATGGAACTAATATGTTCAATTGTTGAGCAATTGAAGAAAAGAAATTTTTCTTCATACTAACATTTCAGGAGGTGATTTTGGATCATGACCAATGTCGTATTTCGAGAAGAATATGGATTATACAACCACTTACATAGATAAGTTGAGCTGAATCGATCAAGAGTAAGTAATGGTTTACTTTACATTTTAAATTTGGATTTCAGGGCTTTATGAATCATGATTGGTGATAAGACTTATGAGTGATGATGTGTAATCATCAAAATGCATAGAATATGATAGTAAACAAGGAATATATTCGTTAATATTTTGTTGGTATTATGTCGCATGTGGAATGCAAGCAATACTAAATGATTGTTACTAAGTAAAATTCTTGGACTCAAATGAGAAGGTTTGAGGGGAAAATAATATTTCCTGAACTCAAGTAGAGGCTGCATCTTGCACTCACTTACGAGCTGTTGCAGGGTGCAACTTGTCAAAACCCGAAAATTTCCGAAAAATTTAAAATTTTTATGATAGCAATAAATGTTGTATATAAGCAGTCTTTTAACTATCTGTTTAACTTACTTGGTTGTAAGTGTGTATGAAGGATCTTTGTTGTACTTAAATGTTATTATGGTTATCTCTTTTCTGTTAATAGTTGTTTTATTGTGTCGTAACCTCCAGGGGAACTTGCCATAGCAGGCTGGGCTTACTTAGCTTACGAGCTAACCCATCAAACTGTTTTTCTCCTCATAGATCTACAGGTAAGGTGCAGTCGCGACAATTATATTTTAAAATGTTATACTCCAATTAGCTGTACAAAATGTCATTCAAATAAAAGGTCTTTGCTCACTCAGTTTTCAAGTGTTTGAAGGTAGCATTCTTCCTACCAACTTCTTGATTCTCTCTATTGTTGAATTTGTACTTCTAGCGATGAGGATAGCTGTATTTCTGAAGTGTCCAAGAATTAAAAAAGTCTGTAGAAATAATTGTCATTGATGATGATTCTGTACTGTAGATGCGCCTCATATTTAGCATAGTAAAATAAATCTCTTACCTGTTGTCAGCATTAACTAGATATTCTACAAGTCTCCGTCTAACCATCTCAGGCTTATATAAATTGAACAAATTATCTTTATATCAATGATTCTAAATTTATAAGCTTATCCGGAGTAATTTGTTTAAATGTTTATAAGGAAATTGAAGTAGTTGAAAACTTGTTGTGATAAATTTGGAATTGTCGATGCATCCCTAACTTTATTGATATATCTCCATTAGGCGTAGACTACTTCCAAGATTGGGTTTTTCATATGATGTTTATAATTCAATCTTTTTTTTTTTTTGAGCAAACTATGTAATTGTATCTAGCAATATCACCAAGCAATAATTCATATTACCCTTACTATGATTTGTTTGGGCATCAAGGTGATATTCTCATGGAAATGTTAAATGTTAAAAACAATTGTTTTGAATTATGGGTCATAGACAAAGTGTTGTTTTTCATTATACAACGTTTGATTGCAATATTCAAATCATGGATTCAATCATATGGTAAGGCGACCCTATGGAATATCCATATCATCCTTTTTAATTGGCACAATGATGGTATTGTCGTCGTAAACAAACTATGTAAAAGTGACCCAATGCATGGGAATAATTTAAGGGATACGTGGCTAATTCACAACCGAGTACTCATCTCATAAAAGGTTGACAAACCCTACCACTCACCATTTCTTCCCTCGCCTTCGGGCTCGGCCGCTCTGTGGGTTTTTCCTGTCCAAAACTTGCCGAAACCATGGTGGAATCTACTTCCCACACTGTTGTAGCTCTTGCTGCGCTAGTCCATTGCTAAGGTTTAGGAGTTGTATATATTTTGTTTACCTTTTAACAGTTGTAGTATTTTTGTGAGATCCTAGGGTTCTATCCTTTCTGTTACAAGCTTCATACCAGTCACGGCTTCCATTGTTGCCTTCCTTTTACCTATTTCTGTAACCACCTTCATCGTGGAATGCATCTTTGAATTCACCATTTCTTCTTTGGTGGCCAAGGTTAGGGTTCACACTCCATCGTTCGTGGTTTCAAGACCTGTCACCGTGGTGGTCGCTTCATTCCAATTTCTGGTGAGTTAATCCTGTGGGTTTCGTAGTGTTATTTCAAAAATAAAAATAAAAGCTTGTTGTTTCAATTTGTTGAGAATATAAATGCTAATTGGTTTGTTGTTTCTTGTCCTAAGCAGGTATTGAACACTCCATAAGACGTACAGGATGCAGCTCTCGGCATCTGGCTCCTCCGGGTAAGCCTGGTCCTTACCATGGCATTTTCTCCTTGGGGTTTTTGTTTGGACGAATAGGGTTTGATCTTCGAAGGGCATGAATCTACGGCTATCGTTGTTCTGTTGAGTCTTTTAAATAGTTTGACCTGTAAGACCTTGACAGGTTCTATCCCTGTCATAGGATAGAGGCATTGTGGCTTCGGCCGACTGTAAATTAATAGCCTCCTTAGGGTATTGTAGGGTTTTCACCAACGTTTTGTTATATGTTAATGCGTAGAGAACAAGGCTAGAAGCCTGTTCTGAATATGGGGTTACGACCCTATGGTTTTACCTTGATTACTGTACTTACGAAGGGTTTTAGGGTGTACCGCCCAGGTTTTTATTTGAATTGAACTCAATATAAAGTTGCCCGTTGCATTGGCTTGTTTAAGGGCGTTTGTTACTTTGTTGTTCTGTACTATGTTTTGCTTTTTTAAAACCACTTCTACAGGAGTTGTGCACTCAGTTGTTAGTGAAACAATGTATCAGCTAAATGGTTTACTCCTACGTCTTTCCTGTGTAATTTAAGGTTTAAAAATGTATTGCTACAGTCATTCTGTATGACGAGCTATTGTATGCTGTGCTTTGATCTTCTATAACAAGTTTTTGTTAATTGACGAGGCTACAGCCATCGATAATTTTGTTGTAAGGATTTGAAAATTTGCAAAATGTCTGCATTTCCTTTTGGTATTCGATACTGTGTATTTTAATAACTAAATATTTGTTTTAAAAAGGTTTTGAGAACTCAGTCGTAGGTTGGATACAGTAATATCAAAGGTTTTGCTCCTGCGTTTCCTGTTGAATTGTTAACTTAAAAAAAAATTGACTTGTTACAGCCCTTCTATAGTATGAGGTCGATGTATGATGAGTGTTTCAGGTTCGAAGTTTATGTAGAATGCTTCTATAATTAAAAAAAATACGACCGTAGGCAAAAATTATTGTATGAATTTAATGTTAGGATGCTACGTCTAAATGTATTCTGTAGGTTTCAAATTGATGGGTGTGGCATATAATTTAATTGTAGGACAGAAGTCCATTCTGAATTTATAGTGTTGTTTGTTGAATGATTTATGTATTTTTAGGGTAGGACTCTGTCAATTCTGTACATTCACATGAAAATAATAACTAAAGGGTTAGAGCTCGATAATGAGCTAGCAATACAGTTCTGTTATAATGACTTTGACCATAAGAAATTAATGGAAGTCTAAGGGAATATAAATACTACCTGAAGAAGCTCGGCCTCGAGTTAATTATTGTCCTATCATAGATTTCTTTTGTTTAAAAGTTAATAACTAAATCAAAGTGTTGCCGAATGTTTTCTTGTTGTAGAAATCTGGAGAGATAGGTTTTTGGTTCGAACTCCATGACCAAACTTATTGTTTAGTAAACTGTTTGGTTTGTTTTAACTAAGACTCTGTCTAAAATAGTTAAACAGATGAATGACATTATTATACTTGTTTTTTTAGTTCAAGGTTGAGTCAAAATAAGTTCTGCTAATCCTTTTGTCTAATCAGTCAATGACTAAATAAACTTTCTATTGAAATTTTGGCTCGTTCATTTATGTGACAGATAATGACCTGCACACTTGTTAGCTAGGGTTTGTATCTGCTATATTATCTATGATAATAAATGTATTGTGGTTATATGGTTACCTATATGTTTCTGTTCCTATAATTGTTTTAATGAATTTATTTTCTAAGAAATATTTACTGTATAAAGAGCCCTTACTTATCTATTTAACTATTGTAATAACCAAGTATAAAATCACAATAACATCCTATACCTTATAATAATATCAAAGCGTATTATGCATAAAATAATTACTTGAACTGTATGATAATAGTGATATTAGGAAATTTCTAAGACAATAATTCTGCAGAATCTATCTACTAACAGTTCAGAAATACTAACTTTTACTGAAATAAAATATTGTTCAAACATAGAAGAGATAATCATAAACTACATTCATATTACTCAATAAACAGCAGGAAATATGTGGCAGAACCTGTATTAACTGTAGACAACAACAGCGATGGGAGGCTGTTCCTCCCTACCAATTCCTGGAGAGTGCCCAGATAGCACTTCTCAGGACCCCTGAGCTTGCTCTGGTCTCCCTGGCTGGAACTAGGTGCAGCAAAACAATTCACTCAGCCAAACAGCTACACTGGAACCAAGTTACTGCAGCTTCCTATCTCAAAACACTTCCTTACTGTTTTTCCCTCTTCCTCAATGGGACTCCTGAATAACATTCACCTGAATGTATTCTCCCTCCAGAACTATGTTGAACCCCCAGCTCAGTTCATTGAGTACTATTTAAAAGATTGCCTAGGTCTTAGTTGGGTTAACTGTCATTAATGAGCCACCTGCTCAGATTCGACATTCTTGGGGAGTCATGACCCCAAAATATAGGGAAGTTGCCACCTGCAACTTAGGAAGTGTTTGAGGATGCTGCCACTTCTCTTCTGCCTTTCCACCTAGTTCCATCCACCAGTTAGACCAGTAACCTCTTTTAACATCTCTCCCATGCTGTTGTCTCCATAATTTATTTATCAATAATAAAAAATTCAGAAATTACATTCCATTTCTGGTGACTCTGCTGAGTCATCAATTCCTACTTAGCATTAAATTTAACATAATGTCTCAGGAATATAAATAAAATAATTACATTATTTTTGCAAAATTGGGGTATGTGACACAACTTCCAAAAATTGTGGTCATGTTCCCCATGGAAGTGGAACAGAGCAGGTGGGTAGCTCGTTGAATGTTATACTGACCCAAAAGTCCTAGGCAAACGTTATATCCATCGAATTGAGCAGAGGAAGGGCTCACGATTTTCCTTGTGTTGTTAGAACGGAGCACACAAGAGGTTCTCTGATGAGACTAAACTTTTTCCTTGTGGTGTTAGAACTGAGCCCACAAGAAGATTCGATGAGGGGAAGCTATGTAATGAGTTGCAGAGTAAGACTGTCATATTTCTGCTGTATGCAGAGGTTTTCCGGCTGAGTTATAGAAGACTCATGTTTTGTATGGCAAGTCTCCACGATTACGGAAATACATAAAGGGTTTTTGTATGGCAAGTCTTCACGATTGCAGAAAATACATAAGAGTTTTGTATGCAAGTCTCCATGATTGCGGAAGTACAAAGAGGTTTGGTGATTACAAAGTTCAGTTGAAAGAATTGTTTTATGATACGAGTTAACGAAAATGATTGTCTTGTAGCTAGACTATCACATGTACTTATGTGTGAATGTTATGAATGCTAAAATAAGCAAATATTTCATCAAGGATGAGGATGAAAGATAAACATTTGCTATTTTGAAATTTTGAATACTTATGTTATACTGAAAAATATTGAAAAATCTTGTACGAGTTGTACAATGTGCAGGTTACCATTGAAGAGAACTTGCTGAAATCGCAAAGATGTAAATACTATCAAACCTTAAGAGAAAAAGTAAGCAAAAGATGATGAATGGACGTAGAAGACAAACTGTTGAACACCGAGGACGGTGTTATCCTTAAGGGGAGGAGGATGTAACATCCCTCCAATTTGACCCTAATTATTATTATTATTTTCGTAAAATAATTGTAATATGTAAACGACCCTGGTGAGGAGCTCAAGGCCAAGGCCCCACTAGTGGACCTTGAGCTAGTTTTATGATTATAAGTCTTAATTTAAAACTAGAAGATGGTAATGCGACTAAAAATAACAAAACCCACCCATAAGAAAAGATACTGACTAGGGAAGCCAAGTGATTACAAAGGGTACGGATATAAGTTCGTCCTAGATTATTATTCATCTTGAGTATCTAGCTAAGATACTAGGGCTTAGGTTATTCTAATCCTATTTTGAATAAGCCACAAAGATAGATTTTATATATAGATGAACTAATATGAATTTTGTAGTTAAAGACTATCTCAGGAAAAGAGATTGATTAAGAAGGAAGTAGAGTATATAAATATATATACCTTTTACTTACCTAAATAATATATAATCGAAATATTATTATATATATATATATATATATATATATATATATATATATATATTGATATATGTCTTGAATGGTTAACAAATAAATGTGACAAATACTAAAATTATCCCTTACATCCTTTGAAAAGGGTGAAGTTGATATATAAAAAGTATATTGAAATAACCTATTCTACATATAAATAAACATATATATACAGATATGCCTAAGTGGTACCTATACAATAAGGCAAAACTTCACAAGTAACATATGGTGGAAGAACGTTAAGTTTATACAACCCTCTTATATTAAGATTTTATATTGTCACTTTAATATGAGTATTATCGGAGACAATTTCTTTAACAATAAATTTACATAGTTACAAGCTTGTGTATATAAGGAAACCAAATAGCTAAGATAAATACAAGGGATGTATTCTAAAAAATAGATATTTATATTTATATGGGTAAGAGTTTATTATCCAAACAACTAACATATATTAGGGTATGTTAAAAGAACTTAATCGAGACTTAAGGAAGACTTAAGGAAGTAGATTCCTTATTGGGAAGAAAATGATCCTTGTGTTAAAATAAAGATACGGAGTGGATTTCCACGTAGAGAAGAGATGTCTCCCTCACTGAGTGGAGATCATGGCCATTATTATCTCTTGTTACAAGGAGAGTGGTCTAAGGAGGATGATTCCCTCGCATGGAAAAAAACATAGCACCACTTCGCTATCTTTTAGAAAACCATCTTGCCACCTTCCCTTTCGTTAGATTAAGACACCACTCACCTCTTAATACTCAACAATCGTGGCATAAGGAGCACAATCTCCACGTGACAGATAGGAAACTAACCTAGTGCGCCAACGATGAGCTTTCTGAGGAGATTGTCCCATTCACTGTTATGAAGCACAATCAAAGTTGCCACTTGGCGATTTGGTTTTAATCGAAGAACCTTCTTAAAAGAACCCAATGCTGCCACATAAAACTTGCACGATCTACACCAGAGTGACTATGGAATGGCAAGCCTCGATTTGGGGGCACTTGCCTTCTGTTGGAGATTTTCATGATGGAGTCTTTCGCTCAGAAGTGGAAAAGAAAAAGAAAGAAATCATAGTTTTTGGGGGAAAAGGTATTTCACTAAAGCTGGGAAGGGACGACTCGGGGGAAGCGGGATCCCGGCATTCCTTTTTGGAATAGCTCCTCTCGGGAGATCAGGAGTTTGGCACATGAGGTAAGAAGACCAACCGTGATCCATCTATACGCTAGAAATCTCTGTTAGCCCTTTGTTTAAATGCCTACGATTTCAATCTTTTGTTTTTCTATATATGCATATTTCGACCTCGAGTTTACTACTGCCTTCTAGATTGCTATATCATACTCTGTGATGATAAGCTGTTAGATCGCATTACTTTGAGACGACATGTATTGGGTCTCCAGTTTAGAAAGAGGACGTAACCTTCCTGGATCCAGAGATAATTGTTTTGATTATCTCTCTATTGCTTAATTTTCTGTTGTGAATGGTTGCGTGTGTTTTGGACAAACTCAGCCTCTTGATCGCAGTGGAGGATTCTTTGTATTATTGTATTTCTTTTGTATCCTGAAATCGTAAAAATGCTTGGAAAGAATGCTAAGATGTCTGGTATGCCGTCAATTAGCTGTGTTGTATAGTTCCTGAAGATCTCTGACATTGTCTTTTGTAAAAGCTTGAATAAACCCTAAATGCTTGTACGTTGCCGATTAGCTTCGTTTTCTTCAGGATCGGTATAGTGGGTGAAATTGTGTTCATCTCTTCTGCCTATGCATGAATGAAAAGCTTAAAAATGATCTGTATGCTGACATAATTGTAGTTTAAGATCCTCTTCTGTTTAGAATTACTGTCACGTCTTTCGTTAAGTGTAGATCCAGCCTGGGAACTCTGCTACGACTTCGCTTTGTTTCGGCTTTATGAACTTTGTTTATTTTATGTTATCTTTTCCAGATCATAGGTCTTAGTGGTTTGAAGAAATCATTTTCCAAAACATTAATCTCTATGTAGATTTAAAATCTAAACATAATACTACTGTTCCTTGTATTGTTGAAATCGGTTAACTTCTGTAATGGGTTAGATTTCTGTTTAATGCAAATCATGTGGAGCTGTAAGATGTTCCTTGGGCGACCGGCAAGGGTGCTTGTGATAAACGGTAGGGTTTGACGTTTGGATTGAATTCACTCAAGGTTGGCTTGCATGGCTTAAACGTGGAAATTTATTGAAGGCCAAACAATTTATTATCCTCCTTAATAATTGCACAGAAGGGAACAACTTATCTAAACTCGATCCCTATTTTGTTATGGTTTTCGTCTTAAGTCTTTGTGTTGTCTTCGAGTAGTCATTTGTTTGGTTTATAAATTCCACTATTATTTCATAAAGTTGTATCCCCGTATTTGAGGAAATGTAGGGATAATATGGTAAAGGTAACACTTGGTAGTTATATCAAGATTAGATCCCTGTCCTTTATTTGTATGATGTTAAAAGAATGCCAAGAACACTTAGATCAAATTTAGATCCCTGTCCGCCAGAATTATATCATAGTTCATGCTGTTTATTTATTATGCTAGATAAGAAGTAAGAGTAGATAGCTGCTAATCAATTAACTAGATCGAATTGTGGAAGATCTCTTTTCTCACGCTGAAATCTCTGTTGGCTCTCGCCTATTTGACCTTGCTGGAATGGAATTAGAATGGGCCTTTGTCCTTGAATACTGCCGTTGAGTTAGGACGGATCTTTGTCTTTGAATGCTACTATCATCAAATATCCCTGTATGTTGCACAGGTTTGGATGAATCTTTATTTCTTTTACGAAATACTTTATGGATCTGCTCCTTCGGGTTGTTTGTGTTCTGGAGCTATGGCCTACAATCAATAAAAGTGATTCTGAGTTCTGATATTTATTCTATCTCGTGTATTTTCATTAATTAATTATTGCAGATTCTTCACATCTGGTATCAGAGCACTTTCTTGGGCTCGTTGGGTGAAATTTCTGCCAATTTTTTTTCACATTTGTTGCAGCTTTGGATCTGGGAATAATCCCTATCCGCTTAACTATGGGAAGCACTTGGGCATAAGCCCTAAAACGCATTGTGAAGAGTACCACATGAACCCTGAAGTAGCTGGCATATTGAGAGGAACTACCAACGAAAAGGGAAATGACCCCTACCTGATTGACTAGTTCCCTCCCGTGAGGTAAACCAAGAGCTGTCATTTGTGGCAAAGAAGTTATCAGTTTTACCTGAGCCGTGGAGTGAGGGGCACTGCCCCAATAGGCAAGCCGTCAGACATCATTGGTGACCGAGTGAATCCCCTGAACCGATAGGAAGCTGCACATACCTAGGGCCCATATCTATTTTCAATTGAACTGTTGCCGATCACTTCCGCACCATTTTAGATCCATTCCGATCCGTTTCAGATCCGTTCCGAACTGTTTCAGATCCATTCTGACAGTCGTTCCAGATCCAGCTATTTCATATCTATTTTGAAAGTCATTTCAAATCCAGCCATTTTTTATCCATTCGGTGTCGTTTCAGATCCATCTGTTGCCAATCCCTTCCATGCAGTTGCAGATCTATCTGTTTCTGATTCCTTCTGCGCCGTTGCAGATCTATCCATTTTTTCGCCATATCTCCCTTGTTTTAACTCTGTTTCTTTTGAAACTTCCTGGACACCCCTACAGTCCCATTCTGCATATTTCATTCCTGAAGACCCTATCCCAAATTCTACTTCCCAAAGCCAAAAATCTCACATTTGTCTATTTTTAGGGTTTGCCATAACTTCTTCAATTTTCACCCACTTGCCTCCAAATTTTGCCACCGTGTTCATTCCCTATTTCTGCTTCTTTGTCCCTCTTTGAAAAAAAAATTCATTCTTTCACCTTGCTTCTGAAATCCCCATTTTTTGCTTCCCTGTCCATCAGAAAGTGTCCATAACCTAGTCAAACCCCAATTACCCATCCAAGTTTTTCCCAAATCCAAATTTCCCTTTACTAAATAAGCTTTTGTTTTTGTTTTTCTATCCATTCCAAAAAAAAAAAAAAAAAAACAAACAAAAAAATCCTAGTTATGGTAATCACCCGTGCAGGAGCAAAAACCATGGAGGAAGCACTTGCAGCCATCCAAACCAAACTCCAAGATCTGGATGAAAACTTTCTCAGACTCCATCTTCAGCATTCAGCCATGAACAATAACAGACAGCAAGAATCTTCTGCAGCCAATGGGTTCTCTTCTTCTAGCAATTTGCGTGGTCCGAAGCTTGAATTTCCTTGCTTCAATGGTACTGATCCGACTGGATGGATCTATCGTGCAGAACAGTATGTCAGTCTGCATAATACTTTTGATGTCCAAAAATTTCCACTTGCATCCTTTCATTTGGAACAGGAAGCCCTTCAATGGTACCGTTGGTACATCAAGGCTCATGACGAGCCAAAATGGACAGATTTTTGCCAACTCCTTTTGCAATGATTTGGTCCTAGTGCTTTTGATGACTTCACCGAAGCACTCACTAAACTTCGTCAAAGTGGCACTGTGAGAGAGTATCAGACATAATTTGAGAAACTATTCAATCACACAGAAGGATTGTCTGATGAATTCTACAGGAGTTGTTTTATCAATGGTCTTAAGGATGAAATCTGGTCAGAGGTTAAAATGTTCTCTCCCAACACAATGATGGAAGTCCTAGGGTTTGCTAAGTTGGCAGAAGACAAGATTGCAGCTCCAAACCTACTTTTGTTCCCTTTCGAAATATCTCAACGACCTCCCATCCCACCCGCTCCTCAACCAACTCTTATCTAGCATTTGTCTAAAACAGAGATGCAGGCACGTAGAGAAAAAGGGCTTTGTTATAATTGTGATGAGAAATTCACTTGGGGACATAGATGTGTTCAACAAAAGCTCTATCTCTTGGATATGGATTCTCCACCTGCCTCTAAAATTGTTGAAGAAGCTCCAGATACAATGGATGATCAGGGCGACATTCAGGAGCCGCCTATTGACCCCCCATCTCAGACTGAACAACTAGAGGTATCTCTCCATGCTTTATCCGGCGTCACCACCCCCCAAACAATGCGGGTCAGGGGTTACTTCAAGAAGCTTCCTCTTACAATACTCATTGATTTTGGTAACACTCGTATCTTCATTGACCCTCAGATCGCCAAACATGTTGATTGTTTTGTCCATCCTTGCTCCAACTTTGAAGTCATGGTTGCCAATGGGGGCACCTTACCTTGCAAGGGGAAGTGTCACAATGTGGGTATCTCTTTGGAATATTACAACCTATGCTCTGACATGTTTTCCTTGTCCCTAGGCAGATGTGATGTGGTTTTGGGCATTCAATGGTTACGCACACTTGGCCCCATCTTATGGGATTTTGCTGAACTTTGGATGCAGTTTCCAGTCAATGGAAAACAACACAAATTTAAGGGCGTACAACAAGGGTATCTCATCATCATCAGTTCACATCGCCTGGAAAAGATACTTAAGAAGAATTCACATGGTGTCATCACTCAACTCCATTCCATTCATATGCACCCATCAACGGCCTCCCCTACTTCCTTGGATAGATATGCAGGTATCCTTGCTGAACCAGTGGGCTTATCGCCTTCAAGAGACCTTTCCGGTAAGAATTTAGCCACATCTACATCTCAGTAGGAAATGATGGCTATTTTGCATGTAGTACAGAAGTGGCAGTCGTACCTATTAGGGAATTATTTCTGCATCAAGACTGATCTCCAGAGTCTGGAGAATTTCCTGGAACAATGGGTCTCCTCCCCAGCACACCTGAAATGGGTTATCCAACTCATGAGTTATGCTTATGCGATCACTTACAAGAAGGGTAAGGACAATATGGTGGCAGATGCTCCTTCTTGCACATTTGATGACCTAGTTCCTCTTACAACTATTTCTCTGTTTGTTCCAAATTGGCTGCAATCTGTTCAACAGGGCTATCTCTTCTATGAACTCCGTGCTTCTTCATCAGCAGGGCACTCTAGGTTCCTAAAAATGTATGACTGAGAACAATGTAACTTCTTTTGGCAGGGACTAAACATGACAATTAAACAGATGGTGGCTGACTGTGATACTTCCAGGTCAACAAGGGTGAAACGACACTCCCTGTAGGACTGCTCGAACCCTTTCCCATCCCTACAGAGATTCGGACAACTATTTCTATGGATTTCCTAGAAGCACTCCAGTGGTACAATACCATATCTAAAAGGACACCATATGAAGCAATATATGTACATGCACCGCTAGTTCTTCTTCCATACACCCTCAGCGGCTCCCCAATTCAAGCAATTGACTCGGTTCTTCGACACCACGATCAGATTCTTCTCATTCTACGGGACCATCTTCACATGGCAAGAAATCGACTGAAACAACAAGTCGATCAGCACCATTCTGAGCACACTTTTCACACATTTGATATGGTTCTTCTTCATCTACATCCTTCCAAGAAACCCTCCCTTCAACTCAAAAGGTGTCAGTGGCCCGGAATGCAACCCGAGGATGCTACAAGGGAACCACTCCTTCAGATTCTGCATCAATTTCCACATATAAATCTTTGAGGACAAAGATTTTTCTAAGGGAAAGGGGATGTTAGGAACCCATGTCAACCCTTCTATTTACTTTGTTAGTATATTGTTGTTGGACGCATATGATTTGTAAGTCGTCCCGTAGTATTTGTTGATCCATAGTTTGTCTTATTGTTGTTGGACGCATATGCTTTGTAAGTCGTCCCGTAGTAATTGTTGATCTATAGTTTGTAATTGCCCATTGTTTGTATTGACACATAGTATTGACCCAAGGTATTGGCACCTAGACTTAGTATATAAGTTTGTGTTGAGACCAATGAAGATACGGTGAAGTTATTTGTATTGAGCTTGCTCAAAGGAGGTTTCCCCCTCGAAGTGGCCTGCGATCAATAAAAGTGATTCTGAGTTCTGATATTTCTGGTATCTCGTGTATTTTCATTAATTAATTGTTGCAGGTTCTTCACAGGAACTGACTGAGTCAAAATTGGGGACATGAAATTTGACCCACTTAAGTTGCAATATATGTTACGTGTAATGGAAAGGCTTGTACTAAGCTAGATATCAAATCCATACTTCTACTTTTTCAAATTCTTAGTTTTTCTAGTACTATGGTTTTGATTGTTGCAAAATGCAAGTTGAAAGGGAGTGAATCCAAATAATTAGATGCCTCCCTATCATCGAAAGTCACTAAAACTTGTGTATCCCTCCATTAAAAGCATCAACTTCTAGATTTAGCTAGGGTTGTGTATATCATTCACTAGGACACTGTGTATCGTTCAAAGGCATATCAATATATAAAACATTGGAAGTTTGAAACAAAGCATGTTGTTGGCTTACATAACTGTCTTGAGGTTTTCTATAAAGATCCAGGTTCTTCATGGTTCAAGGAACCAACAAAACCCCTTTTCACCGGCCCTTTAGGCAACAATCTGCAAACAGACTGAGGTCTCACCTGAGGCGGAGTTACCGGGGGGCTGCGGAATCTAGTTTCCACAACCAAGTAATGAGTGCGTAAACCGATCTGGAAAACAGCGTGCTGCGGACTGAGGACTGTGCAAAGTTCAACTTCTTCATGGCTAATACTACTACAAGCGAGGACACTTGCACAACTCATGCATCCAAGGACTGCGCGGTTCGAAAGGTTCTCCGACGATAGGACAATGCAACTGATAACTACACTTCATGTTCGGACTTAACCAACTTTGGTGACTTTACTTAGAATTTCCTATCCATTCATCAAATGCCTTAGGTTATCTATATTACAACTTATGCAATATGAAAACACACAATATACTGCGTACTTCTGGTGCTACACTTCAAGTGAATCACACGACGCGAACTCCACTTACTTAAGTATTAACCGAATCTACTTATGCATTCATTTTGCCTTAGAAAGACTTATGCATCTAACATTCATCCATCTATGTGATACTTAACATATTATTCCCATCTTCACTCTTTATGGCGAATACATATAAAAGTAAGAACATATAAACTGATAAATGAGATCTTAAGCATTCGTTGTAAGAAAATATACAGATTCAAACACATAAACAGTCACACAACATAGAATTCAACGTGGTTCACCCCCAGGATGGGAGCTACATCCACAGGAATTGTTGTTATATTATCTTGGGAAGGGTACAATAGTTCCAGTCTGCGCACTCATCTGCAGACTCTCTTCTCTCTCTGTAGGTCTATGTGCACTCAGCTATAGAGCCTTTACAATCTTCTCTCAATAGAGATCAATGTTCAACAACAAATATTAACAATTCATAACAGAAGATTCAACATTACAGATATTCAATGAAGATTAACTCTTTCCCTTACAAAATGTGACTTCTTATAGATCATGCCCGTAGGTCATGTATTTACAATGCATAGGCAAAAACCCTAAGGTTTCCCAAAACTGTTGTGGTTTTCCCTTAATCAAACTGTTAGGATCTGATAGCGACTCTTCCATCGTGGCCATCCTCTGCACGTGGTCACATCTCTTTCATCATGCCCTATAGACCACATGCTAACTGTCGCTTTCACCCAGTCGTTCCTTCTCTAACGGCTTCACAAGGCCGGTTCTCGTCGTGCTTCCTATGCGCGTGTGACCGTTCGCTTTCCTTCCACCTTACTCCTTACCTTCCTGCTTGGTAATCATGGAGTATCTTAACAAAAAATAGACCACCGATGTTCTTACCGGAATATGTACCATTTTCCTTCCAATATTCTAACTTTCCATATCCCCACGGATCAGGCTCTTCGCAGCGCTGTCTCTTCACAGTGCTGGCTTCCTTGCCCTGCCAATGTTGCGCTGTGCTCAACTTCACAGCTCCCAAAACTATCTTTGCCAAAAATTCTTAACCTGAAATGCGCTCAACTTCACAGTTCCAAAACTATTTTGTCAAAAATTCCTTACTTGGGCCAGGCCCAATAGGCCCCTAACACTTACATGTGGCTCGTCCCCAAGACACTTTCTACTTCTGCTTCTCCTAGCTGCTCTTCCTCCTGCGGAGCTAACTTAGAAGCAAATTCCTGGTATGTTGCACTCATCTTTGCAACAGTTACCTTAGTATCTTGCTCAATTTTTTGGATGGTTTCCAACACATCAAATGTTATATCATTCTCAGCTTGTTCTTGCACTGATTCTTGGCCTTCGCGGAGCACCCTTAACTTTTTCTCAATATTTTGTGTTAATTCATGGGCTTCCTCTTGCAGGGGTTGCGATTTATCTCCGACTTCAGCCTCCCTGTCTCTCAATACTTAAACTTCTTTCTTCAGTTCTGTTACTTCTTGATATCTGTGGAGTCTATCCCTTGGCTGCAGTGCCTTCACCTCCGCGTCCAGGGCTTCTAACGCAACCTGTTTGTTAAATTTTCTGAATTTACTTCAATATGATCTAGGATCTTAACTGAGAGAACAACATGTACAGCATATCTACAGCATATCAATCATGGAGACAATAATGCAAGCACACAAGAGACACAAAGATTTACTTGGGGAAAACCATAAAGGTGAAAAACCCCAATAACTTCCTCAGAGATAGATAGAGCAATGATACAACCAACCAAGAGAGATAGCCATAACCTAGCAGCAAATCCTCCTCCTCCATAAGTGTGCCACTCCTCCTTGAGTGCATGTGTGAGAAGTGAGTGAGCAAATAGAGTGCCTCCCGCACTCTATTTATACTTGACTTGACTTGCCTTTTTACCTAACTCATGTAGGCTCAAAATTTACCACATAACATAATGCTGAGTGGGCCGACCCCCAATAGGGTGGTCTAATAACCCTTTGACCCACATGGCCGACCCCCAATAGGGTGGTCTAATAACCCTTTGACCCACATGACTTATACAGGGCCGACCCCAAATAAGGTGGTCTAATAACCCATCAAGTATAAGTTATGACACTTACAATATAAATGACGACACTTCCTTATAGAGGAATAATACCATCTCTATAGGAATACAATATACATATATGTGAAATACATTCCGAAGTTACATATACATCAACACTCCCTCTTAACTAGGAAGGTATTTCTCAGCACAGTTCTTCTAGCACAAGTCATCTTCTCTGGATCATCGTCACTAGATAATCGTCATCGAGTCATCATCATCGTCACTGCTGCTGCTATCTCAATCAATCTCTGAATCTACTCGTCATAGGAAGTTCTACAGAGCCAATCCTTTTTCATACTGGATGTAGGCCCACCACCTGCAGGTCTTCATCATCACTGGCCATACTATGGAATCCTCAGGACTTATTACGTGCGTCACAAAACCTCGAAAGAGCATCCCAGGATGTTACGGGTACACAACTCCGACCTGAAATCTCCCAGGGCACAAATTACATGTGGTCCACCACAAAACCTAGCAAGAGCATCTCAGGATGTTACGGGTACACAACTCCGACCTGAAATCTCCCAGGGCAGAAATTACATGTCGTCATGGCAAAACCTCAAAAGAGCATCTCAGGATGTTATGGGTACACAACTCCGACCTGAAATCTCCCAGGGCCCAAATTACATGCCATAGGACAAAACCTCGCAAGAGCATCTCAGGATGTTACGGGTACACAACTCCGACCTGAAATCTCCCAGGGCACAAATTACATGTCCTCCCAGAGCAATGTCTCGAAAGAGCATCCCAGGCTGTTACGGGTACACAACTCCGACCTATAGGATCTCCCAGACATGCTCATCTGCACAACCTGATCCACGGCCACAGAGTATCAACCTGATACTCACCATACATCATCCTGATGTACTCATGATCGTCCTGATCATCATCACTGCAACGTCCTGCTGCATGTCATATGGAGCAACATCCTGAAGCTCATCATCCATGATCATCCTGATCATCATCACTGCAACGTCCTGTTGCATGTCATATGGAGAAACATCCTAAAGCTCATCATCCATGATCATCCTGATCATCACTGCAACATCCTGCTGCATGATGCACCTGATCATCAATGCATCCACCTGATGCATACCAAGTATCTACCTGATACATATCATCATACATGATCCTCCTGATCATACAATGTATCCACCTGATACATGATACATATCACCATACATGATCAACCTGATCATACAATGTATCCACCTGATACATATACAGATACATGGTCCAAGCATCCAACATGATGCATATACAAAATACATACACATGATCCAACTGATCATATCCAGCATCCAACATGATGCATACATACATAAATGATCCAACTGATCATATCTAGCATCCAGCATGATGCATACATACATAAATGATCCAACTGATCATATCCAGCATCCAACATGATGCGTACATACATAAATGATCCAACTGATCATATCCAGCATCCAACATGATGCGTACATACATAAATGATCCAACTGATCATATCCAAGCAGAAACCAGAACATCATCCTGATGCCCATTATCCAGCGCTTACATCCACAGCCATGTGAAGGATCCTCCTTCCAACATGCTTGGAATGGCTTCAGCAAATGTGTCCATCACTTCTTCCTCGAAGTATCCTCGATCTGAAGAACGCCAAGTCTCTCTCTGAAGTACTCGAACTTCACCCTGGCTAGTGGCTTCGTCAGCACATCTGCAATCTGCTCGTCCGTCGCAACATACAGGAGCTTCACAGCTCCTCTCTGCACCATATCCCTGATATAGTGATATTTGATCTCTATGTGTTTCGACCTGTCATGAAACACTGGGTTCTCAGACAGCTTTACACAACTCTGGTTATCACAGAAGATACCAGTAGCCTCCAACGGGAGATCAAATAGCTCAGACAGTAGCTTCCGTAGCCATACTGCCTCACAACTAGCTGAACAGGCTGCAACATACTCTGCCTCAGCTGTACTCAGTGCTACGCAGGACTGCTTCCTGCTAAACCAAGAGATCACACCTGATCCCATACTGAAGCAGCACCCAGATGTGCTCTTCCTGTCTGCAGCACTGCCAGCCCAATCTGAATCAACATAACCCTGCAGGTTAAACTTTTGATTCGCCTCATACCTAAGCCCATAATCCACTGTACCCTTCAGGTACCTCAGAATATGCTTTACAGCAACCAGGTGAACACTCCTCGGATCCGTCAGGAACTGGCTCAATGTGTTCATAGCAAAGCAAATGTCTGGTCTCGTGTTCGTCAGGTACATCAAGGACCCAATCATCTGGCGATACATAGAGACATCAATCGGCTCAGATGAAGCATCACATAGAAGCTTCAGATTTGATGCCATAGGTGTGGCCATGGCCTTGCAATCCATCATCCCGAACCTCTTTGGGATCTCTACTGCATACTTCCCTTGTCCAAGGAAGATTCTATCTGCACTCTGCCACACCTCCATGCCAAAAACAAATAGTGCATCATCCCCAAGTTCTTCATCTCAAACTCGGTAGTAAGCTTCCGCTGCGTGTTGGCAATCAATCTATCTTCACCATACCATGTTCTGCACATATATGATTTCCTATCATGTGTCTCAGAACTAAGTGGTTGCTCTACATACACTTCTTCTTCAACTACACCATTCAAGGAAGTTGTCTTGAATCCATCTGGTGTATCTTCTATTTCATCACTTTTATATTTCTCAATGCTGCCATCTGCAACATGCTTGATCTGATAGTTCCATTTGGAAGTCATAGCAAACTTCCCTTCATGTCTTGGAATTACATCCCAAACATCATTCTTCATGATCGATGGATCATGGCATTTCATTTCTTCATCCCAGATCCTGGGAACTTCAATATCTTCAATATCTTCAATAGATATCTTTGTTGCTAGAACAAATGTTGTAGTTCTTCTTTTGTAGGAGATGGCATACGATCTTTCCTACACAACAAGTTAAATTGCATGATTATAAAACATCTCATAGTTTTCAGAACAAATTCTTACACATAAAGAAATATGTCGTACAGTCATGCAATTATCTTAGCCAATGCTTCAATACAACATTTATCCATATTCCGTAACTTTCTAGATGCCTTCCAATCTCTACCAGAACATTGTTAAGAGTGTGCACAACTCCCAACATGTCAGCAAAGAGGTTTCATTCTAGATAAGTAGCAATGGAATGTTGTACAGTGCCATAGGCCACTTACCCATGCATATTAGGAGTATATTGTTCATCAATGCAATTATTCTAATATGCATAATACACAACCTAATTCTAGGAACATCAGTATATACATTATTGAACAGTATTATTTAAGAAATGACAATTCAAATACTTATCTTTGTTTGTTCGTTGGGTGGACTCCCTCTGAGTCTTCGCTTCCTTGCAGGAGCTGCTGGAGTCCTAATCTGAAGTAGCTTCTTCTACACCTTTCTGTTGTGGGATGTAGAGAGATGGTCAACTCCCTCTGAATATCTGCATCCTTTCATAAACCACTGGAGTGTACTCCCTCTTGATCTTTGCTTCCTGGATTACCTGTCCTTGAACTTACATTCATCCTTGGTTCCTATGCATGCTTATTAGTATCATGATTGTGTTATCCTTGTGATCTCATATAAAATCATACATTCATTAGTATACTATTAAAACACAATAATATCAAGCATGTATAGTCATGATCATTTCAAACAGAAAATAATAAGCATTAGCATTCAAGGTTTATGTAGAATTCTTAAGGTTAGTCAAATCATAAGAAACATAACATGTCTAAACCTGTAATTACTCAAACCTATGACTCTTCAGGTTAGTTGAATCATCAATCAAGATAAGAGATATATTATGCATAAAACCTGTGATTATTCAAACCTATACCTTCATGATTCTTTTGGTTAGTCATATCATCAATTAAGATAAGAAACATAATATGCATACAACCATGATTATTCAAACCTATGACTTCATGAATAATCATTATCAACAACAGTATAAGATCCTAACACAAGGTAGGATTCTAACTTGATATAGGAAAAACATACCTGGATTAGCATGCTAGCTATTTATGTCTAACATACTCACATGATGTCTTCTTGTTCTTCTTCAATGACTTGTACTAGTAACCTGTATATCTCATAGGTTAACTATTACAAAACCAAGTTATACATACCTCGTAAATGGATCTTCTATGAGATCCATGACAATGGATGAATCTTTGTCCTCATGTTATCATGATCATATGTTCTTGGACCAGAACATGATTTTTCTTTCTTGGTGTACCTTTCATGTTAGTAGACAACATAAACCTCATACAACACCATAATGCATTAGTACAATCATAAGTGTCAACACCCTAACCAATGAATATCTTCTATCATGCATTCATAATTTTGTTAAGGTGATACGACAAATCTAAAATCAAAATTGTACTAACCGTAATAACATGAAGACAAACATACCATAAACTTAATCATGGACAAATATCGAAACATACCTCGATGAGTCATACCTGTCGAGATCGCTTGTAATCTTCTTATATAAGGCCTTAGCCTCATCTCCCTTTGAAATAGGAACTTCTTCACTCATGCAGATGATCAATCTATCTTCTTCTAGGATTAACCCAATCCACTTGATTTGCAAGAACTGGACCTTGAGCTGGATATGGGTTTGTCAGAGAAACCCAAAAAATTCAAACTTTGAATTTCAAACTTCTGACAGGATAGAAATATGTGCCTTGATGAGCTGATCAAGTTGGTATATTCAGAATTTGAAAACTGCAAAGTTTCACTCCTCAATTTTGCTTTTGAAACTTCTGGATTCACTGGACGTGACCCTGAACTGGGGTTTGATGAAGCCCACTCTTCTTCCCAATCAAAATTTTTGTTCCAAAGCTCTAAGCTTCTATTTTTCTGAGGAGCTTCCAGTCGTGGTCACAGATTTCAAAAATTCCCATTTTTACAGAAGCCCTAATTTTCCACTTTTCTGATCAAAGTCCCGAACTAGGGTCTAATCAAGCCCGGCCTTCTGTCCAACCAAAAATTATGATCTTGGTATCTAAATTTCTATTTTGATGAGTAGCATCCAGCCGTGGTCTCCTATTACAAAAATTCCAACTTTCTCCAAAGCCCTAAATTCCGAAAGCCATGAATGAAGGTACTCAAAAATAATTCTGTTTTGACAGAAATATGTACCCGATTGTTTCTGGTGTAACACTGAAATTTTTGATCCACAGGGTCTGAAAAAGTTTCCTGAGATAGCCTGACTTGTTATCTTTCCATCCTGACAGGTCTGACCTCAATTGGATTCTCTGAGAGAGAGTTATTCCAAATGTCACAACGTGACCTGTTTTGGGATAATTCAGGAGAGCGAACTTGTATGGCATGCCACGTGTCACTGTTTGAACTTCGGCCTCTAAACAATTTTCTTGAGATATCTTGTCCTGTTATCTTTCCATCCTGACAGGTCTGACCTCAATTGGACTCTCTGAGAGAGATTTATGCCAAGTGTTGCAACGTGACCTGTTTATGGGATAATACAGGAGAGCGAACTTGTACAGCGTTCCATGTGTCACTGGTTCAACTTTGGCCTCTGAAACAGTTTTTTGAGATAGTACAGACTATGTACTACCTGTCACTTTTTACGAAATTTCATTTGGAGCTTCCTAGCCCAAGATATGACCTTTTTCCCAAGGTCACCTGATTTTGACTCAGATCTGGAAGAGGCAGAAACCCTATATTGTACAGATCATAAATCACAAAGTAAAACGAATTAGAGGTTTTCCTTTGGACAAAAGGTACCTGGAGATTTAATCTTCATCCTATAACAATTTCAGATCTGAAAACTTCGCCAAAACGGATTTATAGCGAAAGTGCTACGATGACTGGTTTTTTCTATATCAAGCCCTAGCATCGTAAGTGCAAGAAGTGTCATACATGCCATATCATGCCTTCTTTCAGGCTAGCTCTGATTCCATGTTAAATTTTCTGAATTTACTTCAATATGATCTAGGATCTTAACTGAGAGAACAACATGTACAGCATATCTACAGCATATCAATCATGGAGACAATAATGCAAGCACACAAGAGACACAAAGATTTACTTGGGGAAAATCATAAAGGTGAAAAACCCCAATAACTTCCTCAGAGATAGATAGAGCAATGATACAACCAACCAAGAGAGATAGCCATAACCTAGCAGCAGATCCTCCTCCTCCATAAGTGCGCCACTCCTCCTTGAGTGCATGTGTGAGAAGTGAGTGAGCAAATAGAGTGCCTCCCGCACTCTATTTATACTTGACTTGACTTGCCTTTTTACCTAACTCATGTAGGATCGAACTTTACCACATAACATAATGCTGAGTGGGCCGACCCCCAATAGGGTGGTCTAATAACCCTTTGACCCACATGGCCGACCCCCAATAGGGTGGTCTAATAACCCTTTGACCCACATGACTTATACAGGGCCGACCCCAAATAAGGTGGTCTAATAACCCATCAAGTATAAGTTACGACACTTACAATATAAATGACAACACTTCCTTATAGAGGAATAATACCATCTCTATAGGAATACAATATACATATATGTGAAATGCATTCCGAAGTTACATATACATCAACATTGTTTATCCTTCAAAGTGTTATGTACTTCCAGCAACTATGGGTCCTCTTCTAGCGCAGTAAATGTTCTTGTCGCCTCATCCAACAAAGTTTGGCACTTAGCCACTTCACTGGCTATACTCTCTACGGCAGCTTTCACTTCTGCTGCTATAAGTTGTTGTTGATCAGGTGGTGTCTTCGGCTGATTCTGCGCTTCTAAGGTAATGATCTTCTCCTAGTAATTAGTCTCCATATCTTTCATCTCAGCCTTAAGATCGTTGACTATCGAGCCAATATTAAGGATAGTATCTACGGGCTCTGGATGCTCTTCGCATTCAGGTAACTCCGCTACTACTGAAGCGACAGTATGTTCTATCCTTCTTCGTCAGTCCTGCTCATCTTGAAGTTGCATGGTCCTCTTTAAGATTTCTTCCTAAAGCTGCTTATAATTTGCATATAACTCATGGTGTTGGTTCAGAGCTACTACATTTCTCTCATGGATCTCTTCCTCAACCTGCAGATGCAGATTGTGTAGACCCTCCATTGGAAACATTGCAATGTCGATGTCCACATGCTGGATGTCCTGCTCGTCCGAAGCTAACTATTCGCGCAATGGTAATATTACACTCAGTGGGTCAAGTTTGACGATGCGAGACTTCGGTGGCAAGGTCAGGGCTAGAGACATTGTCTTTGGCTGCGAAGTGTCCACTGACCTTCCTTCCGATTATGAGTCTTGCGGTAAGGGCAAGTTACATTGGACTTGCTCAAAAAATTTCGTTATGCCTTGCAGCGTGGTGATGTTCTTCTGCAAACTCTCTTGGATCGCCTCATCCTTTTTATCTTTGACGGCCAGTAGGTCTTCCATGTACGCGGTGACCATCGATGCAATCATCTCGTAATCGTCATCATGGATCTTCGCTTATGACTGGCCCTTTACAACCTTCTGCTTCTTTTTCTGGACTTTTTCTGGTACAGAGCTTCCTGGCTCCTTCCTTTTTCCTCACGATAAGTCTGGAACAATTGGTGTAGGAATGGGGTTACTCTCTTCAAAATCAATGTCAATGATCATAGGTCCTTCGAATTTATATTTAGGTATCCATTCCTTCATAATTCCATCGATATCTTCTTCGCCCATGTGATAATTCCCTTGGAACCATTCTGGGTTCTTCTTCTGTGCCTTTGCTGAAATGTAGATAGAATGTATGTCAGCGCAAAAATTGACAGTGCGAATATATTTAGCTGTTATCTGCTTGGGTATGCGCGGCGTGCGGATAATGACATCCTACAGCCGCTCGTAGTATGTGTGGAAAACTTCAGCTGACGAGCGCTATCTCTCTGCTATCAAATTCGCCCAGAGGTTTTCATATATGGCTCCTCTATAGTCATTGTTGTCAATGATTAGGCCGACATAATTTTTTGGATCCTTCCATCCTACAAATGCAATCAATACCATCAACCAGGTATAGTGAAATTTGTTTCCATGTGTATGTGTATCGCTCAACTCTTCTAGAAATTCATTCAAAATATACTGACACCAATTAAATCTTCCTCCTGTCACGGCCTTTGCCCCAAGGAGCATTACGCCAGCAGTTACTTCAGTAGGTCTTTCTTTTTGTAGAATTTTCCCTACTAGAATTTGTGTTACGAACCGCGTAGCATCGTCGTCTATGTTGTCTGTGATGAAGCCTCTCTTCCCTTTGACGACAGTGTGTGTTTTCTTCATCTTTGCGGCCACCTCCTTGTCCCTGTACTTGCCTTGAAAGAATTGCTTGGGGTCTTCACCTCACTTGCTTAACCCCATGATGTGATGGATCAGGTCGATGTTCCGATCCAACCATAGATAGCCTTGGTGAGTGTGCAACATAAGAGTGCGCACCACTGCATTCAGTTTTGGTGTTCAGTCGAAGTGCGGGAGCCTCAATAGGTTGAGCAATCCCAATTCGACTACGTCGGATAACCAATTTTGCATGACCAGCACAGAATTTCCTTTCACATCCTTTTTCCAACACATATACTGGTCTGGCTGAAATTTCGAGTACTTTGGTTCGGCCGGGTCCTTCTGCATCTGAAGTAGGTCGAAGTCTTCAAACTTACACTCTACAATTTTCCCCAACATATTTCCTTCTATTTTGACATGCTTTGAGATAGGTGGAAGTGGAATATCATACTTTGTATTCCTTATCAACTTAATGGACGGTGCATCCTCTGTACGCGATGAGATATACTGAGGGGTCAACTTCAAGGGTATTTCTTTGTCGCCCAGTGGAACTTCCAGTACTGTGGAGCTCATCATCTTTGGTTTCAACTTCTCCATCGCTGGTTCTTTGCCTTTGTCTTTCATAGTTGTAGAGTGTCTTGGCAATCGTCGTGAACCATGTCCTTGCTCTGTAATAACCTTCTTAGCAGGGGTTCTCATCAACCCTTAAATCCCTCCATATTTAAACAGCTTCACGGTATGCGCAATTGTGAATTATTGCTCAATCGAGGAGATTTCAAACATTCACTGGATGTTCTTGATAGAGTTACGGGGTTGCTGGTCGCATACTGTAAACCAATTCGAATCCTGGCTCGTAAGAAAATTTCCAAAGTCTCGGTAACACCCGCGAGTCCAAATACAGCAGTATTTATAGGCACAGCTAGCCTCAACCGCACCCTTCAACGGCTAGATAAGCATTAAATTTTATGGATGTTGGCCAAATCCAGTGAAGATTTTGGTCCTTTCCTTCATTAAATGCCCACGGGGGCTTCACTCAATGACTTCCTACCATAGCACGTTCGTTCATGGCATATGAAACAATACCCCTAATTTCAAAAAATATTGGAAAAAAACTTCCCAAAATCATTTTTTTAACCCCCTCCCAATATGCCTTCCCAATTTAAAAAAACCCCTATTTTCCCTATATATTGTATGTATCCATTTTTTCATTTACATTTTTTATACCCCTTTATATATCTACCTAGTATATTGCCATGATACCGTGGGCTTGACTAAACCTCCCAAGGCTTGTAATAGGCACGAGTGGTTGGGTATTCAATCCCCCAAGGCCTATCGAGGGCCTATAACAGGCCCTAGAGGCTTAGAGCCTCCCAAGGAACCCTGGGGGTTTGGATACCTTCATGGTATACAAACAAGTGATATGGGATAAGTAAACCACAACAATTTAGATATGTATCAGATGTGGACCTCTACAACTCCAAGACACTAAATACAACTAAAGACACTAATTATCATCCCAGAAATTTCTAAAGCTCTTAAATCCTTCATTGGAATCCAAGAAGGCAGGGAAGAGTAGGGACAGTCGATCTAGCAGAGCCATATGATCTTTGGTGAGTGCACCCAATTAGTTAACATGCTTTCTACAAAATCGCTAGAGTTCATGAGGGTGCATCCCCTGCATACTGAGGATGTGCTGAGGACACAGGAATGGGGTGGGGATATCCTCTGCATTTGGCTATTGACTAAGAATGCCACGGGAATATCACTTTGTGGTGGATGAGCAAAGCACAAAATGGTAATGCCCCCTTGTCAATTAAATGGCTTAGCTGCAGTAATCTACAAATATGTACTTTGAAATAGCAGAATAATATTGAGAAGTTATTTGGATGTACTAAAAGGAGAAAGAAATTGCAGTAAAAGAAACACTTCTTATGATCCATTGATGATTACCAACAAAAGATAGGAAAAATAAAATGTAACCCTGCAACTTTGTTATATTAGAAAATATGAGTGTGCATGGTATTTGTTTCCTGATTTTCATGTATGCATGAAAAATACTAGAAATAGATCAACATAGAAGACTAAGGCATTTTACTATGTATGGCCCTTCTTGTTGAGAAATCACTTATAGAAAGCAATTTCAATCTTGCATATATGGTATGTGGTCAAATATAAAATACTCTTTGGAAGGAAATGATGATGGCACATTGTAGAATGACCAATAACATCCACTATGAAAAACTCCTGTAGTTACTAAAGGTCAAAGTACAAACTAGAACAGATGATGAAACTTCTTTTGTTATGCCATTCATATTTCCACTGTTAGTTCCCTACTAAAGAGCATTGGCACTTGGGAATCAATTTTATTAGAAGTATGATGCTACCATAAAATATGATTTTCCAAAAGGACTGGACATCTCGAACTGGAAGCATAAAATCAATGGATTTAACACGGAAATGAAATGCCAGCCCCTCTAGTGATCAAAAGTGTTGCAGAAAATTGGGAAAAGAAAACTAGCACTTTGAAAAAGAAAAGCATGTTAAACAATTCAAATACAAAATTGAATTTAACTAAAATTAAGAAGTCCAACTACACCCTCCCAAAATGATCTCTAAATGCAATACCAAGCTAAGTGTCTCTCACATGTGATAGAGTAATAATAATTTTAACTGCTATAATAGATGAAAAGAAGATCCTAGAGCTAAAGAACCCAGTAGCATGAGGTTCACATATATGCAACACAATTATTGTATACAAGATAAACCTAAGTTTCATACCTAGTTATAAGGTGACATTAGCAAACTGATGATCATTAGAGAAGTCATCATGGAATCAAGAGTCTAAGTCCCAAAGGAAGAAATCAATTCTAACAAATAACATAAAATCAGGCCCTCAATAACCACAGAAGAGCAGTATAACTAATCCTATTTTTCAAAATTTTCCCACATCTGGAAAGCGAAGTGTAGTAAAGCCAAAGATAAACCAAAGAGTGACAATTGTGGCAACAATTTTTCAGATATTTGTGATGCTGTATTTGGGCCAAAAAAAGGTATATAAATTGACCTATAATCACAAGCATTCTATGTGAAAGTAGCAATGGAGAAGGGACTGAACCAGCTTTAGGTTTTCAAGGACTCAATTTTGGTCATTAACTGGATGAAAAACCTTCTACAAGTTCAGAATATAGCAAAAGAAAGTTAAAAAAATTCTCTATTTCCCGAAAATTTAAATATATAACTACTCAATAAAAATGAAACGGCTAAAGGGAATTTTTTGGATGAAAATTCTTACCTTAAGATATGTGTGGATGGCTTTGTAGAGTAAATCGTGACTAGAATGAGTAGAACAAGGCAAAATCCCAACAAGTTCTGAGAATTTTCTTGGACTTAACCTCGTATTATTAGCAATCCGAGCAAGATATTCATCCCAGAGATTTTCCACAGTAAAAAATTTCTGAAAGCTACATGAATTGCTGCTTATATTCTTCAGCTCATAATCGTCAAGTCTGACGAATTGCTGACGCATTAAAGTGGAAACTATTCGCTTCATACTTTCTACCTTAGAGTCAAAACCAGATCCATTGTACGTATTTAACATTGGAAACAAAAAGCAATCAATGGTTTTATTGTCCAATTGAGATGCAATTCTAGCTTCCAATTGAGTTTTGTATTTGCTATTAAGGTTGCAACTGAAAGATTTGTGAAGCAAAGAAAACAGGAAATCAAGAGTCTAAGTCCCAAAGGAAGAAATCAATTCTAACAAATAACATAAAATTAGGCCCTCAATAACCACAGAAGAGCAGTATAACTGATCCTATTTTTCAAATTTTTGCCACATCTGGAAAGCAAAATGTAGTAAAGCCAAAGATAAACCAAAGAGTGACAATTGTGGCAACAATTTTTCAGATATTTGTGATGTTGTATTTGGGCAAAAAAAAGGTATATAACTTGACCTATAATCACAAGCATTCTATGTGAAAGTAGCAATGGAGAAGGGACTGAACCAGCTTTAGGTTTTCAGGGACTCAATTTTGGTCATTAACTGGATGAAAAACCTTCTACAAGTTCAGAATATAGCAAAAGAAAGTTTTAAAAATTCTCTATTTCCCGAAAATTTAAATATATAACTACTCAATAAAAATGAAACGGCTAAAGGGAATTTTTTGGATGACAATTCTTACCTTAAGATATGTGTAGATGGCTTTGTAGAGTAAATTGTGACTAGAACGAGTAGAGCAAGGAAAAATCCCAACAAGTTCTGAGAATTTGCTTGGACTTAACCTCGTATTATTAGCAATCCGATCAAGATATTCATCCCAGAGATTTGCCACAATAAAAAATTTCTGAAACCTACATGAATTGATGCTTATATTCTTCAGCTCACAATCGTCAAGTCTGATGGATTGCTGATGCATGAAATTGGAAACTATTAGCTTCATACTTTCTACCTTAGAGTCAAAACTAGATCCATTGTACGTATTTAACATTGGCAACAAAAAGCAATCAATGGTTGCATTCTCCAATTGAGATGCAATTCTAGCTTCCAATTGAGTTTTGTATTTGCTATTATGGTTGCAACTGAAAGATTTGTGAAGCAAAGAAAACAGGAAATCAAGAGTCTAAGTCCCAAAGGAAGAAATCAATTCTAACAAATAACATAAAATTAGGCCCTCAATAACCACAGAAGAGCAGTATAACTGATCCTATTTTTCAAATTTTTCCCACATCTGGAAAGCGAAGTGTAGTAAAGCCAAAGATAAACCAAAGAGTGACAATTGTAGAAACAATTTTTCAGATATTTGTGATGTTGTATTTGGGCAAAAAAAGTATACAACTTGACCTATAATCACAAGCATTCTATGTGAAAGTAGCAATGGAGAAGGGACTGAACCAGCTTCAGGTTTTCAGGGACTCAATTTTGGTCATTAACTAGATGAAAAACCTTCTACAGGTTCAGAATATAGCAAAAGAAAGTTAAAAAAAATGTTAAAAAAATTCTCTATAAAAATGAAAAGGCTTAAGGGAATTTCTTGGATGACAATTCTTACCTTAAGATATGTGTGGATGGCTTTGTAGAGAAAATCGTGACTAGAATGAGTAGAACAAGGCAAAATCCCATCAAGTCTTGAGAATTTGCTTGGCCTTAACCTCGTATTATTAGCAATCCGAGAAAGATATTCATCCCAAAGATTTGCCACAGTAAAAATTTTCTGAAAGCTACATGAATTGCTACTTATATTCTTCAGCTCACAATCGTCAAGTCTGACGGATTGCTGATGCATGAAAGTGGAAACTATTCGCTTCATACTTTCTACCTTAGATTCAATTAAACCAGATCCATTGTATGTATTTAACATTGGCAACAAAAAGCAATCAATGGTCGCATTCTCCAATTGAGATGCAATTCTAGCTTCCAATTGAGTTTTTTATTTGCTATTAAGGTTGCAGCCGAAAGATTTGTGAAGCAAAGAAAATAGGAAATCAAGAGTCTGAGTCCAAAAGGAAGAAATCAATTCTAACAAATAACATAAAATCAAGCCCTCAATAACCACAGAAGAGCATTATAATTGATCCTATTTTTCAAATTTTTCCCACATCTGGAAAGCAAAGTGTAGTAAAGCCAAAGATAAACCAAAGAGTGACAATTGTGGAAACAATTTTTCAGATATTTGTGATGTTGTATTTGGGAAAAAAAAAGGTATATAACTTGACCTATAATCACAAGCATTCTATGTGAAAGTAGCAATGGAGAAGGGAATGAACCAGCTTCAGGTTTTCAGGGACTCAATTTTGGTCATTAACTGGATGAAAAACCCTCTACAAGTTCATCATATAGCAAAAGAAACTTAAAAGAAATGTTAAAAAAATTCTCTATTTCCAAAAAATTTAAATATATAACTACTCAATAAAAATGAAAAGGCTAAAGGGAATTTTTTGGATGACAATTCTTACCTTATGATATGTGTGGATGGATTTGTAGAGTAAATCGTGACTAGAACGAGTAGAACAAGGCAAAATCCCAACAAGTTCTAAGAATTTGCTTGGACGTAACCTCGTATTATTAGCAATCCAAGCAAGATATTCATCCCAGAGATTTGCCATAGCAAAAAATTTCTGAAAGCTACATGAATTGCTGCTTATATTCTTCAGCTCACAATCGTCAAGTCTAACGAATTGATGATGCATGAAAGTGGAAACTATTCACTTCATACTTTCTACCTTAGAGTCAAAACTAGATCCATTGTACGTATTTAACATTGGCAACAAAAAGCAATCAATGGTTGCATTCTCCAATTGAGATGCAATTCTAGCTTCCAATTGAATTTTGTATTTGCTATTAAGGTTGCAGCCGAAAGATTTGTGAAGCAAAGAAAACAGGAAATCAAGAGGTATAGGATATATTTCCAAGGGAAGCAGTCTAATGACACATTCCAATAACCTCTTTAGGATTTCATTTCTCCCTTGTGTTCCAGTTATATCATCTGCAATTTGTTGTCTTTTCTTGAACACAATCCATTTGGTACTATATTGAACTATTACTTCCTCGATAACCATTTCATCCATTCCCTGTTCCCGGAGGGAAATAACAATCCTCTCAAAAAGTTCTGAAGGCAGTGCAAGAAGATCCTTTATCCACCATTCTTTGTTTGTTGTTTGCCTTACACTGCCATTGATATCACTGCAAAGCTGACATTGTGCTAACTTTACTTTTCTCTGTTCAGGATCAAGAAATTCCGTGCAATCCATGTGGGCTAGAGATTCAACACATCTACTAACAATTTGAATCTCATCTGCCAAGGGAAGCAAACCTAAGCATTTCCGAAGAACCACCAAGGTATGTTCCCAGCTTTGAGGACAACCTGAGTAAGATAAATATCACTTCTTTCACAAAGGTTTACTCTGCCATACTCTTCAGTCATTTCGAAAAACTCGGCTGCACATCTCAAGGCTGCAACATTGAGGGGATCCACATAAATTGCTAACCCATAACAAAAGCTTGCCACAAGCTCAAAGATTTCAATTTCTAATGGCAGAGTGATCTCTAATGTATAGGATAAGCTCCGTTTCAGGTAACCACTTTTTGAAACCAAGGGATACTGTAGAGAAAGGAAATAACCAACAGTAAAATGTGATTAAATTGGAAAAAAACTTCTAAAACTAGTCGAATCGGAGCTCCACTTTGAAGAATAACTTAGTATACCATATAGATTATCATCAGACTCAATGATCAATAATAATTTCTCCACCTAATGGATCTTGAAGCTACGATTCTCCACATGAATAGTGATACTTGTAGGTAGACTTGTCACTTCACACCTGCATTAAATAAAGATAACAAGAATATCAATCATCAGAACATAATTCTAGTCACTGAAGCATAGTCAAACTGCTCAAGTCTTTCTACTAAGCCATATGTTACTTCTAGTGTGAAGGACAATCACAGGTTGATTCCAAAGAGCCACTCCTCTTCCCTCAGATAACTCATTCACTTAGATGGTAGTTTCTGTGTAAGCATTCTTTGGTTGGATGGTTGGATAGGATTGGCTTCCATTTCAATATTCCTTCGCATAAAAAGCTGGAATGTTAAGTCTTGAAGACAAATGAACATCCTTCATGTAAGCATCCTCCATCTTTTAAAAGTGAGTATTCTTCATCTTGCAAGTTAATATCTTTCTTAAAGATAGCGCCCCTTCTCTTCTATTGTTGGGCCACCAGATTCAGGTGGAGACCAGAGCAACAAACATATTTTATTACTGGTCTAAGAACGTTATCTAGGGTAGGCACTTTATTGGAGGGATGGGTATCTTATTGGAGGATAGAGTGAGAAGGGAAAATTCTGTAAAACTTCCCAGGGAAATTAAGTTTGGAGTCATTAGACAAAATTATAAAACAAGAAATTGAAACAAAAATGCATGGATTAATTAGAAACAGTAAATAGTGCAAATCCAATAGAGAATGTAATTAGCACGCTAGGTTATGTGAAGAGAGTGTAGAGACAGTAACAACTGAACAACTCCATGGATGTCGAAAAGAAAACTATTTTGCAGGAGTTACGCCACATTATCATGAGCTCAAAAACATAAGGAAAAGACACTCAGTGCACTGGTTACTTTTGTAACTAAAAACTTTAAGTATCAACCATCCACCACTTATCAGTCAAACTTTACAGTTCACACTAAGATGGAAACTGAAGGGCGTCATAAGAAATGAAGAGAATCATTAGAAAGGGTAAGAAAATGCATCAGACACTTTAAATGCTCTAGCTGCCTGTGTGTGGAGAGAAACATGGATTTGGGCCAGGTTGGTAGCTGTACAGGTAGAGTTGGACTTATGGAAACTTTGAATAGTGCTTCTAGGCAAGCTGATTTGAGGAGTGCCCATAGTCAATGGAGCAAAATTGTGACAAGATACATCATGCAGACCTCCACACATGGGTGCCTAATGAGCATTCATTATGTCTAAGATCAGAGCTTCACCGGCTCAAAATAAAAAAGAAATTGAACAAAAGAGCTTCACCAGCTCAAAAGAAAAAAGAAAAAGAAATTGGCAGAAGAGCTTCACCGGCTCAAAATAAAAAAGAAAAATAAATTGAACAGAAGCGACTGTGGTATCTATTTCATATGGACTATATCAGATTATCAGGAATCCAAATTTTATAAGAGAAATATTGAGTGCACTGGTTACCTGTATAATGAAGGGAACCAGCACTTGCATATTTCATCAACTACCCCAAAATAGAATAGAACTGTATCTTTTGAATTTCTTTGAAAGTGCATGGATGGGGTTGTATAACAATGCATTGAATATGTACACTAGCACATATCCATCTAAACCCAAGTGTGATATGTGCTCAAGAATGCATATATCTCAAGTCTACTCAGATTCATCAAAAACAGGAACTCAAAATACACCACAACCTCAAGCTATGCAATGTGCATATCAGACCCTGGTTTAGAGTCAGACGGATCTGTGCTAGTGCATATAGACACCTACAATTCTACTGGTTACTTGAATAATGCAGATATTAAAAATAAAAATAGAAAATAAATCAAGAGGACCATGGATCTCAACGGGTTACTTGAATGCGGAGATAATTTAAAAAATAATTCAAAAGTATGGACTTCAACTGGTTACTTGAATAATGCAGAGATTTTTTAAAAAATCAAGAGGAGTATGCATCTCAACTGGTTGCTTGAATGATGCAGAGATGGAAAATCAAGAGTACGGATCTCAACATTGAAATAATAAAAATATGTGATTTTAAAGAAAGTGCATGAGACCATGTCGGCAGAACATAAAATCTACGGTAACCAAAATTCGAGTAAACCTAGAGTCATTAGCACTGATGCAGAAGCTGAAACTCGCCATGCCCATATGTTCTGTTGAAGAGCAGACCCCAGAGATGAGCTAGAGGACCCATTAAGGCAAACGGTCTTCTTCCTAGCCTCTCCACCATTGTAAGTCGTATTCATAAACATAACCACATTCTCAAACTTTTCATTCGAAGATGATGAAGACGATGAGAACAGGGAATTACTCCCTTCATAGTCTTCATAGATAACATCCCTACAATGCCTACTGTCACCGGAAACCATTTCTGCAACTTCTAGGCTTCCACCACTTATGGCAATTTCAACTAAACTTTGGATTTCATATATTCTATAAATTGGGTTAAATGAGCTTAGCTTCAGACCAAGGCGGCCAAGGACAAACTTGTAACCATTATTCTATACTATTTTGAGTTTCCTGATTCCATTTCTCTAAAAAAAACCCAAACCACCACAAAACCCAAATGCAACGATGTCATTTCCACACGGGGGCTTCATCATGGCTTCACCACAGAACCCACAAAACCCTGGCTTCCCTGCAAGCCTTTGCCTCTTCACGTAGGGGCTTCACCACGAAACCCACATGCTGCTAGGACTCGATTTCTCTGATTTCCATGCAACTCTCACACAACTCTCATTGCCATTTCAAGGGACATTAGGCAGCCCATGAGTATAATATATACCCCAACCTAATTTGTATTGCTTTGTTAAATAAAATAACCCTAATCACCCTTAATATATAAGCAATATAATATTATGGTTTTAATGTTTAATTAATACCCCCAATATGAACAAACGTGGTATAATATTGACCCCCTAGTGAAGACACCGTGTAAATGCCCAAGCGGTCGTCGGTAAAATCACTGTATAACGGTTATTTTTTCGATCGACATTCTACCGGCTAGTTTCTAGAGTGTTGTGTCGAACTGTGTGGCGGGTCATCACTACTCCAGCACAGTTACTTCACCCTGTTGAGCTTCTTGGTTCTGAACTTTGCATCTTCCCTGTTTCATTGGATCTGCACAGCTACCTTTTTTAGCTTTGAGTTGTGCGTTGTTCTTCTTTCCTTTTTCTTGTCCTCTCTCTCTCTTTTTTTTTCTTTTTTTACTTCGTGGCTTCGCACTATTGAGGTTTCTGCGAAGTAGGGCTATCCCGAGAGGGTTTTATCCTACTTCGATTGACTAATCCAGGTAGATTGTCTCCAACTAACGTGGCTAACTGGATTGCACCACCGTTAGTAACATGTACAACAGTATATGGACCAATCCAATGCATCTAAAACTTTCCAGGAAATTTCATAAACTTGCTATCGTACAGGAGGACTAGATCACCTACCTGAAAGGACTTGTTCTTGATATGGCCATCATGCCATGCTTTTTCTCTATCTTTCTGCACTTGCTGGTGGAAGCTTGTGATGAAGCAATCTTCCTCCAACCCAACCAAGTGTAGAAGCCTTTCTTCTAGCGTCTAGTGATCTTCCATGCCTGTAAATGTGGAACTCTTCAGTCAGGGCATCAATAGTTCTGTTCAAAAAATGAGTGCCTTGATCACTCATCAAAATATTAGGGCTTCCAAATATGGTAAGGATGTTCTCGAATATGAACTGCACAATAGTGACTGCGCTACATTCCTTTACTAGCTTCACTTCTACCCATCTGGTGAGATAATCAGTTGCAGTGATAATGTATCTCGCACCAGTCCATTTTCCCAGTGGGTTAAGGGGTCCCACGAAATCAATAGCCCATTTCTAAAATGCCTGAAGTGTCAACTACGGATTCAAAGGAATTTCATCTCTTCGCGATGGCTTTCCTATCCTTTAACAAACATCGCAGCTCTGTAAATGTTCCTTTGCATCTTTGTGAATGGTAGGCCACCATAGCTCTGCTCGTAATATCTTCTGTGCAATGGCTCTTCCTGCGTAGTGACCTCCTGATACACCTAAGTGTGCATTAGTCAAGATGAATGGATTCTCATGCTCTAATACACATCGGCACAACACTTCATCCGGTACCAATTTGTATAATTGTCTTGCAATTATGGTGAAGTCTGCTGCTCTTACTACCAGCTTTTTTTTTTTTTGCGCAGTAAACTCTGTCGGTGCCAACCCAGTAGTCAATAAATCGACAATGTCTTTATAGTAGTCATCTGTAATCTATATAGCAAATAACTGCGCATCAGGCAGATTGTCTTCAAGATTGGTAGGTTCTTTGCCTGACTCAATCCTTGAGAGATGGTCAGGTCCTAAGTTCAATCTGCCTGGCTTAACTACAATTTCAAAGTCATACTCCTGGAAGAGTAACAACCATCTGCAAATTCTCCCCCCCTAACACTGACTTATTGACTAGGTACTTCAGAGCTGAATGATCAGTGTACATGGAAAAGTGCGCACCCAGCAAATAGTACCTGAATTTCTACAGTGCATATACCATCGCTAAGCCTTCTCTTTCAATGGTCGTATAATGCTTTTCGGCGGATGAGAGTTTCCTGCTCGAAAATGCAATGGGGTGATCAATGCCCCCTTCACCTGGTTGGGAAAGCACGATGCCAAACGCTATACATGAAGCATCAACATGTACATGGAACGACTTCTCCCAATCTGAAAAAACTAGGATTGACGCAATTACCATTTTCTCTTTTAGCATGTCCAATCCCTACTCACATTTTGCATTCCATATAAACTGCACTTATTTCTTCAGTAGTTTTTCCATTGGCGCGGTTATTTGTGCATAAAATTTGAGGAATTTTCTGTAATACCCCGTATGCCCCAACGTGGTGTGAAGCTGCTTCACTAAGGTTGGTGCATGTAAATTCACAATCACTGCGATCTTCGCAGGATCAACCATCAAACTTTGTCTGCACACAATGTGTCCTAGAAGAATACCATAAGGCACACAGAAAACACACTTCTTCAAATTTAATGAAATTTGATGTTGCCTGGACTTAGCTAACATCATTCTCAGTTTTTCACAGTGGTTTTTCAGTAAACCAAAGACAGTGCAATCGTCAAAATATGCTTCCAAAAATTTATGCATAAAGTCCTTAAATGATGCAATGACAACTCTGGAAAAGATGGAAGGTGCATTCTTCAAGACAAAGGGCATAACAGTGTACTGAAACGAGACCCATTCAGTAGCAAAAGTTGTCTTGTGTCTATCTGTTCGATCAATCTTGATCTGATGATATCCAGAGAATCCATCAATAAATGAATAGGCCTCATTTCCTCCAACGTTGTCTAGCACTTCATCTGTAAAAGGAGTAGGAAATGGGTCATGCAACGAAGCATCATTCAGCTTCCTGAGATCTACATAGCTACTGATCTCACCTTTAGTCTTCTTGTCTTGGATAACCATCGGGCTTATCCACTCTGATTCTTCAACTGACTCAATGATCCCCGCATCGAGCATCTTATCAAGTTCCGCCTTAACTCTTTATTTATATCTAGGATTCAGTCTATAGGGCCTTTACTTAACAGGATTCGTAAGTGGCTTGAGAGGTATCTTCATAACCCCCAAGTCACCCAAAATACCCTTCATTTTGGTAAAATTTGTCGGAAATAAATCCTGATATTCATGTAGAAGGTCTGCGATCTTCGAAACCGTGGAATCATCCCAGTAATCTCCAATTGATGAGAACTTCATCTCTTCGCTTGTGCTAATGTTCACTTTTCTTGTCTTCACGGGTCCACTCATGTCTAGAATTTCAAGTGGAGGTACCTCTACATCGTGTGCACCCTCTGACTCAGGTATATTGACATTGCGTGGATCCTCCTCATCGCTTTCTTCTTGTTCTTCATTTTCAGCAAGGTTATAGCATTCAAAGGCATATTCTATCTGCCTTCCCCATTTTGGTTGTAGGTTCACAGGTACCTTTACATCTTCAAACACCCTTTCTTTGATTTCCTCCAATGCCTCATTTATACTTGGTCATTCGGCTCTTAATATTATTTCTTTGATAACTTGCAGAGCTTCGCTTATGCTCAGACTTTCATCTTTGAAGCTAAAAGTTCTCCGAAAGTTTGCAGCGAACATAGACCAATCCGTGGTTCCTCTACAAAGCTCCATGTTTGTATACCAATCCTTTGGAATTCAGTTTAATGTATGCATAAACAGATGAACCCATTTTGTCTGTGGTCTCTTTATCCATGCTTCCGAACAGATCTCTACGTGATCCCTTGGACTTGTCTGTCCGTTGTACTTTACCATGGTCAGCGCAGTATTTTCCATGAATCTGATTTTCATCATATGCCTGCACTGATACCATGTGGTCAAAGTCTGCTTATGCGCATCCCACCATCTAGCAGGTGTCTCGCTCAGTGCCATGTCTAGTGTTGGTATGTGGTGTTCAGCTGCAACTGATACAGTATATTCTTGAATAAATGTATAAAAATTAGATGAACCATCATAGGTTGGGATTGGACTTACCTCAGTTCCAATCCAATGAAATGACTTTGTGATCTGCATGCATCTTCTTGCAAATACTTCATGCATACGGCTTTTCCAATTCTTCAGTCCTGCATCAGAGTCTGAGATGCAAGAACTGTCACATCGCCAACTAGGTGCTCCATCCGTAGTAGGATTAATGTAGTCAATCTGATTCGCAGTCATGTTGTAAATGCGATCAAGATCTTGTGCTCTGGATTCTTCCTGAATCGGCTCACTGTATCTTTCTCCTTGTGAAGGGTTTAGTGGTGCGATTACCCTTATGTAATATCCTTCAAAGATCATCTTCTTGGTCTTCAAATTTATGATGGCGAGGTTAACCATAGCCCAATCTATACCCAACATGCTGGATAAAGCTGACTATCATCCACAATTTCGATAACCTTGAAGTCTACGTGACTTCGCGCTCCATCAATGTCAACAATAACATTGGCTAATCTCCCAAAAGGTATGACTTTCATCTGATTTTCTAACCTCAACTGTATGGGTGACCACAACAACTTTGGTCTTTCCATCTGCTGCCATGTCTGCTTAGTTAAGAAATTTACCTCAAATCCTAAGTCAAGGATGATTTCATCCATCTCATAATCTCCTATCTACCCAATGAGTCTCATTTCTCTGCCTATTCTTTTATAACTTTTGATGTGATGAACTACACTCTCAGCAATATCCTTCTCACTGCGTGGCTCATACTGGTTTAACAATTTTTGTAATTCCACTACAGCATCTGCGCTTTTCAATAATTTCATGCAGCTCCGTAGGAACTGCGCAACAGAGGTGCATGTCTCTGCTGTGTGGCACTTTTTTTCATACGCAGCTGGCATATCCTCCATATGGGGTATTTCACTTCTCAACGGGATTCTTGGTGACTGTTGACAGCTAAAAAATGCTCACTAGCTCATTTCCCTATTCACATGACTCATTCGTCCACTTTTCCTGCCATTTTAGCCTCTAAAACCTTCAAAAGGTCACCAAAAAGACCAAAATCCATCTTTTTCTCCTCAAAATATTTAATTTTCCTCAAAAAATACAAAAAACCCTCAAAAGCGGTCCAAAATTCTCGAAAAACAATTAAAAGGGAATCAAATTCAAAATATATTCAAAAAAGGAAAAAAGAGGGGAAAAGAGGAAAAGAAAACCTAAACCATTTTTCACCAATACCATTGGTTTCCTTAAACCATAGTTGTATTCTCCATCACCAAAAATTTATAAAATGGTGATATAGGCTCCTCACTATTCATCCACACTCATCCTATCCTTATGCTACCAATTTCTTCACTGAGATCTTGAGCCATCATTTGAGCTTAGATCCATCTTTGGAATCCCCTTTTGGCCAATCCTCCCACTTGCATTTGGAGAAGAGAAATATCATTGGAGCATTGGAGCACCTCACCATTCTAGCTACTCAAGCTCAACCATCCTCACCCTCTGAGGTAATATGTTATTTGTAAAGCTATTTTTTCATAAATAAAAATTTGTTTTACATGGATCATTCTAGTTTTTACTGTTTATTGTAGATTTACTTTTCTTGCACATCTTAGATTAATACTTTTTTTTACATTAGTTTTACTGCTTTAATTGAGACTGCTACTACGAAGTTAGTAGGTGCTCATACGCACATGCTTGGGTGAAAACCCAAGCAATAGTTTTTGGCGACTCCACTTTATTCTGAGTCTTTGAATCTTTCTTTAGATCTAGATTTCTTATTATTTTTGTTGTTATTTAGCTTTATTGTTGTAGATATGGCCTGTGACTAAGCCCATAGCTTACTGCCCCAGCCATTGGCCCTTTCTGCAGCCCACAAATTTTTTTTTTTTAAAAAAATTGGCTTTCATTTTCGGTGACTTTTTCCGTCCTGAAAATCATAGGTTTTTACACCCACAGCCGCGATCCACATCGCGGGTTTTCCGCCGAAAGCCGTGATTTAAAAAATCTATTTTTTTTTCTCGAAATCGCAGGTTTTTCCTGTTATCCACGATCCAGATTGTGGGTTTCAGACCTACAACCATAATTCCATATCGCAACTTGCAGACCCCCAGCCATGACGTAGATCACGAGTTTTGCCCAGATCATTGTGATCCAGAGCGCAGGTTTTGCCACAGACAGCCGCGATTTCGTCCTGAACCCAGCGATTTTCCTTCTGAGTTTTCATCACCCATTTCAGCCCATATTTTCCAGCCATCTCCCCTGCACTTTGACAGCCTATTGTTTTACTTGCAGCCTTAAAGATTCATTTTTCTTTCCTGTTATTTTCTTTACTACATCTTTTTGAAAAAGTTTCAGTTTATTGAAAGAAAAAATTGTTAAGCATTTTTCAGTTAGAAATTTCATATTTTGCAAGTTGAAATCAGAATTTTAATTTGATAGATATTTCACCCAAGTGAAGCATTTTATTTTTTGGTACATAACCACACCTACACACAATTGTCACCATTAAACAAAGTGAGCCTTAAAACCTATTTAACTCAACCAACATTCTAACCCCACTTGGGGAACATCAAAAGAACATTGTAGTTAGGTAAGATTGAGGGGATAGGTATCCAGATAAGACCCCTCACTCACTTTCATTTGAGACATAGTGGTTGACATTTAGGGTACCAACATCTCTTAGTACTTATTGGCATGGTTATACACCAACTTGTCAGAAAAGCCTCTCCCTTAGGAGGGTCGAAGTAGCAAGACTGGTTTCGGAGGCCTGAGTGGACTACCGCAATCCATTCAGTCACCGAAGGATACCTACTCATTGTTCTCGGTGTACTACCCATATGGGAGTACAGCGGCGATAGAATAGGAGCTGCAGATTCACCTTTCTGGACGTGTCATGAACGGGTTATCTTAGTGTCCTTTCATCTAAGATTGTCTAACAGTGTCCCTCCTGGTAGGGGGATATCATTAGCCTTTGGTTCCATGTGTCATATTGTCTGACATGGATTGCATCACCTTGAAGAGGATATGTCTTGTTGAATCATAATACCTTTTTAGTTAAGTGTTTGCATGCTCTATTACCTCCCCTTGGTTAGTGAGCACACCATTTTTATTTTTTAGGAGCCATTTACTTGATGGTATTTTGATCACCCTTTTTTATTACTCCACTTACCGAAGCATAGTTGTTACCGTAAGTGTTTTGAGTTTGGTTGTTGGCCCGAGTGCCATTTTTTTTTGTGCTTCCCTCTTGCACACATGGTTGCATTAGGGTTTTTGAGATTTCCACTCACCACCACCCATTAGTTTTACTAGTCGAATGTCACCATTGAGTCCTCGAGATGTCCTCAGCGCTTCTGGGGTGAATCCCCGCAGTACAATTCACTTGACACCACTCGTCACAAACGAAGAGCATTGTCACTTGAATCCACATGTCATTGACATAGAGCCCCGTCATCCGATTCTGACGCCCCTCATTTCACATCTAATTCTGAGGCATAATCCAAAAACCCTACATACATAGCACCAACTAACCCCATGGCTGGTATGAATTCTAACCCCTTCTTTACAGGGACTACTGGTGAAACATCAACCACCCCCGCCACCACAATGGCCACCACGGTGGCCACAACTACAACAACTACTTTGGGTATGCCCTCAATCCAACCCACACCTACTTTGGGTATGCCCTCCATGGGACATAACCTAGGCATGCCCTCGATGGGACCTACAACTACCATCCCTACTACTATACCAAACCCAACAGTTACCATACCTAATCCCAATCCATCTGTAACCCATGTTACATTTGGAGGTGCAAGACCCTCCCATACCATCTCCACACCTCTATTTGGGGGTCATATCCCCCTCACAGCCAATATCCCCTTTAGAGGAAGTGGCCTAATCAATAATGCTACCAATAGCACATATGCCCCATTGACCATGTCAAAATCCTCTGCCAGTTTTCCATTTATGGCTAGTCTTAACCTACCAGACCTGGCAAGATTAACAAACGATCCCATTAGACATGATACCACTTGGCCTCACATGCCCACTAAAATCCCATCCGACATCCCTAAGTTTGAGGGGAAGGCTAGTGAAGACCCACAAAATCACATTATGTCTTTTCATCTATGGTGTTCCTCCAAACTCCATAGTTGATGACTCTATTCGCCTACGGCTGTTACAAAGAACTTTCACTGGCTTCGGAGCCAAATGGTATATCGAGCAGCCCCATGGGACACACCCTACGTTTACATCCCTTGCCTCGACTTTTCGACAGTTCTTTCAACTACCCGTCCGCTATGATGCGGGAGTGGAAATCCTACTGTCTTGTAGACAGAACACGGCTACCCATATCACAGATCATATCCATGAGTGGCATAAATGCTGTAGTCTATGCAAGATCAATCTATATAATAATATTTTCTTGGATTGGTTCCTAAAATCTCTCCTCTGAGCCATAGCCAAGGATGTGGCTTCTAAACGACCCCAGTCGGAAGAAGAAGCCATTTTAAAATCCCAACAATTTGATTTAATCTACGCTCAGTCGAGCTACCCATACACAATTTTACCTGACGCCCCCCGAGGCAATCCATCCTAGAATGACACGTCGGGGGCATCCCATGCCACCGATGGTATCATTGGTCATGTTGTATCACACAACCAACCCTTTTCAATTACGACTAATAATACTGGCCTCGACCTTTCATGGGCCACATCTCAATCCGGAGCAACAAACTCGTATGCCCCCATGGCACACTCTAATCACACTCATGGACCCTCATGTCCACCACATTGTTATGGGAACGCACCATCATCTTACGCACCCCCTGTGTATTATCACCAACAGGCCACTCATGCTCATGTCCACGCACAAGCCCAATCGATTTATTACCCCCCGCAAGAAGCACCTGCTACCCCAACACTTCCAATAGATCAAGGTTACCAACAACCACAATAAGCACCTGGACCACCTTCGAACCCTCCCACTTACTATCCACCGCAACCTTCTTAATCACCTGCACAACCTCAAAATGAACCCATTGCCCAAGGGAAAGTATATGCACAACAAAACCAACCCCAAAACCAGAACAACCAACGTAATCAAGGAGGTCAATAGAATCGTGGAAGAGGACGCAACCACGAGAACAATCAACCTCAAAACCAAGGCATTCAACCACCTAATCCTCAAAATAATAATAACGCTACTCCCGCCAACCAAAACCCTGATCGTCCACTGAAACAGGGTAAAAATCCAAATTTAAGAACAAACCATTTGTGTTCCATATGTGGAGTGTATTGCCACTACACTCACTCATGCCCCCACTTGGAGTGAGCGCGCCAACTCTGGACTGATGATGCCCAACGCCAAGGGCACACGGCACAGCCAGCGCCACCTCCTCAACCGCAACCCATGATATTACAGAATCCTTTACCCAACCAAGGAGTAGTAAATACCCGTCCAATGGATCCCCTACAAGGATAGGCGCCACCACAACAACAAATTACTTACGCTGCAACTGATTATCAACATATAGATTCAGACACTCACCATCTACTAATGATGTCATCAAATGATGTCAACCTCCAAACACGCCGAAACCAATACAGCTCTGCCCCTAAAACCACGCCTACTGATCCAGCCACAAACACCCTTCCAACTAATCAGCCATTATGCATACCTAATATGTCTATGGACGGAGGCCCTAAAGCCCCTCGCTTCCCCCTATGATAGATAAACAATAATCCTAATGCTCGTGCAGCTTCAAATTATAATATTGTAGAAGACTTAGCCCAGTCCCCTGCTGCTATGTTCGCCCTGGAAGTCCTAAAAAATTGTCCTGCATAGAGGAAATTATTGTTATCCGCCATTGGTGCAATAGACCCTAATGATTCACGAATGATGGCATTCGATTTGGACCAAGCCAAACCACGTATGCCTTTGACACTAGCATTTCAAGTTTCTGTGTCTATTCGAAACCTTGTCATTCATCGATGCATCATCGATGAAGGTGCCTCCAACTGCGTGATGTCGACAGTTGTCTGGCAGAAGCTCGGATCTCCCTCCTTGCAACCATCCACCACCACCTTATGAGCTTACGATGCTCGTTCATCCCAACCGAAAGGCCTTTTGGCTATCGTACCCGTCCAATTAGGTCATCAATGCCTAGCTTGATTACAACCTCTTACTAGGATGAAGTTACATGTATGCCATGAAATTTGTCGCTTCATCTGTCTTCCGACTCATGATGTTCCCCCATGAGGGACATGTAGTCAAGATTGATCAATTGACTTACTATGATCCTAATGCTCCCGCCGCACCTGAAAATGTTCTACACATGATTGAACAACCCGTTCAGAGTGCACCCACATCATTCGTCTCCACAGTCGGACTCAGGATATACTTAGATACTCCCATGACTTCCATGTTCCAATCCATTCCACCCCCTTTACGGATAACCGAAATATCTGATTTGTGCACCCTCTCATAGGCACCTAACCAACATCCCCCTTTACTACCACAACCACCCTCAGTACCCAATCATGTAGGAGCTACACCCATCCACACTATCATGTTTCTATTTCCTCCTTCAGGAGTAGTCAGCACCCCAGTAATGGCTACGCTCAACCTTCTAGGGTTAACATTAGGACTACCAGTGTGGTACCTGCCTGCCCCAACCCCTCCCTCAACATCGAATGTCATTTTACAACCTGTGCAACCCATCAATACCTCTAACCGTCCACCCCCTAGTGTAGCAAACATCCAAAACTGACCACCTCCAACAGGGGCTACTGCATCAACATCTAGTACTGCTCCCGCTCAACTCCGCTACAATGGGGGAAGAGGCCCACAAACCTACATCGCTGGACCCACAACCTGCACCACCCAATCGACTCTAAAGCTGGCAAGGAATCCCCCAACAATTCGTGCTCCCCCCAAGTGCTCTTTTTGCGACGATATAGGCCATGGTACCCATTAATGTCCACAATTACCAACACTTCAAGAACACATGCAAATGTTGGATGACGACACTAACATCCCAGTTGTCAAACTTGAACTTCCCCCTCATCCTTGTGATAAATCATTGCGTACCAACCACCCTTGTGCGATATGTGGCATTTATGGCCATTACTCACATCACTGCCCCGATCTCCCAGATTATAGAGCAGCTCTATACGAATTGAATAATGCCGACCTAGATATATCCCCTCCTCTCATTGAGGAAATATATCCCCCAAAATCTTCATCCTTGGAAGAGATCAATACCATTTATATGATCTCATCCACCAGTACACCCGAGTCAACTGATTTGACAACACAATTCTTCCACAATGATGAGGAAATACTTGAAGCACTTACTGCACTAGACTACCCCTGGAATGATATGCACCACCAATCATACTTCATCTCTGAAGCATCTACCTCTTCCATGGAAAATCAATTCTCCGTTGAATCAAAATATTTCTTGCCCACAAAGGTTGATTGGTTTAAAGATCCAATCCCAGCCCCTGATGCCTTCAAGGAAGGCAATATGGCCAACATTTCACCCGTAATTAAAATTGACATCTCTAACAAGCCAGGAATACCCGAACTTATTTCCTTAGGCCCATCATGTACGGAGGATGAGGTATAGGATTACAAGAAACTCTTCCAAGAGTTTCGAAACGTATTTGCATGGTCCTACACCGAGATGTTGGGTCTTGATCCCGCTATTGTAGAACACCATATTGACACTTGGCCCAACATACCACCTATCTGCCAAAAACAACAACCCATCCATCCATCTAAGCTTCCTGTCGTCAAAGAAGAAATTGAGAAGCTTCGCACAGCAGGGTTCATTTACCCCATAGCCTATACCACCTGGGTTTCTAACCCAGTACCAGTTAACAAGAAACAAATCACTATCTGTGTCTGTACTGACTTCCATGACCTAAACCTCACTTGCCCCAAAGATAACTTTCCAACACCATTTATCGACCAACTTATCGATGCATGTGCGGGGCATGAGATATTATCTTTCATGGATGGTTTCTCTAGGTATAACCAAATTCACATTCACAAAGAAGACCAGTACAAGGCTGCCTTCACCAGCCCATGGGGCACTTTCACTTATCGCGTTATGCCCTTCAGTCTTAAAAATGTTGGAGCCACTTTTCAGCGGGCCATGACATATTGTTTCCATGACTTGGTCAACATTATCCTTGTCTACCTGGACGACCTCACAACCCGATCGAAAAAATGATCCGATCATCTTAACGACCTCCGGCAAGTCTTCATACGTTGTCTCAAATACCAAATCTACTTGAACCCCCTCAAGTGTGTATTTTGTGTTCCAGCAGGCCGGTTGTTAGGTTTCATTATCTCACAGAAAGGTATCGTAGTTGATCCATTAAAGTTCCAAGCCATCTTAGAGCTCCCATCACCTCTTACGCTTCGTTAATTACAAAGCCTTCAGGGCAAACCAAATTTCCTCCACCGTTTTGTCCCTGATTATGCCACAACGGTCCATGGTTTCCTTCGTTTGCTTCGTACCCACATCCCTTTTGTGTGGGACGATCAAGTGCAAGGAGCCTTCGATGACTTGAAGAAAGCTCTCACCAATGCCCCCTTGATCTCCCCTCCAGATTTCTTTAAAGATTTCATTCTTTACATTTCAGCATCCGATTATGCTTTCTCTGAAGTTCTCATTCAAGAAGACCCTGCTCATAAAGAACATGTCGTTTATTACATGAGCCAAACCTTATTTGGCCCACCGTTACGGTACCCATATGAAGAGAAACTGGCCCTCTCCATTGTCTTTTCAGTATAGAAGTTGCGACATTACATCCTCATGAGCCACACTAAAGTTGTCGCAGACTCCAACTCCATGGTTTATCTACTAAATCATCACCTTCTGCAAGGCCGCGTTGCTAAATGGGTTATTATCTTACAAGAGTATGACCTAGCTTTCACAACCCCTAAGAGAACCAAAGCCTTAGCACTTGCTCAACTCATTACAGACCTACCATCCTCATTGCCATCACCATCTGTCAATACTGATCTAACTAACAACCATTTTTTTATCATCTCGTCAGACGACCCTTGGTACGGCGACATTTTGGTTTACCTCCATACACAAAATTTTTGACCCGATGTCAACCGTGACGAACGCCGTTGCATCCTCCACCATGCTTCCCGTTATCTCCTCTTAGGAGATGTCCTCTATCGACGTGGTGTTGACACAATCCTATGACGTTGCCTTTCTTGGGAAGAAAACCATGATTTCATTAAATTTGGACTTAGTCCTAATCTAAATTGGATTTTAAATATGGTTAAGCCACATTTCTAAGAGGTTCGGTACTATAAAATAATACCCATTTGTGTTAACTTCCATCTTACACTACCAAATCTCATAAAAATGTTTCTTAACCTTATTAAAAATTCAATATAGACTAAGAATAAGTCCAAATTTAATGAAATTAGGGTTAGAAGCAGAACAAGTCCTTAATGACTGTCATAGCGGTACCTACGACGGCCATTTCTCTGGAATGGCCACTTCCCAAAAGGTGCTCCGCGTAGGTTGTTTTTGGACCTCACTATTTACCAATTGCATAATAGCAGACAAACATTGCCAAAATTGCCATCTCTTTGCCCCCAAGGCAAGGACCCCCCCCCCCCCCCGCCCCCTTTCATCCAGTCGTCACCGTTGGCCCCTTTTGCAAATGGGCCATCGACTTCATGGAGTGTAATACTGCATCAGCTGGCGGCCATAAATACATCATTATGGCGGCCATCGACTTCATGGAGTGTAATACTGCATCAGCTGACGGCCATAACTTCAAAGCCAACACTGTAGCCTGCTTCTTCTTCAACCATGTTATTACTCGTTTTGGAGTACCAAAGCAACTCATCTCAAACCATGCTTCTCACTTCATGGACTCTGTTTGGTGAGAATTTTCAACCCTCCTTAAATTCAAACACCAATACGCCTCCTCATACTACCCCCAAGGGAACGGCCAAGTCGAAGCTATTAACAAAATTTTGAAGACCATCCTCCAGCGCACTGTCGACCGACATAAGTCCATTTGGAATCACATGCTTTTCCCCACACTGTGGGCTTACCGCACGTCCACTAAAATCGCCACCGGTTTCACCCCTTTCCATTTGGTTCATGTTCAGATATCCACATCATCTTTTTCAGGATCTTGCATGCAATTAGGGTTTGCATGCACTTTGCATGCATCCCAATCACCAAGTTGATGCCTCCAGCACCTTAGCCACCTTATTCTAGCACCCGGGAGCCACTTACTTCATAGTTTTATACCTCCTAGTCATGAAGGCGCCCACTTCTCACCTACTACCAGAGAAGGGCGCACTTCTTCACCTACCACTGCAGGTCCACTTCAGTTACACTCAGTTAGCTCCGATTCTCCCTGATTTGAGGCTAGTTTCACTCTCGACTAACTGTTTCACTTCCGTTGGACCTCCAGATTGACTAGATGACTTGTTCTGACTTCAGTTAGCCTCCCATGCGCCCTCCACTGAGCCCACTTCCCTATATCAGTGCTACACACTTCAGTTACACATGTTACACTCAGTTAGACTCAGATTGACACCTTGATGACTGGTTCTTGTGCATTGATGACCACCACCGATTGATGATGAGGAATCCTAGTTGGAGTCAAGCTACTCCATTCAGTGATTCGAATGAACTCCTTAGGCAATTCGAATTGCTCAGTCATTGTTACTGTATTCTATTGTAATCATTCACCCTTACTACGATATTGAGCACTGTTGCATGTTTTGCACAGTTTTACACCATATTTTCTATGTTGATCTGTTGTGATTGATTTACTTGTTCATTAGATCTGCTGTGACTAATTTTACATGGTATCAGAGCCATTGCAGGGACAAGATCTCTTTTCTATAGGTGTTTCTACAAGAATATTTGAGTGAATTGCTCAAAAATTGCAAAATGTTTTGGCATGAAAGATCTCAAGGGCATTCGCTCCTGTGCATGCAAAGCTTGAAAATACATCCAATACCACTCCAGAAGCTTGAGTTTCCACATAATTCCTAGATCTGATACATTGGACCCATTCAACATTGTTTGATCTCCAATCCCAGGTGTGATGCAACTCTAAAAGGGTGGATTGTTCAACCTCATTGTTCTTGGTTTATTGTGATTTGCAGGTTATTGTCTCCATCACTTGCATTCGCTACTCTGCCCTTGCAAGCTTCTCTACATTAGTGTGCACTCGCTCCTAGCAATGGAATACTCTTCTTCAAAGCCTATCCTCACCCCATTCAATTATTTTGATTGGAAAGATGATATGGAGATCATATTACGTTCAAAAGGTTACTACCGAGTCACTCTTGGTCTTGAATTGGAGCCAAACAACTTGTCAGATAGAACCAAACACTACAACAAGCTTGATGAAGCTTATGGTCTTCTTTGTCTCTCCATCTCCAAAGATCTTCACTTCCATCTCAGCGGATTGAAGACTCCAAAAGCTATATGGGAGCAACTTGAAACACTATTTGGCAAGCAGGACGAGCTTAGGGCATTTCAATTATAGAATGAATTGATTGCCCTTAGTCCTGAGAATTTCGAGACCATTAATGAATTCTTCACAAAATTCAAGAACTTGAACTTGCAGTTGAAGAACAGTGGAGTTATCAAAGAGGATAAACAATTGATCCTCTCCATTCTCAGCAAACTTGGTAAAGATTATTCGGTATTTGTCTCTACTTTCAATTCCGGTCGGCTAACTACCCCGAATTGGAAGATGCCTACCTTGAATGCCTTCATTGAGTCCGTCACAAAAGAGCATGACAAGTTGATTCAAATGGGGTCCATAAGCTCCAAAGATTCATCCCTATATGTTTAAGGACCCAAGATCTCGAATGGTAAAGGAAAGCAAAAGAAGGAGAAGCCCAAATTCGAGCCTCACAAGCAAAGAGAGAAAGGCAAACAGACGGATGCACCATCCAGTTCAAAGTTCAAGCAAAAGGGCAAAGAAGGTAACCAAAAATCTAAATGTACTTATTGCAACCGTGGCTTTCATCCCGAAATTTCATGTATGAAGAAGACTATAGATCAAATGGCCCTCCTTTTGGAAAAGAACAACATAACTCTTCCTGACGGTGCAAGGAAGAAGGATAGGAATGATGATCATGAAAGAGGACAAGCACTCATGGCAACTGTTTCGAAGCCCACTACTCTCTTGATAGATTCAGGTGCATCGAATCATATGGCTCCAAATATTGATTCTTTTTCTTCATTCCTTCCAAACAGCTCCATCCCCATCCATTTGGGAGATGACTCAAAAATTTCTTCAAAGGGAAAAGGTACGATTCATGTAGATCATGGAAGCTTTCAGAATGTTCTCTATGTGCCTTCCTTGGCTTCAAATCTTCTTTCTGTGTATCAAATGACACACACTGGTGAACCGAAGCAAGTTACATTCAGCCCTAATACAGTTGAAATTTCTGATATCAAAAGTGGAAGACTTGTTGCAGTCGGAAAGGCAAACCACACTGCAAAATGCTATGAGTTTTCACACTTTATTCCGCTTGCAAAGCCCACTGCTCTTCGCACACATGGTAATGAGGTTAGTAGGATTTGGCATGAAAGATTTGGACATCGTAATTATAAGTATTTGCTACTGCTATCAAACAATTCCATGGTAGATGGTCTTCCACAACTTCGTTCCTCGAAGGGAATATGCATTGGTTGCATTATTGGGAAGCACCCCGAGCACAAATTCGACCACGACAAAGCTTGCAGAGCTTCTACAGTTTTGGGGTTGATACATTCTGATATCAGTGGTCCACTGCCCCATACGTCATTAAATGGTTCAAGGTATGTTTTGACATTTATTGATGATTTTTCCCGCTTTACATGGGTATTCTTTCTCAAAAACAAGTCAGAAGTGCTTGGAAAATTCAAGGATTTTAAGGCTTCTATTGAGACCGTCACTGAGAGCAAGATCAAAGCTCTTAGATCTGATAATGGTGGAGAATATATCAAGGCTGAGTTGCTGCAACTTTTTGCCCAAAACAGAATTCAGATCCAACATACAGTTCCCTACACACCCCAGCAGAACGGTGTAGCGGAAAGGAAAAATCAGTCACTGAAAGAGATGGCTACATGCATGATTGAATCAAAAGGTTTGGCTGCAAATATTTGGGCTGAAGCAATCAATGTTACTGCATACATACAGAACCGTGTTCCACATTCATCTGTGAAAGGTTAGTAGGCTTTGGCATGAAAGATTTGGACATCTTAATTATAAGTATTTGCTGCTGCTATCAAACAAATCCATGGTAGATGGTCTTCCACAACTCCGTTCCTCGAAGGGAATATGCACTGGTTGCATCATTGGGAAGCACCCCGAGCACAGATTCGACCGCGGAAAAGCTAGCAGAGATTCTACAGTTTTGGGGTTGATACATTATTATATTAGTGGTCTGCTGCCCCATACGTCATTAAATGGTTCAAGGTATGTTTTAACATTTATTGATGATTTTTCCCGCTTTACATGGGTATTCTTTCTCAAAAACAAGTCAGAAGTGCTTGGAAAATTCAAGGATTTTAAGGCTTCTGTTGAGACCGCCACTGAGAACAAGATCAAAGCTCTTATATCTGATAATGGTGGATAATATATCAAGGCCGAGTTGCTGCAACTTTGTGCCCAAAGCGGAATTCAGATCCAACATACAATTCCCTACACACCCCAGCAAAACGGTGTAGCGGAAAGGAAAAATCGATCACTGAAAGATATGGCTACATGCATGATTGAATCAAAAGGTTTGGCTGCAAATATTTGGGCTGAAGCAATCAATGTTGCTGCATACATATAGAACCATGTTCCACATTCATCCGTGAAAGGTATGACTCCTTTCGAAGCATTCTTTGGTCACAAACCGGATGTGTCAAATTTGAGAGTTTTTGGCTCTACTGCATGGGCTAGAATTCCTTCCAAGAAGAGATGAGCTTTGGATCCACAAAGTATTGAGTGCATACTGATAGGATATGGGGAAGAATCAAAATCATATAAACTCATGGATATCAGATCTAAAAATATATTCATAGAGCGCAATGTGCAATTTGAAGAACCGCTTCAAGAATTGCAACTAATCGAGGAAGAGATTGCCAATTCACCGCCTTCACCAGAAGAAGATCCGTGCAGCGATAATGAAGGTATGATTTCTGATATTTCTAATATTTTAGTAGCATATGATGATCATGACATATCAGGTTCAGAATACAACCATTATGATCCTCCTCAGTTACCAAAGTGGGCCCAAAACACTCTTTAATCTGCTAGTTCAAACGTTGGAAATCCTGCTGATCCGAGACGAACAAGAGCAAACTTTCAGAGAGCAGGTATGGCTCTTTCTATTGCTGATCCATTACTTCCTGAGATTTGTTATTTGATGGCTGGTTCAGATCCCACATCATACTATTCTTCCCACTTAGATCCGAGATGGCAAAGTCCCATGGATGAAGTGTACAGTTCTCTTCAAAAGAACAACACATGGGAGCTAGTTTCTCTTCCACCTAGAATAAAATTAGTGAAGTGTAAATGGGTCTACCGCACGAAAGTTGCTGCTGATGGATCTATCAGCAAATACAAAGCAAGGTTGGTGGCAAAAGGTTTCTCCCAAGTCCAAGGAGTGGACTACACTGAGACCTTTGCACCGGTTGCAAAGATGGATTCCATCCGCCTTGTTTTGGCTATTTCCGCATCCAAGCACTGGGAAGTGCACCACATGGATGTGAAGAGTGCATTTCTACATGGAGACCTTGCTGAAGAGGTATATATGCAGCATCTAGAGGGTTACACATTAGATACATCATTAGTTTGCAGATTGAAGAAATCTTTGTATGGGTTAAAACAGGCCCCAAGAGCTTGGTACGCAAAGATGGACTCCTTCCTTCTTTCTCAGAATTTCCAAAGATGCAAATCTGATCCGAATGTGTATCTTCGGCAAGTTAAAGGTAATTTTTTGGTTATTGTACTTTATGTTGATGATCTTCTCATTATTGGTAGCACTCTTACTTCAATAAACAAGCTAAAAACTGCCTTAAATCTAGCTTTTGACATGAGCGATTTGGGCTTGCTGAGTCACTTTTTGGGCTTGGAGATAGCTAAAAATTTTGATGGGATCACTATATCTCAGCAAAAATATGCTTCCATCCTATTATTGAATTTTAATATGGCTGAATGCAAGGCAGCCCCATTCCCATTCCTCTCAGGAATTAGTATTGAGGAGGGAGATTCTACACCGCTTGCAGATTGCAGTATGTATCGACAGTTGATTGGTTCACTACTTTATTTGACACACTCAAGGCCTGATATTTCATATGTTGTGAGTGTCGTGTCAAGGTATATGCGGCAGCCACATGAGCTTCATTGGCGAGCAGCCAAGCGGATCTTGCAGTATGTGCAAGGTACGAGACAGTTTGGCATACATTATGCTGTAGATTCTGAGCTTGATTTCATTGGTTTTACTGATTCAGATTGGGAAGGTGATAGCATTGATCGGAAGTCCACTTCCGGTTATGTTTTCATGATTGGTCATGGTACTATTTGCTGGTCCAGAAAAAAGCAAGCAGCCATTGCACTTTCTTCAGCAGAGGCAGAGTATCGAGGGGCAGTCAATGCCTGCATTTAGGCAGTTTGGTTGCAGGGTATTCTTTCTGAGTTTGGTTTTGGTGGCACTACTTCGACTGTCTTATTTTGTGACAATCAAAGTGCTATCAAGATCTCCACAGATCCAGTTCAACGGCAGAGGACCAAACACATTGAGATTCATATGCATTACATTCGACAGTTGGTGCATGATCGCACCATCATTCTGCAATATTGCCCTACTGATGAGCAAATTGTAGACATCTTCACCAAGAGCTTCACTGAGAAGAAGTTCTCTTACCTCCGTTCACTGTTGGGGGTGAGTTCCATCATGGTGGAGACACATTGATCCATTATTATGCTTTAGCTTGAGGGGGGACTTTCTTCCCACTGGGTTTTCCCTCTTTCCTCACTTAGTTTATTTTCAGCATTTTTTGGATTATTGTATTGGGGTGACCTTTGGTCTTAGTTACCAGGGCCCCACGTTATTTTCTTTTTCACATCATAGTCTAGCTTGAGGGGGGGTGTTTGGATATCCACATCATATTTTTCAGGATCTTGCATGCAATTAGGTTTTGCATGCAAATTCTAGGGTTTGCATGCATCCCAGTCACCAGGTTGATGCCTGCAGCACCTTAGCCACCTTATTCTAGCACTCGGGAGCCACTTACTTCAGATTTTTATCCCTCCTAGTCAGGAAGGAAGCCACTTCTCACCTACTGCTAGAGAAGGGCACACTTCTTCACCTACCACTGCAGTTCCACTTCAGTTACACTCAGTTAGCTCCGATTCTCCCTGATTTGAGGCTAGTTTCACTCTCGACTAACTGTTTCACTTTCGTTGGACCTCCAGATTGACTAGATGACTTGTTCTTACTTCAGTTAGCCTCCCATGCACCCTCCACTGAGCCCACTTCCCTATATCAGTGCTACACACTTCAGTTACACATGTTACACTCAGTTAGACTCAGATTGACACCTAGATGACTGGTTCTTGTGCATTGATGACCACCACCGATTGATTATGAGGACTCCTAGTTGGATTCAAGCTAATCCATTCAGTGATTCGAATGACCTGCTTAGGCAATTCGAATTGCTCAGTCATTGTTACTGTATTCTATTGTAATCATTCACCCTTCCTGGGATATTGAGCACTGCTGCATGTTTTGCACAGTTTTACACCATATTTTCTATGTTCATCTGTTGTGATTGATTTACTTGTTCATTAGATCTGTTGTGACTAATTTTACAGTTCACGGCGTGGAGTCTATCCTCCCCATTGAATGTTAGATCCCGACATTAAATATCGCTATCGAACTCCTCCCGGATACTTCACCAATTGAACAACGCTTACTTCTTTTGGAGCAAGCCGATGAAGATCGTCGTGCAAACCTCCAAACAATTGAAGCCGCAAAGAACCGATCCAAACTCAGTTACGATAAACATGTTTACCCATGAGCATTTAGTGAAGGAGACTTTGTACTGGTTTATGATCAAGCCCATGACAAAAAGGGTAAAGAAAAATTTGAATCCTTGTGGTAAGGCCCATACATCATACACACTTTCCTTGGACATGGGGCATACATTCTGACTGACTCAGAAGGTAACCACCTGCTCAACCCTCGTAATGGGTTGTACCTCAAACTCTTTTATCCATAAAAAATCTTCTGGACACCACAGTCCATATTGTACAGTTTTAATTCATTTTTTCACCGTAAACTTTCAAAACCTTACATTTTAATTTTTTCCTACATGACCACAGATGGATCCTGTTCCACTTTATTATGTTGGCTTCGCTGACGGTGCAAGTCGTTGGTCTCCAAATCTCGCCTCCGCAGCTTGGGTACTCTATTCCCCCTCACACGAGTTGATCCACCTCGACGGAGTGTGTATAGGCGATGCTACCAATAACTAGGCTGAGTACGATGCTGTGACCGGTCTCCTAACTGCTTCCCTCTAGATGGGCATAAGTCACCTTCACGTTTTCCTCGACTCCCAGCTTCTTGTCTCCCAACTCAAAAATTGTTACCAGGTATGCGATCTTGTCTCTTTAGAAAATACCTGCGCACTAAACAAATGATTAGACACTTAGAATCCATTTCATTCACTCATGTCCCAAGAAATCTCAACAGTGTAGCAGACCAAATGGCTAACAACATTCTAGATTGGCACGTCAACCAAACCATGTAGGACATCAAAACATGCATCACATAGGCATCAAAAAATCAAATAAACAAACAAAAGCAACCATCATAGTATTGCATCCATGTGCATAGAATGTGCCTCCATGAGCATGCAAAAAACATAGTATTGCATCCACGTGCATAGAACGTGCCTCCACAGGCATACAAAACACAAACAATTTCATCCACTTGCAAACAGATCATAAAAACAATCACAGATGTGCATCCACGTGCATACACGACTGTATAACCAAAAATGCATCCATGTGCATAAACACATATATCATCATATAATCATAATGTCAAGAGTGCCCTCAGCACCCGAATATACAAAAAGTACATCAGCCTTACATAATACATATCCACAAAAACGTCCCCATATGCTCATCAGCATTTGGGGGAAAGTAAAAGACAGCCTAATCCTCATCATCATGGCCTGCCAACTCCTCTGGATCATATTGTTCCCTAGCCCTCCTCTCCGCTGTCAACACAGTTATCCACCGCAAAATCGATCTCCACTCACGCGGAGCATCGTAACATCAGTCTAACACATGCTAGTCCAAATCTCTCCAACCCTCATCTGGCACACCATCCAAAAACCCATCGATGGTGTCACATATGCCCTCTACATCATCACCCCGGTGACGTACAAATCCTTGCGCAGGAGGTGGGGGTGCCACCACCGGTGGAGGTACCACCACCACCACACAACCCCTACATCCCCGATGCTCCGGTGGAGGCTGCGAACCCACATCTACAATAACTAATGCTAGATGACATCAACATCACGAAAACACCTCTAAGCTATCATCATAGCAAAACATACAAACATGATATGCTAAAAGAGAAAAACAAAAACAAATACATACCATCTGGCCCCCAGGCCTAACCTCGAGCTCGTGGCATCTCAATATCCCCCCGGAAATCCATATCCCGGTACGGATAATCATCGAACAAAACTGGCATCTGCTCCCACTTCTCATAGATCTCTGCAGTAAAAAAATGTCCAGCTACCCCTCCACCACTCCGACACATCATCTCTCCCCACCGCACATCTGCGGCTCACTGATCAAACCATCTTGGACCGGCACACGAGGCCGCAATTTAGGCACCCTCTCAAAAAAGAAGCAACATAGAAATGACGCATAACTGAACTCTCCCTTCTGTAGCCTCACCTTGCTCAGCTCACGCTGAACACAGGCCAGGAACATCTACCCCCAGGCATAGTAAGTCCCAGTCATAACCCGATGTACCATCAACATCTTCCCACCCGACAATCGGTGGGGTGCCTGTGCTCCAAGTACTCGTAGACCGCAAGCCGCAACCACCCGCATCATCGGATCCCACAAATCACGAACAAGAAAAGCACTATCATGCACCCGAGACCCTGGATGGAAAAATATCTCCAGTAGATCCTCTATCTCAACACCCCCCGGTATCCTCAGCTGAGTGTCCCCTATCTCACCTAAACGGGGCAGTCCAGTCAGAAAATAAACATCAGTCAAGGTGAGATCCAATCTCTCACCTTGAACCATAAAATCCTAAATATCCGGGACCCATAAATCAATCAACTTGTTCAGCAACAAATTTGTTGAATGCATAAGGGGAATCTAGGTGAACCTTAGCAGTCCGCCCAAATCCAAAGCCGCCTGTGCATGATGGTCCTCATGTATGATCTCCATCAGAGCATCGAGAATATCTCTCTCGCTCCACGATGCCCTCGGAAGCCTGAGCATTCTACCAAGTAAACAATAAAATTTCAATTAGAAACATGCCAAAAAATTCCCCCAGCAACAATCTAGATCGTGGTTGTGGAGCCCACAGTCATGATCTCAGATCACGGCTGTAGAAGCCACAGCCGCGATCCACATCGTGGCTGTTGAGCCCATAGACGCGATCCACATCATGACTATGGAGACCATAGTCGCAATGCACATCGCGACTGTGAATCCCACAGTCGTGATCCACATCGCGACTGTAGAGACCACAGTCGCGATGAACATCGTGACTTTGAAAACCACAGTCGCGATTCACATCGCGCCTATGGAGACCACAGCCGCGATCCACATCGCGACTGCGGAGACCAAATCCGCGATCCAAATCGCTCAAAAAACCTCATAACCCGCAATATCTCTCATTCGTCACCTAATGTGACCAATGCACTGCTCCCTAGGCCCCCATTTCCCCCCGAAAGTAAATAAAGTTAAAGCTTAAGGACAATAGGCTTACCTGGAATTGATGAAATGAAAATCCAATGGTCGGTTCTCCCACAAAATACAAATTTGCTCTGACCAACTCAAATCTCCTGTCAAACTCAACCGTGAAAATGACACTTGTCACTATGGTCCACTTGCTATTTATAGAGATTTGACCCATTTTTCAGTTAGCCATTTCGGAGCCATATGACGTCCATTTTCAAAACCGTTGATACCATTAGATTCAGCGCGGCAATAAATTCACGGTGGTCTAGTCAGTTTCCCGATTTCACCGGTCCCATTTTCGGGCATTTTTTCACACACCCTCGTTGCCTCGATTTGCATGCCACAACGGTCGTTGTCCATTTTTGATAAATTTTATATCATTGGATTCAGTTTTCCACGCTCATGATGGTGCTTAAGATTACTTCTCACTCTCAGCAGAAACCCTTTTTTTATTGTGTCCTCACACCTTGTCGCCTCAATTTGTGTGCCACATCGGTAACTGTCAGATTTTACAAAATTTGTGCATCACAATTTATACATGATCCCTTCACTCCATCCATACTGCAATTATGGCATTGTTTTTCTATCATTCATCAACCCGTAAGGAGACTGCATCAGTGTTCCCCCCCCTATCACTATGCTTGATCCCCATACTCGTCCCTTGATTGAACACTTCCTCCTTGCCTCACCATTACTTTTGTTCGGTATAATTTTATCCCTTTTTCAAGCTGATCAATTCCTTTACGAAAAAGGAACTTGGGGATTTTATGTTAATCTCTTTTCTAACTCCTAAAACAATGAAAAGATCGTCAAGCAATCTTGCTTCCTTTCATGCTCGTTAAATGTATTTGAAAGGGCGTCTACCTGGTATAAGTTTACCCCTTTTTCGAACCTTGTAGACTAATTATGAAAAAGGAATACTCTAGTCACATCGGCTAGAAGAGTTCTTCATTGCATCTTTTTATGATTTTTCGGGCCTTGGAGACTAACACACGAAAAAGAACCCCCTTGGAGTCTACTTCTTGCTTTCAAACTCTCTAAAACTGAAAGCAACCACGAGCATGAATTGTCCTGGGCTCGTACAAATCCACACGAATATACCATTTCTGAGCACACTTTTATCCTTTCTTTGAGCTCCTTAAACCATGAAGAAGGCACCAATGGTACCTCTCGGCGCCACAAAAATATATAATCACACTATTATGTAAGCTTCACCAATTCGGTCTCCTTTGTTCAGAGTATTCTGCGATATACCACCTTGAGAGTTTCCCGATACCATACATCAGTTTGTCATCCTGAGTCTCTCCCATTGCAGTACATACCCCTGATCCCTTAAGCTAAGATACCTGTACCTAAAGTCAGTATGCTTCCAGGTCACCCATGTCATCATGATCTGAACAAAGGAAGTTTGAGTCCCCCCACGCTATCTCCCCAGTTATTCCCCATCCCAACAATATGTCAGTCCCACTATCAGTACCATCACCTCTTGGTTGTACACCTCGTGCTCCTATCAAGGAAACATCATTGCCTTGGTAGTTGCAGGTCTCTCTCTGTTGACGCCAACCAATCTATTCCAGAGGATAGACCCAGAGGTCCCTGTTCCTTGGACTCATCACCATTAGTGGTGAGTTCCTACGGATCATTTTGAAAGGAGTCCTTAGTGCCTCTCCAAATGATTGTTTCTCACATGCTCGACGTCAACACCTTGATCGCATCGTTGAGACTCGTACAGGTTATCGGTCCTTTCAGTTATTTGTCGAAGACCCTGGATGTCACTAGAATCCAGCACATTGATGAGTCTACTTTCGGAACAACCAGTTACATGTTCCTACGGATATCCGGGCTGTGCTTGGCGACAGTATTTGGAAGTACCACAGTGTTATACTCCCTCAAGTATACAGTTTCACATACTCTTCAGAAGTTGACTCACAATTATTGAGTCCCTACAGTTGTTGGATACCTTCAGATCCAGTAGTTCATCAACCCTTCTGACACCTCATTCAGAGCGGTTGTGGATCTTTTCCAGTGTATTAGTTCTTCAGATCAGTCATGGTATGACCATGAGTATGTCCCAGCATTGTGTCTCCTCTGGCCCATTATGATGTACACAGCAGGTTCATATATATTGTTTAGGTCCCCTATTTTGGGCCTCATTGTTACTTATATGTTTTGATACGAGCATGGGTATGCCCGCCCCGTCTATTATCAGAGATTATTCCTCATTCATTTTGAGGCCATGTATTTTCAGTTTTTGCAGTTTGCATGGGACCCTTGCTCCAGTCTCCAATCGGTCTCTTCTCTCCTCCAAACCCCAGGAAAAAGACAAAATAAATATGATGTCTATCATCCATACGATGAGCTCCTACCCTCACACATCAGGGGGCAATTTGTTGACACCCAAAAAATGCTCACTAGCTCATTTCCCTATTCACATGACCCATTTGTCCACTTTTCCTACCATTTTAGCCTCTAAAACCTTCAAAAGGTCACCAAAAAGACCAAAATCCATCTTTTTCTCCTCAAAATATTTAATTGTCCTCAAAAAATACAAAAAACCCTCAAAAGGGGTCCAAAATTCCCAAAAAACAATTAAAAGGGAATAAAATTCAAAATATATTCAAAAAAGGAAAAAAGAGGGAAAAAGAGGAAAAGAAAACCTAAACCATTTTTCACCAATACTATTGGTTTCTTTAAACCATATTTGTATTCTCCATCACCAAAAAGCTATAAAATGGTGATAGAGGCTCCTCACTATTCATCCACACTCATCCTATCCTTATGCTGCCAATTTCTTCCCTGATATCTTGAGCCATCATTTTAGCTTAGATCCATCTTTGGAATCCCCTTTTGGCCAATACTCCCACTTGCATTTGAAGAAGAGAAAGATCATTGGAGCATTGGAGCACCTCACCATTGCAGCTGCTCAAGATCAACCATCCTCACACTTTGAGGTAATATGTTATTTGTAAAGCTATCTTTTCATAAATAAAAATTTGTTTTACATGGATCATTCTAGTTTTTACTGTTTACTGTAGATTTACTTTTCTTGCACATCTTAGATTAATACTTGTTTTTACATTAGTTTTACTGCTTTAATCGATACTGCTACTACGAAGTTAGTAGGTGTTCATCGCACATGCTTGGGTGAAAACCCAAGCAACAGTGGCGTAGGTGCTTGCTCTTTGAAGATGTCCCACACTTCTTCAAAGACCTCTTTGTTTTTCACCAGTTTGAAATCAAGTGTCTTCCTACTAGCTTTTCTGATCCAGATTGTTTCAACTGGGGTCTACTTAGTTTCAAAGTCTCCAGAAGTCGAAGCTTCTGCTTGCCTATCCCTTCCTGTGGCAACGCCACTTCGCATCACCACATTAATACTTGGATCCACAGCTCTTCTCTCTGTTGCGATCAATTGAATATTCAAGTTAGGTACATGTGGCATTCTCTTCTGCATTTCTGCTGCTAATACTGGGTAGTCTTCAATAACATGATCAAAAGATTTACAATAGTTATAGGTAGTACATGGATTGGTACAATCTCTAGATAAGTGACCTGGTGGGCCACAGTTATAACAGATCATCTGGCCTCTTCCCCTTCCTTGTCATGGGCTAGTATTTATTCCTCTTCCGTGGAATCCTCCATGACCTCTGTATGCACCTTGATCATAATGCGCATTATCTTGTTTCTGCGGAGTTTCTTCTTGGACTCTATATACTCCACCACCCTGCATATGCTCTAGATCTCACTTTCTCTCCATGATGAGATTATATGCTCTACAATTGGATTCATCTTGTCCAACTGATTTGTAGAACTTGCAATATAAATTCTTAGGGGTGCGCACATACTTCTGAATTAAGTAGCAGTCTTTTGGCCAGTGTCCTCTAGCTCTATAGATCTCACACCATGGCGTTTGGTTCTGATTCAGTGGATTTGGTGCTCCACTGTTAATGTAGTCTTGAAACAAGGGACAGTGCTATATGGTGTGCCCTTCTCCTTTGCATCATGTACACCAGACTTCTTGTCTTTGTTCTTTCCCCTTTTTCATGTCCTACAACTGTAATGTCAAGGTAGCTAGCTGGGTCTGGATCTGGGACATTTCAGTGCTAGTCTCACCTATAGTTGAATCTTCCAACATCATCGCGATCTCCAAGGCTTCTGCCTGTGAAGCCACCTTCTGTTGCATCAACGGCAATCTGATATGGGGAAACATCGCAGCTATAAACCATTCTTGGTGCTGTTGCGGTGCTATGACTAAACTTACTTGGTCCAACAGTGTCTTAAATTTTTGATCAAATTCCCAAACTGTCTCATTAGGTTTTTGCTTAATTTCCTTTAATTCTGTTATACATTGGGATTTTGACTTTGGTTTCTTGAACTCACTCAATAGTGCAGCCTTAATCTCCACTAAGGTTCTCTGGTGTCCCTAAGAATACTTCATGAACCAATTCAAGGCTCTATCTCTAAATGTAGTGACGAGCTGTGCTCGCTTCATAGCATCATCCTGAACTTGCTTGACACTCCATACGGATTCACATAGAAACCAGTGTTGCTCAGTGTCCTCTAGACCCATTCCTTTAAATATTGGCAGTTTGATATCATCGGTCATCCTTCTCCTAGGTGGTACAGGGTTCTACACAGTGTTCTGAGTGGTGTTAGGGATGTTACTGCGCGGAATGTTCTGAATCGGGATATTCTGAGATAGGATAGTCTGCGACGGAATGGTCTGAGCGCTCGCTCCTCCGATGTTACTGGTATTGATGCTCTGAGGATTAGGAATATTAACAGCTAGTGGATTTTTTGCAATGGGAGGCATGGTGTTCACAGCCAGTGGGTTCTGCAGAGTATTAGGCTGATAGGTGGCTCATATGGGTGTGGTCTGGCTATCAGGATGGGCTTGGAACTCAGTTTCTACATGGAGTCCACTCTTCTTGGTGTTAAACTTGTATCTCTTTCCACTTCTCAAACTATGTGTTTCTTCATCAAAGTCACTATATATGCTATTGACCATTACAGACTCAAAAATTGCTGTAAATTTTACTACATTCTTAAAATACCTTTCTCAGCTAAAAGCATTTTAATATATAAACTCAAATTGTTCAAGTACTTACCTCTGAAACCTTTGAAAAAATTTGCTTCGACTGCGTTGTAGGACTTCAGGGTGTCCACAGCGAACTCTGTCATGAGCCTTCTAGTATACTGTCAACCCAAAAATCAACTACTCGCGAAAGTGGACTATCTATTGCTTTGAGCCTCGCAATGAGCTCCGGGGTCCACTCGGTAGGTACTTCTTGTTGGAAACAGTTATTTTGCTCTGCAAGCCTCAATAACCACTCGTGCAACACGTTTCCAAAGGATTCCCAGAAAATATCGTGAATATATTTCCACAGGTATTTGTTCAGCCATTCTATGTCAGAGAGACGCGGATGTCTATTTTCCTTCCTTGCAAAGTCTCTTTCTGTCTTGTCACACCAAGCCCAAATCTCTTTCTTGTCTGGGTGCCAATTTTCTGCAATCAACGTAACCTTTTCTTCCGAGAACATCACTATTTTAAGCGCAGAAACTCATCACCGATTTTTAGCACGGCAACAGAACCATTTGTTGGCTTACATAACTGTCTTGAGGTTTTCTATAAAGACCCAGATTCTTCGCGGTTCAAGGAACCAACAAAACCCCTTTTCACCGGCCCTTTCGGCAACAATCTGCAAACAGACTAAGGTCTCACCCGAGGTGAAGTTATGGGGGGCTACGGAATCTGGTTTCCATAACTAGGTGATGAGTGAGTAAACAGATCTAGTGAACAACGCACTGCGGGACTCACACTGCAGACTGAGGACTGTGCGAATTTCACCTTCTTCATGGCTAATACTACTACAAGTGAGGACACTTGCACAACTTGCACATCCAAGGACTGCACGGTTCGAAAGGTTCTCTGATGATAGGACAGTGCAACTGATAACTACACTTCCTGTTCGGACTTAACCAAATTCGGTGAATTTACTTAGAATTTCCTATCCATTCATCAAATGCCTTAGGTTATCTATCTTACAACTTATGTAATATGACAACACACAATATATTGCTCACTTCTGGTGTTGCGCTTCAAGTGAATCGCACGGCGCGAACTCCACTTACTTAAGTATTAACCCAATCTACTTATGCATTCATTTTTCCTTAGAAAGACTTATGCATCTAACATTCATCCATATATGCAATACTTAACATATTATTCTTATCTTCACTCTTTATGGTGAATACATATAAAAGTAAGAACATATAAACTGATAAATGAGATCTTAAACATTCGTTGTAAGCAAATATACAAATTCAAACACATAAACAGTCACACAATATAGAATTTAACGTGGTTCACCCCCAGGATTGGAACTACATCCACAGGAACTGTTGTTATATTATCTTGGGAAGGGTACAACAGTTTCATCCTGCGCACTCAGCTCCTGACTCTCTTCTCTCTATGTAGGTCTCTATGCACTCAGCTGCAGAGCCTTTACAATCTTCTCTCAACAGAGATCAATGTTCAACAACAAAGATTAACAATTCATAATAGAAGATTCAACACTACAGATATTCAATTAAGATTAACCCTTTCCCTTACAAACTGTTCCTTCTTATAGATCATGCATGTGGGTCATGTCTTTACAATGCATAGGAAAAAACCCTAATTTTTTCCCAAAACTATCGCATTTTTCCCTTAACCGGATTGTTAGGCTCTGATAGCGACTCTTCCGTTGTGGCCATCCTCTGCGCATGGTCACGTCGCTTTCAGCCTTCCCTATCAACCGCATGCTGACTGTCGCTTTCACCCAGCCATTCCTTCTCTAACGGCTTCACACGACCAATTCTCATCGTGCTTCCTCTGCACGTGTGACCGATTGCTTTCCTTCTGCCTTACTCCTTACCCTCTTGCTTGGTAATCATGGAGTATCTTAACCAAAAATAGACCACAGAGGTCTTACCGGAATATGTATCGTTTTCCCTCCAACATTTTGCCTTGCCAGATCCTCGCGGATCAAGCTCTTCGCAGTGTTGTCTCTTTGCGGTGCTGGCTTCCTTACCCTGCCGATGCTGTGCTGCACTCAACTTCGAAGCTCCCAAAACTGTCTTTTCCAAAAATTCTTCAACTAAACTGCGCTCATCTTCGCAGTTCCAAAACTGCTTTGTTAAAAATTCCTTACTTGGGCCAGGACCAACACATTTTCAACAACCTACAGAGGTGAGAACAAAAATCAATAAATCCCCTCAACAACATAAAATATAACCCTGTCAATCAAACTATTTCTTAGTGGTGTTATAGGAAGTGATTCATGTTAGGGATTGAACTATTTTCCCCATGCTAAGAAATCCCTATGAATCAAACTATTTTCCAAAGATGACATGTGCACCACAATTCACATATTTTGTTATGTGTCATAAATAAATGTGGTTTATTTTACTAAAGAATCCATATTTGCACTATAATGCAACATCCACAATTGAATTATTATACAATTTTATGAGGAGGAAAATAAATTTTCACGACAAGAATTAATATTTATTGAGAGTTGAGCATTTTCAAAGGGAGTTATGAATTTTCAAGTGGATTTTAAAATGTAATCCTTGCATAGAAATACATCTTTTGACAACAACAACATTTGTTTGCATTTGCAGAGTCACTATAGTGAATTCATAGGGAGTCTGATGTTATGCTCTCTCCCTACTCTAGCGCATTCGAATTATGGCTCTTATGTGGATTTTGTATCCAAGATTCATCCCTATATTGTCCTCTATGCTCACAATAGTTGTAGAAAGGAGAATCCTTATTTTTCTTCAGCATAATATGTCCTCCTTTAAATTAATTGGATTTAATATTTCATTATGCAATCCTACTAAATAACTTATTCACTGTCCATCTTTAGTGGAAATCTTCTTCCCTTCATTGGAATTTGCGCTAAAAGAATTACTAGATTCCACCAACTAATCTTAGCTTTTACTAAGTTAGCCTTTCAATTGGCATCGTTAAGACTTAAGAGTGTATGTCAAACATTTAAACATCTTTCTAAATTGGTATTATCAATCCAATAATGAGCTTGGTGACCAATTTGGATGTATGCATCACCTGCATTGAATGGTGTAGTGGTTGAATTCTTGGATGTAGACATCTACCCTCTAGTTGGACTTATGTCACATATTTTCCCACTAATTTGTTCTTCCTTCTTATGGTATACAATATATGATTTTTCCTTGATGGATGCTTTAAACTCATCCCAATTAATGGTTAGGGTGACACCAAGGCTCTATCTAATTTCACATAAAATCTCCCACCAAAACAAAGCCTCTCCACATAAGCATAATTGCACAAAGCAAACATGGTCTTTATTCATAAATTGTTGTAGCTCATAAAAAGAGTCAAATTGAATCAACCAATAATCAAGTCAAAAGGTGTCCAATTTACCATTATCTAGTCAAATCTCCATTTTCATTCCACTTTAAGAGAGTATCCTAGATTCAACAATGGGTTCCCTTTCTAACTAGTCATATGTTTGACCAAAATACCTACTAAGTGTTGTCCCTGAATGGTATCATGCAATGTCTTTATAGAGGTTTTCAAAATCTAAAGCAAATGGAAAAATATTAAGTGACCACCCTCAAACCCAATTTTTGTGTCAAGGCTACCATCTTCAACTTCGAGTAACTCAAGGTGACTCTTTGTACCATCCTCGATTTCCTTCTTCGTCTAAGAGCGATTTTGGGGCATAAGTTGTGTAATAAATCAACAAACATTTGTGAAACAAGTGCTTTGATTGTTGATGTATATGTAACTTCGGAATGTATTTCATATATGTATATTGTAATCCTATAGAGATGGTATTATTCCTCTATACGGAAGTGTTTGTATTCCTATAGAGATGTTATTATTCCTCTATACGGAAGTGTCGTCATTTATATTGTAAGTGTCGTAACTTATACTCGATGGGTTATTAGACCACCTTGTTGGGGTCGGCCCTGTATAAGTCATATGGGTCGAAGGGTTATTAGACCACCCTATTGGGGGTCGGCCATGTGGTTCAAAGGGTTATTAGACCACCCTATTGGGTTTTGGCCCAGTCAGCATTATGTTATGTGGTTAAGTTAAGGCCGACCTAGTAAAGGTTATTAGGCAAGTCAAGTCAAGTATAAATCAAGTGCGGGAGGCACTCTATTTCATCATTCTATTCTCACACACACTCTTTGGAGAGTGGCGCACTTGTGGAGGAGGAGAATTTGCTGCTAGGAGATGCCTATCTCTTATGCTTGGGTTGTATCATTTCTCTATCTATCTCTGAGCAAGTTATTGGGGTTTTTCACCTTTATGGTTTTCCCCAAGTAAACTTTGTGTCTCTTATGTGCTTGCATTATTGTGTCCATGATTGATATGCTATAGATATGTTGTACATGTTGTTCTCTCAGTTAAGATCCTAGATCAGATTGAAATAAATTCTGAAAAATTAACATGGTATCAGAGCTAGCCTGAAAGAAGGCATGGTATGGCATGTATGACACTTGTAGCAATTGCGAAGCTAGGGATTGATATAGCAAAAACCATTCATCGTATCACTTTCGCTATACATAAATTTTGGAGAGGTTTCAGGGTCTGAAAATAGTATAGGGCGAAGCTAATATCCCCATGTACCGTGTGGCCAAAGGACAACCTCTAATTCATTATACTTTGTGATTTATGATCTGTACAATATAGGGTTTCTACCTCTTCCAGGTCTCAATCATAAACAGGTGACCTTGGAAAAAAGGTCATCACTTGGGCTAGGAAGCTCCAAATGAAATTTTGTAAAAAGTGATAGGTAGTGCACAGACTTTACTTTCCAGGTAACATTTTCAGAGGCCTAAACTGAACTAGTGACACGTGGAACGTTGCACAAGTTCGCTCTCCTGTTTTATCCCATAAACAGGTCACGTTGCGACACTTGGCATAACTCTCTCTCATAGAATCCATTTGAGGTCATATCTATGGGTTTGGAAAGATGACAGGTTGGGATATCACAGGAAAATGTTTCAAACCCTGTGGATCGAAAAGTTCAGAGTTACACCAGAAAAAATAAGGTACATATTTCTGTCAAAACAAAATTATTTTTTAGCACCTTCATTCATGGCTTCCGGAATTTAGGGTTTCGGAGAAAGTTGGAATTTTTGTAATCGGCGACTACGGCTGAATGCCACTCATCAAAATCAAAATTTAGAGACCAAGATCAGAATTTTTTGGGCAGAAGGCCGGGCTTGATCAGACCCTAGTTTGGGACTTTGATCGGAAAAGTGGAAAATTAGGGCTTCTGCAAAAATGGAAATTTTTTAAATCTGTGACCACAGCTGGAAGCTCCTCGGAAAAATAGAAGCTTAGAGCTTTGGATCGAACCTTTTGATCGGAAAGAAGGGTGGGCTTTATCAAACCCTAGTTTGGGGTCATGTCTAGTGAATTTGGAAGTTTCAAAGGCAAAATTGAGGGGTGAAACTTTGCAGTTTTCAAATTATGAGTATACCAGCTTGATCAGCTCATCAAGGTGCATATTTCTATCATTTCGGAAGTTTGAAATTCAAATTTTGAATTGTTAGGGTTTCTTTGACAAACCCTAAACCAGCTCCAGATCCAGTTCCTACAAATCAAGTGGATTGGGTTAATCCTAGAAGAGAATGGATTGGTCACCTGCATAAGTGAAGAAGTTCCTGTTTCAGAGGGAGATGAGGCTAAGGCCTTACATAAGAAGATAACAAGCGATCTCGACAGGTATGACTCATCCAGGTATGTTTCGAGATTTGTTCATGATTAAGTTTATGGTATGTTTGTCTTCATGTTATTACGGTTAGTACAATCTTGATTAAATTTAGACTTGTCGTATCACCTTAATAAAATTATGAATGCATGATAGAAGATATTCATTGATTAGGGTGTTGACACTTATGATTGTACTAATGCATTATGGTGTTGTATGAGGTTTATGTTTTCCGCTAACATGAAAGGTACACCAAGAAAGACAAATCATGTTCTAGTTCAAGAACATATGATCATGATGACATGAGGACAAAGATTCGTCCATTGTCATGAATCACTTAGAATATCTATTTGTGAAGTATGTATAACTTGGTTCTATAATGGTTAACCTATGAGATATGTAGGTTACTAGCACAAGTCATTGAAGAGAACAAGAAGACATCATGTGGGTATGTTAGACATAACTAGCTAACATAGTAATCCAGGTATGTTTTTCCTATATCAAGTTAGAATCCTACCTTGTGTTAGGATCCCTTATATAAGTATACTTGGTATGATTGGTTATGTTTATTCATAAAGTTAGAAATGTAAGTAATCAAGGGTTTATGCATTTTATGTCTGTTATCTTGATTGATGATTTAACTAACCAGAAGAGTCCTATGATCAAATAAGAATATGCATGAGTAAAAGAAGACTTCCCTGAAACCTTGAATACTAATGTTTATTATCTGTGTTTGAAGTGATCATGACTATACATGTTTAATATTATTGTGTTTTGATAGTATTAATATTATACTAATGAATGTGTGATTATGTATGAGACCTCGAGGATAACACAATGATGATACTAATAAACATGCATAGTGATAGGTATAAGTTCAAGGACAGGTAATCCAGGAAGCAAAGATCAAGAGGGAGCACACTCCAGTTGTTCCTGCAAGGAATCAAAGATCAAGAGGGAGCACACTCCAATTGTTCCTGCAAGGAAGAAAAGATCAAGAAGGAGAACACTTCAGTAGTTTCTGCAAGGATGCATATATTCAGAGGGAGTTGACCACTTCTCACAATCCACATCAGAATGGAGTTGCAGAAAATAAGCAAAGACTGAGAGGGAGTCAACCCAACAAACAAACAAAGATAAGTATTTGAATTATCATTCCTTGCATATTTTATTGTTTAAATAATACTGTTCAATAATGTATATACTCATGTTCCTAGAATTAGGTTGTGTATTATGCATATTAGAATAGTTGCATTGATGAACAGTATACTACTAATATACATGGGTAAGTGGCCTATGGCACTGTACAACATTCCATTGCTACTTATCTAGAATGAAACCTCTTTGCTGACATGTTGGGAGTTGTGCACACTCTTAACAATGTTCTGGTAGAGATTGGAAGGCATCTAGAAAGTTACGGGATATGGATAAATGTTATATTGAAGCATTGGCTAAGATAATTGCATGACTTTATGACACATTTTTTTATGTGTAAGAATTTGTTCTGAAAAACTATGAGATGTTTTCTAATCATGCAATTTAACTTGTTGTGTAGGAAAGATCGTACACCATCACCTACAAAAGAAGGACTACAACATTTGTTTAGCAACAAAGTTATCTATTGAAAATATTGAAGATATTGAAGTTCCCAGGATCTGGGAAGAATGCCATGATCGAGGAGTACCAGTCAATCATGAAGATGTTTGGGATGCAGTCCCAAGACCTGAAGGGGAGTCTGTAGTGACTTCCAAGAGGATCTACAAGATCAAGCATGCTGTAGGTGGTAGCATAGAGACTTTTTCTCTTGTAGCCAGATACACTTCCATCAGATCAGTACTTGCTCTGGATGCAGTGATGAAGTGGAAAATACACCAGATGGATTTCAAGACAGCTTTCTTGAATGGTGTAGTTGAAGAAGAAGTGTATGTGGATCAACCACTTGGTTCTGAGACACATGATAGCGAGTCATATATGTGCAGAACTTGGTATGGTAAGATAGACAGCTTTCTATCCAATTTGGGCTTTACCAAGAGTAAAGTGGATTCCAACCTTTACTACAAGGTTGAGGAAGGCAATCCAATGATACTACTTTTGTATGTGGATGACCTGTTTATTACAGGTGAAGATAGATTGATTGTCGACACACAGTGGAAGCTTGATGCCAAGTTCGAGATGAAGGACTTGGGGATGATGCACTATTTTCTAGGTATGGAGGTGTGGCAGAGTGCAGATGGAATCTTCCTTGGACAAGGGAAGTATGTAGTAGAGATCTTGAAGAGGTTTGGGATGATGGACTGCAAGGCCATGGCCACACCTATGGCATCAAACCTGAAGCTTTTGTGTGATGCTTCATCTGATCCGGTTGATTTCACTATGTATCGTCAGATGATTGGGTTCTTGATGTACCTGACGAACATGAGACCAGATATTTGCTTTGCGGTGAACACATTGAGTCAGTTCCTGACGGATCCGAGAGTTGTTCACCTGGTTGCTGTAAATCATATTCTGAGGTACCTAAAGGGTACAGTTGATTATGGGCTCAAGTATGATGCGAATCAAAAGTTTAACCTACAGGGTTATGTTGATTCAGATTGGGAAGGCAGTGCTGCAGATAGGAAGAGCACATCTAGGTGCTGCTTCAGTATGGGATCAGGTGTGATATCTTGGTTTAGCAAGAAGCAGTCCTGTGTAGCACTGAGTATAGCCGAAGCAGAGTATGTTGCAGCTTGTTCGGCTAGTTGCGAGGCAGTATGGCTTCGGAAGCTACTGTCTGAGTTATTTGATCTACCACTGGAGGCTCCTAGTATATTTTGTGACAACCAGAGTTGTCTGAGAACTCGGTGTTCCACGACAGGTCGAAACACATAAAGATAAAATATCACTATATCAAGGATATGGTGCAGAGAGGAGTAGTGAAGCTCCTATATGTTGCGATGGATGAGCAGATTGCAGATGTATTAACGAAGCCACTAGCCAGAGTGAATTTCGAGTACTTCAAAGAGAGACTTGGTGTTCTTCAAATCGATGACACTTCGAGGAAGAAGTGATGGAGACATTTGTTGTAGCCATTCCTAGCATGGTGGAAGGGGGATCCTTCACATGGCTTTGGATGTAAGCGTTGGATGATGAGCATCAGGATGATGTTCTAGTTTCTGCTCTGTATGATCAGTTGGATCATTTATGTATGTACGCATCATGTTAGATGCTAGATATGATTAGTTGGATCATTTATGTATGTACGCATCATGTTGGATGCTAGATATGATCAGTTGGATCATTTATTTATGTACGCACCATGTTGGATGTTGGATATGATCAGTTGGATCATTTATGTATGTACGCATCATGTTGGATGCTGGATATGATCAATTGGATCATTTATGTATGTATGCATCATGTTGGATGCTTGGACCATGTATCTGTATATGTATCAGGTGGATACATTGTATGATCAGGTAGATCATGTATTTTGATATGTATCAGGTAACTACATTGTGTGGATCATGTATCTATGTATGTATCAGGTGGATACACTATGTATGGTGATATGTATCAGGTAGATACTTGGTATGCATCAGGTAGATGCATTGTATGATCAGGATGATCGTGGATGACGAGCTTCTCCAGATGACATGCATCAGGACGATGCAGTGATGATGATTAGGATGATCATGTGTACATCAGGATGATGTATGGTGAGTATCAGGTGGATACTTTGTGGCCGTGGACAGGTTGTGCAAATGAGCATGTAAGTAGACCTGGGAGATCTCAACAGGATGAAAAAGGCCTTAGATGCTCTTTCGAGGCATTGCTCTGGGAGGACATATAATAGCGCCCTGGGAGATTTGCAGATGCTCTTGCTAGGTTTTGTCGCTGGCATTTAATAGCTCCCTGGGAGATCTGGCAAATGCTCTTGCGAGGTTTTGTCCTATGGCATGTAATGTGTCCTTGAGAGATTCGACAGGTAGAGTTGTGTGCTCGTAACAGCCTGGGATGCTCTTGCAAGGTTTTTCCATGACCACATGTAATATGCTCCTAGGAGATCTGGACAGGATGAAAAAGGCCTCAGATGCTTCAGCCAGGTTTTGTGGTGGACCACATGTAATGTGCTCCTGGGAGATCCGACAGGTAGAGTTGTGCGCTCGTAACAGCCTGGGATGCTTCAGCCAGGTTTTGTGGTGAGATCACATGTAATGTGCTCCTGGGAGATCCGACAGGTAGATCTGTGTGCTCGTAACAGCCTGGGATGCTTCAGCCAAGTTTTGTGATGGGTCACATGTAATGTGCTCCTGGGAGATCCGAAAGGTAGAGTTCTGTGCTCGTAACGACCTAGGATGCTACCGCCAGGTTTTGTGATGCACGTATGGCCAGTGATGATGAAGACCTGTAGGTGGTGGGCCTACATCTAGTATGAAAAAGGACTGGATCTGTAAAACTTTTTATGACGAGTAGATTCAGAGATTGATTGGGATAGCAATAGCAGTGATGATGATGATGACTCGATGACGATTATCCAGTGACGATGATCCAGAGAAGAAGACTTGTGCTAGAAGACCTGTGTCGAGAAATACCTTCCTAGTTAAGAGGGAGTGTTGATGTATATGTAACTTTGGAATGTATTTCATATATGTATATTGTACTCCTATAGAGATGGTATTATTCCTCTATATGAAAGTGTTTGTATTCCTATAGAGATGTTATTATTCCTCTATACGGAAGTGTCGTCATTTATATTGTAAGTGTCGTAACTTATACTTGATGGGTTATTAGACCACCTTGTTGGGGTCGGCCCTGTATAAGTCATGTGGGTCGAAGGATTATTAGACCACCCTATTGGGGGTCGGCCATGTGGGTCAAAGGGTTATTAGACCACCCTATTGGGTGTCGGCCCAGTTAGCATTATGTTATGTGGTTAAGTTAAGGCCGACCTAGTAAAGGTTATTAGGCAAGTCAAGTCAAGTATAAATAGAGTGCGGTAGGCACTCTATTTCATCATTCTATTCTCGCACACACTCTTTGGAGAGTGGCGCACTTATGGAGCAGGAGAAGCTGCTGCTAGGAGATGCCTATCTCTTATGCTTGGGTTGTATCATTGCTCTATCTATCTCTGAGGAAGTTATTGGGGTTTTTCACCTTTATGGTTTTCCCCAAGTAAACTCTGTTTCTCTTGTGTGCTTTCATTATTGTGTCCATGATTGATATGCTGTAGATATGTTGTACATGTTGTTCCCTCAGTTAAGATCCTAGATCAGATTGAAGTAAATTCTGAAAAATTAACATTGATAACAACATGATTTCAGATAGTACACTTAGGTGAATCTATTCTTCTCTTTACACAATGACTAAATTATTTTGAAACATTTTATGAAGCTTTTCAAGAAAAAAACATAACAAGTGCAATCAACACAAAAATTTCGACAAAGTATCAATTGCAAAATTCCACTGATATAATTTTTTGTACAACAAAACATGAACATGAATCTTCTAACATACAACAACACTAAATGCCATTTACCGACCATCTTGATTACATTTCAGGTAGGTGTAGAAATAACCTTTCCTAGCAAGGGAATGCACAAAATCACATTAGTTTAAGCATCTTGTTTGTTTATATTTTGACGAGTTACTATAGTATAGATATTACGAAGATGAACAAAATGATATCTCAATGATGACTTGTGTCAATTGAGCTTTCTTTCCATTGTCTTGTTGATTTGTACACCGTCAATGGTGTTCGTGCCCCACTCCAATTTATATGCTTATCAACATTAAGTTGAGAATACTATCCATAATTGTGTGCTCTCTACTCATCCTTATTCCTAACTTCCAGCTTGTGTTGGAATCTTAAACTCGTGCCTCTTGTGAAATTCTAAATCGCAGCAGATCATGGAGCTGAGTATACCTCACATAGAAAGAATGAGCAGAGAAATTGAGTTATAGTGAAAATTGCATTAAAAAAGAGAAGACAATTGAACATGCATGAGAACTCAGATAGGAACAGAATAATGTCACATGTCCAATAATCAGTATAGTCAACAATGATGTTATAGTGGAGAGAATTCGAATCACCTAGGAAAATTTGAGTCTCGGTCTATCTAGCATAGTAATTATCACCTAAATCAATGCTCTAGAAGTCCCAAACTCAGAACTCAACCAAATCTCAGTGAACTGATGATATAGATAGTTAACTGACCAAGGAGGGCGCATCCATGAGTTTGACATGCAAATCAATCAAAAGAGGGCACATGAGGACACAATCAATGGTGATCAGAATTCAAGCTCCCAATTAGAGTCACCAACTCATGTGTAACTTAGTTAGATTGAACTGATCCACTGAGTGGGCTCCTAAAATATAGGGAACTTCCTCTTAGAGTCCTAAAATCATGCATGCAGGGTGCATTAGATGGCTAATGGGTCCTATATGACATCTGCACACCACTAGGGAGAAAATAACATCACTAAGCACTAGAAAATGGTAAATAATGCAAGTAGGACAAGGATGGAGTATTAAAATATCCTAACACCCCCCCTTAATCCAAACTTGTGCATCCTAGGCCCTAGTTACTAAGACCAAAGGTCACCCATACAATCAAATAAATGATGAAAATAAAATAATTGTCCATGAAACAAGGTAATGGAGAAAACCTAATGGGAAACCCCCCCCCCTAAAAAATAGGACAGTAGTAGGGAACTCAAATAATCTTCACACTAAGTAGAGAAGGAAAAACTTTCCTGAGTGAAAGCCTTTGTAAAAATGTAGGAAATATTCTCCAATGTAGGATTGAAATGCAGGTGTTGGATCTAGATTTGAATCTAGATATGCCCCTCTGATGTACCTCCCACTGTTTCGAAGTTTTATTTTCCAAAACAAGTCTTTCAGGAACCCTTCTTGCTACTAGAATGAATGGATCATTGTATTCCAGATCATGAACTTTTGAGTACCCTTTGTCAACCAACCGAGATTTGTACTTGGTTGTAGATCCCCCATGGAAAGTCTCTTCAAGGGATTGGGGATCACACCCCACCATCATGTAGCACCTCTCTAGGAGAAGTAGATCTGCATGACATAGTGCAAGGTTTGCATGATATTGAGATCTGGTGCTTCTATGGTCAGATGGATCCCCAACTATGTTCCCAGCAGCTACAAGGACTTTGTGAGCCCATATTTGCCTTGACCATGGATTGGGAGCAGGTGTTGGACCTGGATTTGGATCTGCTTGAACTTTATTTTCAACATCAAGATCTTGATCCTCATCTTCATTAGAAGAGATATCACTCTGATCTTCATCAGATTCCAATGGATTAGATGGAGAGAATGGAAAAAAATGAGAGAATTCATATGCCTTTGAGGCATGGTTTTCAAACTCTTTCACTATAATCTTCCCATAAGAGATCTCTGCAATCTCATATGTGTTAGGACCAAAGACCACTTTCTTCGGTGAACCTGTGTGAATCATCCAATAGGCAGACAATAAATTTGCTAACAAAGAAGGCACAAATAGAACATTTTTTAACTTTCCATGCTCCAGATGTATTGTGCCCTTCCCTTCAGCAAAGATCTTAGAATTATCTCCCATGTGAATAATCGGACCATCATTGATATCTAGAGAAGAAAATGATTCTAGGGAGGAAACCATGTGTTTGGAGGCTTCTGAATCTATGGGGAAGACTTTTGATTGTGAAAATATAGCCTTCAGTTCTTGGCATCTCTCATGACCATCGAACTCACTTCCAGAATCAGAATCTCTTGCGCCTTCTGGGAGGGAAATGTTGTGTTGTTCAAGAAGATTGGTCCTTTGATCTATCTTCTTCTTCATGCAAGATCTCTCTGGGTGGTTTCCTTTCTTGCAATAGGAACACTTGGATTTCTCAAATCCCTTTCTCTTATACTTCTTGGAGCTGGAGGCTCCTTCCGATGGATTAGAATTCGGATTCTGCTTGCTCTCAAATTGCTTCTTCTCTTTACCCTTTTTCTTCCCTTTTGCATTCGCACTTTTTTACTCTCCAACCATAAGATCTTGATTTATGGAGGCTCGCAAAGTTCCCATCTAAATCAGTTTGTCTTGTTCTTGGACGAGAGATTCAGTGAATGCATATAGAGATGGCATTTTCAAACCAGGGATTGACAATCTCCATGAATGGAAGGTAGAAACAAAGAAGGAGAACTCAGTACCAAGCTAGCTTGCTCAGAATAGATAGCAACAACTGCTCATCCTTCTTCTCAATGCCACACTGCTTGCATTGCATGACCAAAGATTTGAATTTGGAAAAGAATTGATGGATGGTTTCGAAACTGCTGGGTTGAAGAGAAATCAACTCATTCTCCAGAATATGGCCCCTTATCTCATTTTGTTTGTCGGAGAGGGTCTCCAACTTCAACCAAACCTCTCTTGGAGTCTTCAATCCTTCAAGGTGGAAGATTATATCTTTGGAAATATGAATACACATGAAACCAAATGCTTCATCCAATCTATTTAGATACTTGGCCTTCTCAACAGCTGCTTGAGGTTTGACCTACTTTCCCATTGTTACCATGTACAATGACTTGTTGCGTAACACCATTTTCATATAAGCCATCCAATCAATATAATTGAAGGGTGTGAGGATCCTTGGAGAGAGAGGAGCATTCCAATTCTCCATTAGAACTACTGGAGTGAATACAATGTGGTACTGCTGCACTAAAAAAAAATCAAAAAAACTCTCAATTTTGGATATAGACTAATAATGAGGATTTCTTTAGGACAATAGGCACATTTTTTTGGATCCTTCACACCTGGCTATTCCTCAAAGTATTTATCCAATGAATTCATTACAATGGCACCATGATTTGTTGTGGAAATCCAAAGGATTCTAGTGCACTAATGAAAGAAGCTACTCACCCTACGCTCATGGATCTCTGATACCATGTGAAATTCTAAATCACAGCAGATCATGGAGCTGAGTATACCTCACAGAGAAAGAATGAGCAGAGAAATTGAGTTACAGTGAAAATTGTAGTCAAAAAGAGCAGACAATTGAACATGGATGAGAACTTCGATAGGAATAGAATAATGTCACGTGATCCAATAATCATTATATTCAACAATGATGTTACAATGGAGAGAATTTGAATCACCTAGGAGAATTCAAGTCTCGGTCTATCTAGAATAGTAATTGTCACCTCAATTAGTGCTCTGGAAGTCCCAAACTCAATTAAAATCAACCAAATCTCAGTGAACTAATGATACAGTCATTTAATTGACCAAGGAGGGTGCATCCATGAGTTTTACATGCAAATCAATCATAAGAGTGCGCATGAGGCCACAATCAATGGTTATTGGAGCTCAAACTCCCAATTAGAGTCACCAACTCATGTGTAACTCAGTTAAACTGAACTGAGTCACTGAGTGGGATCCTAAAATATAGGGAACTACCTCTGAGAGTCCTAAAATCATTCATGCAGGGTTCATTAGGTGGCTAATGGGTTCTAAATGACATATGCACACCACTAAGGGGGAAATAACATCACTAAGTGCTAGCAAATGGTAAATAATGCAAGTAGGACAAGGATGTAGTATTAAAATATCCTAACACCTCTAACACACATTGTCAAGGAAATGCATCCATAACACAACTTAACCTACCATTCCTTAAGTGCATCATAAATACCACTATCGCACACATTTTTATACTTGGATAAGTCTTCCAAGTTGAACATCCCTCTAGCATAGCTCTTTTGCTTGCACTTTCCAAAACTTCAACTCTTTTATAGATCATGTTGCCCATTTTGAATGAGACGAAATACATCAATTATGTTTACTATTGTTTATCGAATTCACCATATAGTAACTATAAAAGTAGTGAACTGTTAATTTTTTATCTTTAATTCGTAGCTGCAATAATACTTGAAATCAAATAACAATCATACACATAAGAAATCACATTCAACACACAAATTTACCTTGGGGAAAACCTCTATGACTTGAGGGAGAAAACCCCAGAAAAACCTTCCTTAGTATATTGATAGATAGCAGAGAATGTATTTTACATCAAGCACCCCTGGTGCAATTACAAAGCAAGAGAAAGATAGATATAGAAGAGAGACTCAGAATAATTATTCTCCACACAACCAATTCACTTGTCTTGGTCATATGCACAAGATAGCCTTTAATAGAATTCACTCCAATATTGAAGACATCAATCTTGCATGAAGAAATGTGCCCCACTTCTCATGCAATGCATTAACTCGTTGAACTGACTCTTAGGATGAACTCGCCCCTTAACCGAAAGCTTTCCCACTTAGTTAGGTGGCTAACTTAAGTGTCTTCATGCAAGTGTCACAACTCAAGTGTCGTCTTTTAGTTTAACACAAGTGTCATCTTTTAGTTTAACATAATTGTTATCATGAAATAACACTTAGTTAACTATATATTCTTTGTTATCACTTAGTTAAATCTCTTAACTAAATAGTTTTTGTTAACATCACTGTAGTGATCAATTTTAGTTCTCCTTTTATTGACCGAAGTCTTCTTTGTTAATATCACTAAAGTTTAACAATTTGAATTATCTCTTAATTAATTCTTTACGTGCAATTCGAATTCTCTCATATCTTATCACATCTTATATTTATCTCTTGTCTTATCTACATGGTCCACATCTACCATATTAATTATCATATCAAATATACTAAGGATATTTTCCCAATGATGCGATCATATTGTTCTACTTGTTAGGATATTTAGACACTTAGGAGTTAGTTAAGATCAACTTGTGTAATATATCCATTAGGAAAAGTGTGTTTCTTTAGTATGCATTAGTATGCATTTGTAAATATTTAATCCGACGGTCACGATATGTTCTAGACATAGAGTGACCCGATGGCTCAACTTCTCTTAGATCATACCTAACCTTGATCTGTGGCTTAACACCCTATTGGTTCATGATCTCTATTTAAAGAGCATGGAGGGTCATTGTCTAATTGATCGATTAGGAGAAACTCATTTGTAACTTTCTTTCTTTGCATAATAAATTGCTCCGTAGAATCTTTGACCGGGGACGTGGAGTGTTTCCCTCTCGAGGGTTTTAACCACGTCAAAACATCGGTGTATCGATCTATGATCTGTTTGCATGAAGTGGTTTCTCTTGGTGTTCGTTCTTTTAGGAGTACTCAGTGAACCTGAACATGGTATCATAGCTTTTATGAAGAGTCGCTTCTGATTATGATCTAGATCTTGAACTGTTGTTGCCGAAACTTGAAAGGGTTTCTGGTTCTAGTATTTATGTGCATTTCTGGGCTATAGAAGGTGTTCCATTGCATCCGGAGCTCTGTTTCCATTGGGAAATAGTTTTCGTTTGACTGAAAACGGTTCCCGATTGCTTTAGAAACGTGTATTTCATCAGATCTGAAGGTATAATGTTATAGTGACGTTTTTTTTATATTTTCTGTTTTAAAAAAAATATCTCATATTTTATCAGTTTTTATTATTAGATTTTTTCAGTTTCGGATTGTTGCTTTCCCTGTCTACGTATGCTCTTTGTCGTGCACCTTGTGCGATCTCAGCGAATCAGAAACAGAAAGGGAAAGGGTTTTTCTCGGCTACGTATGCTCTTTGTTGTGCACCTTGTGATCTAACCCCACAAGTGTGAAAAAGTTTTTTTGTTTCGGTTTGTGGTGTGATTTGCAAAAAAGAAGGTAAGCATGAAAACTGAGCAAGAAGAGTAAAAAAAAAAAAAAAAAACCTTCCTCCTTCTCATATTTTACATACATTTTAATCTAGTTCACTTGGTTCAAAGTTGTTTTATTCCTTAATAGGTCTTGAGTTCAAGTCTTTGGAAGTTACTTTTAAAAGAAAAAGTGCATGCAATTTCTATTTTCAAGTTACTTTATTGTAAAAGTGCATCTCACTTAAATAATAATAAATAAAAATAAAAAGTGAGTCACTTAAGTTCATTTTTATTGCTGCATTATTTAAAGTAACATCATTGTAAAAGTGAAATCACTTATTTTACAAAAGTGATTCACTTAAAGCAACTTTCTTGTAACGTGATTGTCAAAGGTTCATCTTGAGAAGAGCGGGGTCCTTTTTTTTTAGCTGGTTATTCTCTATCTACCACGTCACTATTGGGGACATCTTCAACATTTTCTTTGATCAAGCATAAATTCATCATACGGAGTCAGTTTTCAGTGTCATTTTTTAAACCGCCTATTTTTTTGAGCTCTTCGCATCCAGACTATTGGTTTCTACTTTTATAGCCATTAATTTACAAATATGGCCGCCCCTTATGATATTCTACTTAACAGTTCCAACTATTTCTCATGGAAATCTCGTATGGAGGATGTTCTACGAAATCGAGTACTTTTCATAATTACCTCAGGGAAAGAAATAGAACCTACTGATGATGATAAGAAAATCAAATGGGCAAATAGATGTGACAAAGCTCATGGATTGATTGGGATGTCAATCTCTACTGATTTGCGATTCCACATATCTGGAATTGATGAACCTGATGCTGCTTGGGACAAGCTGGAATCTGTGTTTGGTAAACACAATGAAATTTGAGGTCACCAATTCGAAAATGAGTTGATTTCTTTAAATCCAAATGATTTTTCATGCATACAATATTATTTATCTAAGTACAAAACTTTTAAACTCTTATGTGAAGAATGCAAGATTAAGAGGGAAGACAAACAATGCATTTATCATATTCTTTCCAAACTTGGACCTACATATTCTATTTTTATATCTACATTTTACTCCATGAAAGAATCCTTGAATGCAACTAGCTATCAAGAGCCTAGTCTTGAATCCTTTTGTGATTCCTTGATTAGAGAGCAATATAAGCTCATCCATCTTGGAATAATTAACAATGCAGATACATCTAGGAAAGCCTTATTGTCCCAACAAAAAGAAAATTCCAAGCCTCCCAAGAAACAAACTTTTCGCAAAATAAATCAAACAAGGGTCCAAAACCCTCTTAGTCAGCTCCTTTAAAAAATGACAAAGGATCCAAGCCAAAAGGAAAGAAGACTAAGCATCATTGCAACTATTGCGGGAAAGATAATCATAATGAATCTAAGTGTTTCAAGAATATGGCAGCCTTGGAAGCAGCAATGAAGAAGCACCACATCAGCCTAGATTCGCGTTCAGAATCTACCTCTCATAGACATGCACTTTGTGCTTCTGGTTATTCTTATAATGCATCTTCTTCTTCTACTTCAAATGAATGGCTCATTGATTCTGGAGCATCTTATCATATGGCTAAGGATCAAGCCATCTTTTCTACTATGCATGAATGTAACACCAAACAAATATTTGTTGGTGATGATAGATCTCTAAGTGTTGTAGGAGCTGGAACATTTCCAGTAGATAATGGTCATTTTAGTGATGTACTATGTGTTCCAAGAATTTTCTGCAATTTTTTATCAGTCTATCAAATCACTCATTCTGGTGAAGGTAAGACTGTGACGTTTACACCTCACCAAGTTGTAATCAAGGATTTTAAAGATCCTCAACAGGTCCTAGCTACCGGAATTGTTGATGATATTACCAGGTTGTACAAATTTAACAACTTTGGGTCATCAACTTTTTCTTCAGTTTTTGTTGCTCATAGTGATAACTTGATCAAACTTTGGCATGAGCAATTTGGTCACTTAAATTATCGCTCATTGCAACAACTATGTAAAGACAATATGGTGACAGGTCTTCCGATGGTATCTTGCAGGGATGGTGTCTATTCCGGTTGTGTACTCGAAAAACATCATCGGGACAGTTTTGACAAACGTGCCTCTTGGCACGCCTTGGTTCCCTTGGAGCTTGTGCATACTCACTTGTGTGGTCCTCTTCCATCTGCTTCCTTTTCTGGTTTCAAATATTTCTCAACTTTCATTGATGATTACACCAGACGCACTTGGGTTTATTTCCTAAAACTTAAGAGCGAAGTATTTAACATGTTCTTGGCCTACAAGGCCCTTGTTGAAAAACAATCTAGTCATCAAATTATTAAGTTAAGATCTAACAATGGAGGAGAATATGTTAACAAAAAGTTCACTAATTTCTGCACTGAACAAGGAATCCAACGACAACACACTGTTCCATATACACCACAACAAAATGGTGTAGCTCAGCGAAAAAACCACACTTTAAAAGAAATGGCTAATTGTATGATCCAATCTAAGGGACTAAGTCTTCAATTTTGGGATGAAGCCATAAATTGTGCAAATTACATAGTTAATCGCACCCCCACTAAAGCTTTACAAGGTATCACACCGGAATAAGCATGGAGTAAAATTAAACCAGATGTAAGTCACTTCCGTGTGTTTGGTAGTGAAGCATGGGCTCACATTCCGGATGAAAAACGGAAAGCATTGCAGCCTAAAAGTGAAAAGTGCATATTTGTTGGATATTCTGAAGATGTAAAAGGTTATAGACTTCTTCAAACACATTCTCATGATGTAATCATTCGAAGAGATGTTAAATTTGATGAAAATCTCTTGGCCTGTGAGCCTAACTCGGTGATTGTCCCATCTTTGTCCTGTGAGCCTGATTCAGCGATTGTGCCTTCTTCTTCTAACTTTCTTAACAAGTTTCCAACTCCAGTTTCTGATGATGACAGTGAGGATGAAAATCCACCTCCGCCTGGTCATGTTCCTCCAGTTGCACCAGCACAAGTGCTTCCTCGATGGGTCCGTCCAACATGTGAAGCAGCTGGTGATCTTGTCGGTGATCCTAGAGATCAACATCGAACACGTTCTCAGTTTCAGCGAGCCTCTTCTCTTTTGGCTCAAGTTTCCGAGAATCATGATCCAGAAACCTTTGCAGAAGCTTCAGGAAATCCAGATTGGGATGTAGCTATGGATGAAGAATATCATTACTTAATGGCGAACGATACTTGGGATCTTGTACCTCTTCCAAAAGGAAGAAAACTTGTTAGATGTAAATGGGTCTACAGAACTAAGTATGCATCAGATGGAAGTGTTGAAAGACTTAAGGAAAGGTTAGTTGCCAAAGGTTTTTCAAGTTGAAGGGATTGACTACAATGAAACCTTTTCTCCTGTCACAAAAATGAACTCCATCCACCTTGTTCTTTCCCTTGCAACCTTACATAACTAGGAAGTCCATCAAATGGATGTCAAGTCTGCCTTCTTACATGCTGATTTATAGGAGGAAATTTACATGGAACAACCTCCTGGATATGTTCAGAATAACTCTAGCCTTGTCTGCCGCCTTAATAAATCCTTATATGGCCTTAAGCAAGCTCCTAGAGCTTGGTATGCCAAAATGGATAGCTTTCTCCTTGACACTGGTTTTTCTAGATTCCATTCTGACCCCAATGTCTATACCAAGAAAGTAGAAAACCAACTCATCATACTTGTTCTATATGTTGATGACCTTATTCTTATTGGTAGTGACCCTAAGCTTATAACCCATGTGAAACCAAGTCTTAAGCAAAATTTTGAAATGTCAAACTTAGGACATTTGTATTATTTTCTTGGTCTCCAAGTCCTGCAAACCAAATAAGGAATATTTCTTTCTCAGTCTAAGTATGCTTGTGACCTTCTTCATCGCTTTCACATGGAAGATTGTACACCTGCCCCTTCTCCCTTCCAGTCTGGAGTCAAACTTTATGCCACTTGTACTTCACCTGAAGTAGATGCCACCTTGTATCGTCAACTTGTTGGTAGTCTCTTATACTTGACTCATTCCCATCCTGACCTTTCCTTTTTCGTTGGTCGTGTTTCCCATTATATGCAAACACCTCATGAAAGTCACTGGAAAGCTACTAAAAGAATACTTCGATATATTTGAGGTACAATTCAGTTTGAGATTCACTACAATACAGGGGGGGAACCTTTGTTGGTTGGTTTCACTGATTCAGATTAGGCCGGCGATCCTGATGATCAAAAGTCTACAGCAGGTTATGTTTTCAGTCTAGGATCTGGACCTGTCACGTGGGCTTGTAAGAAACAACAAGCTCTTGCCCTTTCTTCAGCAGAGGCAGAATATCAAACCGCAGTTAATGCCAGTCAGGAAGCTTTATGGCTTCGACAGATCCTTTCAGAGTTTGGATTCGAGTAGCAACAGCCTACTCCACTTTGGTGCGACAATCAAAGTGCCATCAAGCTTGCCAAATATCTAGTCCTACATAAACGCAGCAAACACATTGAGCTATATATGCACTTCATCAGAAATCTTGTTCATGATCGTGTTCTTGAAGTGCTCTTTCCTCCTACAGATGATCAAGTTGTAGACATCTTCACCAAGTCTCTTACAGAACCAAAGTTTTCTAAACTTGGATCTATGTTAGGAGTTCAGGAATTTGTCATTAAGGGGGGATAGGCTCTAATGCCTCCTTCCTTCTCCTAATAGTGTCACTTTTGTAAATCCTTCAATCCTATCCCAATTTGTTCTTAAGGGGGGATGTTAGGATATTTAGACACTTACGAGTTAGTTAAGATCAACTTGTATAATATATCCGTTAGGAAAAGTGTGTTTCTTTAGTATGCATTAGTATGCATTTTTAAATATTTAATCCAACGGTCATGATATGTTCTAGACATAAATTGATCTGATGGCTCAACTTCTCTTAGATCATACCTAACCTTGATCTGTGGCTTAACACCCGATTGGTCCATGATCTCTATTTAAAGAGCATGGAGGGTCATTGTCTAGTTGATCGATTATGAGAAGCACATTTGTAACTTTCTTTCTTTACATAATAAATTAATAAATTGCTCCATAGAAGCTATTTGGCCAGGGTCGTGGAGTGTTTCCCTCTCAAGGGTTTAAACCACGTCAAAACATCAATGTATTGATCTGTGATCTGTTTGTGTGAATTGGTTTCTCTTGGTGTTCGGTCTTTTGGGAGTACCCTGTGTACCTGAACACTACTATCATTCCAAGTGGTTATATGCTAAAGTAATTCACTCTAGAGGTGTCTAGTCTTTAGAGGAGACTTAATAGCTCAACCATGGTTAGTAGTATATCACACACCATACATGCTTCGACATGTAAAGCATCACCTCAACACATGAGGATTTGTCTTGACACACAAGACCTTACCCTTGACAAGCAATACTATACAACATCTTAAACTTGACATACAAATCACTTTCCTCAACACATGAAGCTTATCCATTCTTGAGTCCAACTCAATATTCTTCTCCAAGTTTCCTGATTCCAACTCAGGCTCCTATAAGGCACTACCTCGACACACGAGGCTCAATCTTGACACATAAGATTGACCTGGAGAATGACTCATGATGTTGTAACTTTAACACTCCCTCTTAGCAAGGGAGGCATTCTCTACCATGCCAATATTGTCTCAGAAGTACCTATACTTCGTCATGGAAAGAAGCTTAGCCAACATATCTGCAATCTTCTCACCAGTAGAAATGTACTGAAGTCTTATGGCACCTCTCTTGACCATGTCTTTGATGTAGTGATACTTCGTCTCAATGTGTTTCGATCTATTATGAAACACAAGATTTTCTGATAGCTTTATGCAGCTCTGATTGTCAGAGCAAATGCTAGTAGTCTCAATATTCTCACCAAACAACCCAAAAAGTAACTTCCTAAGCCATGCAGCTTCTCGACAAGCAGTACTAGATATAATATACTCTACTTTTGTAGTACTGTGAGCTACGGATCCCTGCTTCCTACATATCAAGAGATCATAGTTGATCCCAAGCTAAAACAAAATCCAGATGTACTCTTTCGATCCAAAATACTACCACCCCAATCAAAGTCGGCATATCCAAGTAACATCACTTCACCACTAGAAGCATATTTGAGTCCATAAGTAATAATACCTCAAAGGTATCTAAGCACATGCTTGGAAGCAACCCAATTTCTATGTCTTGGCTCAGACATGAACTGACTCAAGATACTCACTGCATAACATATATATAGTCTACTATGTATCAAATACATCAAGGAAGCAATGAGTTATCTATACATGGTAGGATCCACTAGATTCGATCCGGAATCTGACTCATGTAGATTCTTTATATTAGACACCATTGGAGTAGACATGGACTTACATTCCATCATACCAATTCTCTGCAACACATCAATTGTTTACTTTCCTTGTGAAAGGAAGATCTCATCTTTCCTTATCAAAACTTCTAGACCATGAAAATAGTGCATAATACCTAAGTCTTTCATTTCAAACTTAGAATTGATCTCCCTTTTGCACCAAGCTATTTGTTTCTCTTCTCCAGTAAGGAAACAGTTATCAATATAGAGAACCAAGATCAATGGTTGCTTCTTCACAACCTTGAAGTATAGGGTTGGGGTCATCTTCGCTTTTGGAGAATTCCAAGCTCACAATATAGATATCATTCCTCGAATACCAAGCCCTATGGGCCTGCTTAATCCCATACAAGGATTTCTTAAGTTTACAAACATGGGACTCCTTCCCATGAACTATTAACCCCTTAGGTTGTTGTATGTAAACCTCTTCCTCAACCTCACCATTGATAAAGGCAGTATTCACATCCATCTGGTGAACTTTCCAACCCAAAACTAAAGCAAGGGAAATTATGGTTCAGATAGTAGAGTACTTGGCCACGGGAGCAAATGTCTCATCATATTTTATCCCTTCTTTCTGTGAGAATCCACGGGCCACAAATATTTCTTTATACTTTTCAATACTTCCATCAGCTGCATGCTTGATTGTATAAATCCACTTGGAAGTTATTATTGACTTCCCATTAGGTTTAGGAACCACTTCCCACACATCATTCTTCATGATAGATTTGTATTCTTATACCATGGAATATTTCCATACTTGCTACTTAGAGGATTCCTCATAGTTAGACGGTCCTGAATCATTGATCTCACTCATCTATGCTACATATCCTGAAAATGTTTCAAGTCTCCTTCACTCTCTGGATGAGCATGGAGGTGCTCCATGCTTTTTTGCCTCTTGCAGAATGTCTCGACACCATGTAGATCTCCTCTTAGCAAGAGGTTCATCAAGATATATTTCTATCAAATATTACGGCTCTTCGGGATCAAACGGGTCCACAAACGCATATAGATTCTCCCTCTCACCATTTGAAAGGGAAGAATCAAAAATTGTATCCTCCATTATAGGAGTATCATGCTCCTCCATGTATGAATCACACTAAAGTTCTTTGGAGTGCTTGAAGGCAACCTCTTCATGAAATGTTACATCTCTGTTGAATTCAATGTTTCTTTGCCTTGGAACATAGATTTTGTAGGCTTTGGAGGATTCATTATATCCAACAAATTTTCATTTATTTCTGGATGGATCCATCTTTGTCCTCTTCTCTTTTGGTATGTGAATATAAACAGGACAACCAAAAATATTCAAGTGTCCAATATTTGGTTTTTCACCAGTGAAAACCTCTTCAGGAGTCTTTTCTCCCAAGATAGCGTGAGGGCTTATGTTCTGAATATAAACTGTAGTGCTGGAGGATTCTTCCACTAAGGATGTGGGCAGATCCTGATCACACATCATGTCCTTTGCAACCTCACATATTATTATGTTCTTTCTTTCAGCAAACCCATTTTGCTGGTGGTTGTAGGGTACAATCAACTATATTTTTATTCATGCATAATCAACAAAATTCATTGAATTCATGGAACTAAAACTCTCCTCCATTATCATACCTCAAAGCACAAATGTGCTTTCCATTATGATTCTCAACCAGTGCTTTAAACTCTTTAAACTTGTTACAAGTTTCACTCTTTTATTTCATAAAATAAACTCATGACTTGAGAGAGAAGTCATCTATGAAAAGAACATAATACAAATTATTTGACATATTCCTCAAGAACATGATCATCTAACTCATGTCGATCATCTACATCATCTTCTTCTTCAAGACCCTCTTCATTATCTTCCTCTACATTATACTTTATTGGTATCCCCCTTGGATCATGTCTCGCAACAAATGACCAACCCCCTCTACCTAGAAGCTCCGAGTAAAATACTTGTTCACATTGGCTTGGAAGAACATAGGGCTTTGTTCCTAGCTCAAACAACCTTGTATTAATAGTTTTATCATTATCACATTGATTCAATCATAACTTGTACCATTTGACAACGAACAGAACTAATTTGAAGGATTTAAAGTCACACTAAATAATATCTTCCAAATTCCCATAGTATCGATTTTCTGAGAGTTTTGGATGTCTTTCACTTCTATAGGAAACATTGGTCACCTCAAAGACTGCATTTATCCCACAATCAGATGTTTTCTTCGTTTCATCCAACTTTTTGAAGCGAAATTTACCAACATTGCACCACATAGCCTTATGGTGTTTTACCTGCAATAATCCATACACATAAAGATTACATCATGAATTGATGATTAAGTGCATGTTTATGCTTACAATGTATGCAAGGAAAAAATCAACGTCTACATCAATATAATTGAAAAAAAATAAATAGTATGGATGATTAATATGCTTTCATGTTTATCTTTTAAACCATATGCTAAATTGATTTCCCTTTGTGTAAGATTGGTATCTCCATTGCAATGAGCTTCTTTAACCAATGACGCCACACCTTCCCATGATATTCCATGACCATATTGTTTACATCGTTCAATACATACCTTCATCCAATCAAGGTTGTTTGCTACGTATAAATGAAGTGCATCCCACACTCGACCAACTACATGAAGAAAATAAAATTACAATTCACAAATGTATATTTACTTAACACGGTATACACTTTTAATTGATGCACATTGAATATTAAAAATGAAATAAGTATGATATATACATAAAAATTAACAGCCAAATGTATTATAATTAATCTCCACTAGCTTATAATTACCCTTCACCTTCCTCGATCTACCTTTCCCCTTAAGGTACTCCCCTTCAAATTTGTTCATGGATTTTGGATCACAAATGCGACCTAAATCGAGCTTTGATGCTAATTTAGGAATATATTCACTAATATACACCATGTTTTGGTATACCATATATTCCTCCACCATAGAACCCTCAGGACGTGCTCGTTGTCTAACCAAATCCTTCAAAAATTTCACGTGCCTCTCGACGATCCACATTGACCTTGACTGTACAGGTCCACACAATTCAATCTCCTCAACTTGCTGTATGAGGTAGTGTTCTTGTGCATTGAAAAATGTCTAAGGTAGATGCTTTTGCATTTTGCACATGAGACGAAAAATTTCTCTCCTCCAATACTTTATATATTCTTTATGCATTTCTTTAGATGACAACCATCTACAAGTGATGCAAACAAATCACGTGATTTAACAAAAATAAACATAATTTGTAAAACAAATGTCAAATATAAGTTCTACAATGAATTAAACAAACACTTTATGCATGCAAAATATCGCTATTTACCTCATGTATTTTCCAAGATCATATATAACTTGTTTGACATTGTTGTCGAAGTTTTCTGGGAGAGATAGAGGTAGAACATATTGTAACAATATAAAAATCATTTCAGTATTTTTTACAAAACTAGACCAAAAAATACAGACAACATGCACTAGTATAGAAAATATATCAATATATATACCAGAATAATTACCTTGATGAAGATATGCCAATCATGTGTTTTCACCCCCGCAAAATCACCTTTCTTTGTTATGATATTCTTCAGGTTCGAAAAATATCCAGTGGGAAATTTAATTTTTTGCATGACTTAATTTACAACATTGCTTTGTTGCTCCGTTAACAACCATGAAAGTGAGTTTGTATTAATTTGGTCTCCATTTCTATGTAATTGAATGTCATCTTTCATTGCATGATTGGCTTCCTAAATGTCATTGCAAATTTTGACCATTTTTTCTTTGTCACTCCTTCCATCCAATATTCGCCATAATGTTTCAGCTACATTCTTTTTTATATGAATTGTATCAAACATATGAGAAATTTGTAGGTATTCATAGTAGGGCAACCTACTGAATTGCTTAGGATAAATTTTCATTCCTCATGGAAGCCCATTAATGCCTTCATGATCACAATGGCCATCATGAATCATTGTAATACCCCCATTTTGACCCTTAGGATATATTGTATTTTAATGTAAATATTGTATGTATGTGATGTATGATTCCTAGCATGGATCTCAAGGCCAAGGCCCCGCTAGTGAATTCTTAGCCTGGTATTTTAAATTGTGCTAGCCATGTGCCATTAAGGCATGGAAATTGTAAAAGCATGAAAATAATTGTAATGCAAATAAAAATACCAAGGGGCTAGCTATGGATGCAACTAAATGAGGAGGCTATGTGTATCCACTAGGGAGAGGTGATGAGGTTTTGGGATTGAACCCTAGGCTTCCATATGTCACCTTGGAAACCCCTTTGACTGTCCTAGCTATCATTTATTTCTGTTGTAAGGAAGTACTTCAGGAAATCGGTCCATGGATTGATGGATTATTGGTAGCCCTGGAATTCGTAAGGGAGGGTATGGGCTCTGTTTCGATTGTCCCATAAGTCACCCTACCTTATGGGAATTTGTTTTCCCTCATCCCCATTTGATGGTGGATCATTCAAGATTCAGTATGGATGGAGGATGCATGCCCAGCAGTGAAGAGAACCAAAAATCGTGACTTGGAATGAAGCCACAATTTGCAGAGCCAAAAATGCCCAAAAATCTGCATGAAGTGAAATCTGTTGGGTAAATCCATAGACCTGAACCTTGGGGAGAAATTGAGAGGTTTGGATGCCCAGAAATCCATAGGGAAACCCAATCTGATCGCCTGAAAAATCCAGTTGTGGGACAAAGCCTTTCGATCTCAATGCTAAGGAGATCCCAAAGTGTATCATAGTGGGAAAGAGACCAGGGGGTTAGACTTCATGGTAGATCCAGTGAGGGATCATACATCCTTGGGTTAGAAGTCAAGACCATCCATACCTTCCTAGGTCAGCGCTGAGGGAAGGGGCTCCTGAGGGACTGTGTAAGCAAAGAAGGGGATCTTACTTAGGCTGAGAGTGGAGGTGATGGGGGTGCCTAGACTTTCTGAAATCAATTGGATATGCATGTATCTTTGTGTGTTGATCAAATTGACTTAGAAAATTCTTCCATGTCTCCCCACTTGCTTGACATAGCCAACTGTGTGATGGATGACCCTGAATGACTATGCCTAAGGCTGTGAGTGAGCCTGTTAGTTCCTCCTTATTGGATACATAGTCCCAGCTCAGGGGTGGTCTCTGAATGTTGAAAGAATACAGGTTGGGAAGAGACCTATGGTTGGGTTGGAACATTGTAGTCCATAGCCAGTTGCTTGGATATTTCAATGAAAAGATAAGTGTGCTCTGTGGTTCAAATTATGCCTATTTTACATATATGCATGTTTGTTTGTTTATGTCAGGATACATAGATTGATCTAGCTAAGTAATAGGAATGAATGCATGTGCATGATGTTGTATATGCCTATGATGAAATGCTGGTAGAGGAATTCTGGTTGCGTGTTAATATGGTTTAATTCTGTTGTGTATGTTATTTTACCATGCTTCTGCACCTCTACATTCTTATTTGTAATGCTATGAATTTATGCCTTGATGAATAGGGCTAAGTTGGTAAAGGCCCAGAATGTTCAGAAGGTTTAGTCATTGATTTGGGGGAGAAATAGACACCCCTGTTGTGTTCATGTTCCCTCTATGGGTCAGATGAGGGGAGGGGCCATGACAAAGTGGATCTGAGCTCTTTACAGGGTGGTAAAGAGGTATGGATGAGGTTTTGGACAACATTTTGGTTGAATGAAGGAAAAATTCAGAGTCCTCAGGTATGGTAGAGGATCCAACCATTGCATAGACCTCACCGATATCTTTCCAACGATACCAAGTTTTCCAAAAATGGACTTGGGATGAGGAAGCTATCAGCCTGAGAAGTTGGCAGTGACAGGGGTACATGGACGACTTCCGACTTTCTGAACCCGCAATGCAGATTGCAGATTGCGAAAGTTGGAGGCATGATTCTATGAAGCTGCGAATTTTTGGGTTCAGACTTCCTACTCCCGCATCATGGATGGTGGATTACAGAATTCGTAGGCATGATTCTACGAAGCTGCGAATTTGGGGGTTCCAACTTATGACTCCCACATTGCGGATTGTGGATTGCGGAAGTCGGAGGCGTAAATCTTCAAAGTTGCATGTTGTGGTTCTGACTTTCCGACTCCCGCAAGGTGGATTGTGGATTGCAGAATTCGGAGAGGTGATATATTTGGAGTTGCGCATTGGAGTTCCGACTTTCCAACTCCCGCAAGGTGGATTGCAGATTGCGGAAGTTGGAGAGGTGATTTCTTCGGAGTTGCAAGTTGGAGTTCCGACTTTCTGACTCCCGCAAGATGGATTGCGGAAGTTGGAGGTGTATTTCTTCGACATTGTATATTTGTGGTTCCGAATTTTCAACTCCCGCAAGGCGGATTATGGATTGAGGAAGTCAAAGGCATATTTCTTCGACACTGTGTATTTGGAGTTCTGACTGTCGACTTCCGACTTGCAGATTGTGGATTACGGATTGCAAACTAAAGTTGCTGCAGCTGTGTAAAAGTGCATAGTTTTAAAAAAAAAAGTAGCAGGTTGATTCTAAGGAGCTCCCCCATCACCTCTAAAGGGAACCAAGGGGACTGAGGAATTTACAGATTGTATCAGAGCCCAAGGTTGCAGCACTGGAGCTTCTTGGGCCAAAGTATGAGCTTACATGAAGATAATTAGAATATTTGAATGAGGTTTTCATGTATCCTAGATATTTAGAGCAGAAAAGTGCCAGTGGTTGTTTCGACAAAAAAAAAAATCGTTGTTTCAATATGGGCAATTTCCAAAATTGCACGAGATGGAATAGGGAACTAAGAAAAAATGATGGTTCCTTGTCTAGAATGTATGCAATGCATTCTCTATGCTCTGGATGTGCAATATGAATTGCATAGATGGTTTGTGGAAGCCTTAGTAAGAGTAATTGGTTGTAATATGCCCTATGGAGGAGTAATATCCATGTCTAATCATTGGAGGATGAAAGGGACCAATAACGGACGTTGGTTCCTTGGATAAGAATGCATCCAAGGTACTATTGTTAGTAATGTAGGCAAATTGAATTGCAAACAAGAGCCATGGGAGCTCTTGACTATCAAAAGTGGCTATTATATTCCATTACAGAAATCTCAACAAGTAATGGAATAGGTTATCAAGTAAGGGACATGTAACTTGTAAAGATGATGGGTGAATCATCCTTGTGGCCAAGTGCATGCATGATCAGAGAAGTTGAAAGATATGAGTAAGTAAGGAGAATGGGTAAGGCAATTCCATTCTCCCAAAATTTAACACCCATAGGAATAATACATCCCAGTATGTGGAATTGGCATGTGGATCGGGATAGGGACACGGTGGCCATGCAAAGGCTGCTAATAGGGGAATGAGGCATTCCCATGTGTGAATCAATTGTGTGGCTCAAAATTGTGGAAAATATTTCCATGAGAATGGAAAGAAAAGTATCACATTTTAATGAAGTGCAAGGGAATAGAATGTACCTTGAAGGACTCCATATGGAGTTATAATTGAACGAATTGTAGTGCTCATAAGTGCGGGGAAGTCCAAGAAATTCCGAGTTGGACTTGACCATAATTTCTTAAAACAATGTGAGCAGCAAAGCATGTGAACATAGCGCAATGAGAGCTATTGCAGTGATCAATGAAAGCTACATAGGGCTGACAAGATGGTTGCAGCTTAAAATTGGAGAATAATCTCCAAAGGGCAATGTTGATAAAGAGGAAAATTTCTCACCTTAAACTATTTTTGTTTATAGCATAAGAGTTTTATGCTTGGAAAGTAGCAAGTAGGAATATTATACATGAGTATATGTATTGAATTACTGCTTGGTGAGAAAATCATAGCTAAGGATTCCTTGTGTGCTTGCTAGAGAGGCCATGAAATGTGATCAGCTATGATGTGGAAGAGGAATTCCATGCTATGATGAGGGATTGAAAGGGAGAATTCCTTAAGTCCTGTCTTGCTATTGTATTTATATTTTATGAGTTGTATATACAGAAAATTATGGCATAGGAATGCTGAAAATGCAAGAGATTAGATGGGTGAAGTGAATATGCACTAGTTGGCATATTAATAAACAGTGCATAGTGCATGTGAAGATGTTGTGCAGGACCAAAGAAAATAGAAGCATGGGTAAAGATGTTATTGGAATCCATGCAGGTTGAATGCATTTATGTGAATGCCATACTGCCATGGTATGGTGAGGTATGGGTAGTAAGGACAAGGATCCTCATACCATGTGACTGTTTAAAATTTAGACTGCATTCATATGAAAAGGTATCATGCCATGTGTGTATGTTGGTTATGATTTTAATAACCAAAGCAAGTGAGTACTTATAGTCTTGTTGTGGTAGTGCATGTGAATATATTTGTGCATGCATATGTGTAGGTGCACATGTTGAGATGCATGGTGCAAATGCATTTTTATGTATGATATATACATTTCATTATAATTAGATAATAGATGAAATGATAAAATTATTGGCACTTATGAGATCATTTCATGAGTTGTTATGGATGCAGGAAAATGATTGCATGAAAAGGGTAGTCATGTTTGATGGGATACCAGGATGCTTTGTTGTGAGGACAGAGTTGCATGAAATGATACGGTTTTGTAATCATGAGAGTGGGAAGTTTATTTAAATTGCATAGATAATGTGCCTGTATCATGCAATTTTATTATGATAATGACGCATGTAAAGAAAATGTATTTCATGGCATTTGAAATATTTACAATTGGCAACATTTGAATTATGGAGTGTTATAATTCCAAGATCACTTCATTGATTGTTGCATTTGCCGGAACGAAAATATTATATTTGTGGGTACTCACAAGCTATTTGGATGATTGAAAAATTCAGATTGCAGGTAGAATTGTCTTGGAAATGGAAATGTATGTAAATCCAAAATAAATTATGGAAATTGTTGTGCGCAAGAGCCAAATATTGTGAGGATGATCTCATTGTTATGAAATATGATTTTTGTATGAAACGGATTTGTAAATTTTCTGATTTAAGTTTATGAGAAGGATCTCATGGTTAAAAAAAATCTAATTTCTGTAGGAAAACAGATTTGTAAATTTCAGATTTGAAATTTTGCTAATAATTGTTAATGATTGTTTGGCTAATCCAGAATTGTGTCAAGAGGACATGTTGTAAGTGGCTTTTGAGGTTATGGAAACAAATGCAAAACCACGAGGGACAAAATGTTACCACTTACAAGAGCCAAACAATATGAGGATGGCCTCATGGTTAACTAAATAAAAATTCTGTGGGAGACATAATTGTAATTTCATATTTGAATTTGATTATTAATATTATTGACTGGTTGGTTGTTTGAGAAGTGTGTCAGGAAGACACATTGTAGGAAGACCATGTGCTATGTCCTGGAGAATCTAAAATCCATGGGAAGGGTCTCATGCTTTGGAAATGGGTTTCGAGTGAAATGCCATTGTAAATTTTGATAATGTCTCATCTGAACTGCTTGTTGGTAAACAACGCGAGTGAGATGGTGAAGTTGTGCCAATAGGGCATATGTTGTTTATGAAACGAGAAAGGGATTGGGGTAACAATCCTGAGGGACTGTTAACTCAAAGAATGGATCCCCATTCCTCGCGAAAGGAAAATAAAATACATCTGCAAACCGATAAGTGTTGTGTAACCCTTGCTGAGAATATGCATGTCTAATTATTAGAATTAATATACAGAGCATGTTTTTTTATTTAAAACTGCTTGAGTGTGATTATGGCCTACATGGATCACATTGGAAAGGGATGCACACCTTTCAGGTGATGTGTTGTATTATGGTTGTCAACATTGACTACACCCTAAGGGAATGGACACATTCCTGGTGTTTCAATATTAGAGAGTGAATTTTTCATGAAATATGTTACAATTTTATATCATGCCATTTGGTGCTGCATACTAAGAAGGAAAGTGAAGGGGTACCATCCCTATGTGTGTGGATGGTTTTTGTATGCTTGATAAACCCAATCGAAAACTGGATTAGCATACTGGTTAATGGAATGCCTGCTAAACCCAGTCGGTGTACTGGCTTGGCATTAGTTATTCAAATGTTGTGGAGCAGCCTGCGTGTTGGCCAAACATTCGCTAAATGCTTGATAAACCAAGTGGGAGAACTGGCTTAGCATATTGGTTAATGGAATTCCCAATAAACCCAGTCGACGTACTGGATTCGCATTGGCTACTTGAATGTTATGGAGCAGCATGCGTGCTAACCAAACATTCGTTATTGTATCCACAGGTGACCCAAGGCTTGTAAAGAAAAGAAGGAACCTATGGAATAACGTGAAGATGTCCAATATAGATAAGTATGTCGTTTATCTTGCATCTTCTTTCTTATTTAATATGAATATACGTGTGTATATGATTTGGATGTGATTTTTAAACTCTTGTTTAGAGATAAAACCTATGAAAATGAACTTGACATGTGAATTGACTCAATGTTTGAGTGTAGGTATTGTTGGATGCAAGGAACTTGAGGGCATCCTAAGGGTTCATGTGGACATGTAACTGTCCTAGAAATCTCAGTATGAGTAGCAATGGAAAGTGGTTCTAGTGGACTTGTGTGGGTCCTAGCAACCAAAGGTTCTGTAGGAAACCATGGGGAGGGGTTCCCTGGTTGAGAAGCCTTGGACATACCTTAGAAACCAAGTGTCATTGCTCAAAAAAAGAAAAAGGTGAGTCAAGCATTCACATTTGAAGTGAAAGAGACCAAGGGGCATGGAACCACAGTAGTGGTGGGGCTCTGGATTGGAACAATATTAAGAGGGGGAAACTCTTACTCTTAGAAGTCGGGACCATCCATACCTTCCCAAGTCAGCGCTGAGGGAAGAGGCACCTGAGGGACTATGTAAGCAAAGAAGGGGACCTTACTTAGGCTGAGAGTGGAGATGGGGGTTCCTATACTATCTTAATTCAATTGGATATGCATGTATCTCTGTGCGTTGAGCTCACTGACTTAGAAACTTCTTCCATGACTCCCCACTTGCTTGAAAAATCTAATTGTGTGCTGGATGACCATGAATGACTGTACCTAAGGTTGCGAGTGAGCCTGTTAGTTCCTCCTTAGTGGATACATAGTCCTAACTTTGGGGTGGTCTTTGAATGTTGAAAGAATACATGCTGGGAAGAGAGCTATGGTTGGGTTGGAACGTTGCATTCCATATCCAGTTGCTTGGATATTTCAATGAAAAGATAAGTGTGCTATGTGGTTCAAATTATGCATATTTTACATATATGCATGTTTGTTTGTTTATTTCAAGATACATAGATTGATCTAGCTGAGTAATAGGACCAAATGCATGTGCATTATGTTGTATATTGCTATGATGAAATGTAGGTAGAGGCATTCTGGGTGTGTGTTAATATGGTTTAATTCCGTTGCGTATGTTATTTTACCATGATTCTGCACCTCTGCATTCTTATTTGTAATGCTATGAATTTATGCCTTGATGATTAGGGCTAAGTTGGTAAAGGCCTGGAATGTTGAGAAGGTTCAGTCATGGCTTTGGGGGAGAAATAGACACCCATGTTGTGTTCATGTTCCCTCTGTGGGTCAGATGAGGGGAGGGGCCATGACAGAGTGGATCAGAGCTCTTTATAGGGTGGTAAAGAGGTATGGATGAGGTTTGGGGAAACATTTTGGTTGAATGAAGGACAAATTCAGAGTCCTCATGTGTGGTAGAGGAACACACTATTTCATAGATCTCGCCAAGAGATTTCCAATGATACCAAGTTTCTCAAAAATAGACTTAGGGCGAGGAAGTTATCAACCTGAGAATTTGGCAGTGACAGGGGTATATGGTCGACTTTCGACTTTATGAACTCATAGTGTGGATTACAGATTGCAAAAGTCGGAGGCGTGATTCTGCGAAGCTGATAATTTTGGGGTTCTGACTTCCTACTCCCGCATCGCGGATGGTGGATTGCAGAAGTCGGAGGCGTGATTCTGAGAAGCTGAGAATTTAGGGGTTCTGACTTCTGACTCCCGCATCGCAGATTGCAGATTGTGGAAGTCGGAGGCATAAATATTCGGAGTTGCATGTTTTGGTTCCTACTTTCTGAATCCCACAAGGCGAATTGCAGATTGTGGAAGTCAAAGAGGTGATTTCTTCGGAGTTGCACGTTGGAGTTTCGAATTTCCGACTACTGCAAGGCAGATTGCAGATTGCAGAAGTCGAAGAGGTGATTTCTTCAGAGTTGCGCGTTGGAGTTATGAATTTTCGACTCTCGCAAGGTGGATTGCGGAAGTCGGAAGCGTATTTCTTCAACGTTGTATATTTGTGGTTTCGAATTTCCGACTCCCACAAGGCGGAATGTGGATTGAGGAATTCGGAAGCGTATTTATTCGGCGCTGTGTATTTGGAGTTTCGATTTCTGACTTCCGAATTGCGGATTGCAGACTGAAGTTGTTTAAGCTATGTAAAAGTGCATAGTTTAAAAAAAAATAGCAGGTTGATTCTAAGGAGCTCCCCCATCACCTCTAAAGGGAACCGAGGGGACTGGGGATGTTACAATCATAGTTTATAAAGAAATTGCATAAATCAATGTCAATTGCAGTAAACAACACACAATAAAAAAAATTCAAAACATTTCATATATGATGATAGATAGGCAATTTGATCGGTACGTACCTCGACGATTTCTATTATATTGCAACTTCCATAGGTGAGGTGTCATTCTTTTTTGTTTTTAATGAAATCTCTTCTTCCTATTGAAAAAATCTTTTTCAGTATTTCGATACCTATGATTCTTAGAGAGGAAGTGCCTATACTCATCAAACACCTCATTTCCTAAACTTTTTGAACGACAAGATTTCATCTTAGGACCACAAACTAGACATGCAATTTTTCCCTTTGTTTGAAAACCTACAAGAGATGGATTAACTATGTCAATTATAATTATATAAAATGAATGGATTATTTAAAAAGCATGCATGATTAATATATCGGCTTCATAAAATTAAATACTATTAGACTAGACGTTATAATTACATACCACAAAAATGTGTTAGCCCTGGGGCATCATGAATTGTCCATACAAGCATTGCATGGAATTGAAATTTTCTTTGTCGTATTGGTCTAGAGACATCATACATAGTGATTCCTTTCCATAGCTTTAGTAGCTCGTCAATAAGAGGATCGATATATACATTCATATCTTTAACTTGGTATTTACCCGATTTATTTGAACATATAAAATACATAATTATTACAACCATTTTAGATATATAAATAATATACATGAGTAACTGAAGAAGAAAAAAGTATATGGAATTATGCACCAAAATATGACAAATGAGATGCTACTAGGTTAAAAAAAATTGTTGTATACACATACCTGAAATAGTCATTGCCAATATTATGTGCTCCTTCTTTATTGACATCCATGGAGGAATGTTATTGTTGATAACAAAAATAGGCCACACCGAGTAAATAGATCTCATATGTGCAAATGTATTGACATTGTATGCTGCCAAAGAAATCCTAACATTACGAGGTTCTTCTTTAAAGTGTGGCCATCTTTCCACCATGTCTCTAAATGCATAACCATCTGCAAGCATTCAAAGAATGTCATCTTGAATTTTTTTTATGTGCATGGTAACCCATAAATTGTGCTATGTTTTTGCACTTGAATAGTCGTTGCAAACGTGGAATAATGGCAATATAATGAAGAACTTTGCAAGGAACCTTTTTTTTACATGATCTGTTCGATATCTACTAATATGACATTCCGGACATTCTATTTCAAATTCAAGATGTATATAATATGGTCATCGGGGCATGCATCAATTGCTTCGTACTGCATTCCAATTTATTTCATGACGGTAGATAAATATCGGTATGTGCGAGGTAAAATATTTGACGATGGTAACAAAAATTCAGCTATCAAGCTATAACAAATTTAAAAAAAAAACTAGTTGATATAATATATAAAGAATATTAATGAAACATATTTCATCTGTATTAATTTTACTTATGAATTAACAATAAAATTATTAGAGGAACAAAGATAACCTTTATTGCGATCATATATATGTGATGGAATATATTACATACCTTAACATATGTGTGACTGGTGTGTTTGAAAGACCATTTATAACCTTCAAGTTCATTATCAACAATATAGCAGAGAGAAGATTTGTGCTGGAGCCTTCATAAAGGGGTTCATATTCCTTCTCAAGAAAAGGTAAATCATAAACATCATCAAATTCATCATTTTCATGATCATAATCATCATCATCCATTCTAACATTAAATCTATCATGGATCAATGTATTTGTACCATCATCTTCAACTATGTTATCAGTATGATCATCTTCGTCAATATGATCATTAACTTGTTCTTCAATATTCATAGCTCCATATTCCTCCGGTGCTTGTTCCGCAAGGGTGATATGCCGTAGGAGCTATTTCCTTTATAATTAAAAACCATCAAGTGATATTAGTAAATATAAGAAATATTAAAATGATACATACATTTACAAAAATGATCAATATAAAGACATATATAATGAACAACTTACCAATGGACGATATTCATGCCCCCCCTCAATGTGTCCATGTTCCCTGCAATATATTTTAGATGTTGTGATCTTTATTCTTCTCCTTTTAAAGCCCCTGCATTGACTACATGGACAATAACATTTCCCATCACCCTTTCTTTTCACTCCATCCCACAATCTAGTAAGTAATTCTCGATTTTGTTCTTCTGGATCAGGAATATTGTTATGTGACATTTTCTTTTACCAAGCTTGAATGATGATTATCGATCTTAAAAAATAAATCTCCACAATTCACTATTTGTAATCACAATAACAACTGAAATAGTTGTGGCTTTTTGAACCGAAAACAGTCCGTGCAAAGGTTATAATCTCCGCAAACCGTCGCGTGTATATAAAACATGTCGGAATATTTCTATAATTTATAGTTTCTAAAAAAAAAGAATCGTCAGACATCCGACGACATTAATCTATTGATCATTGTAACCTAGACACGTCAGATATTCGACTACGGGCGTCAAATATCCGACAATCGTAGTTGGATATTCAACGACCGTTGGGGTCAATTTAAAAAAAACTAAAGAAAATTCGAAATTATAAAGGTGATATCCGACGACAAGGTCAATTTTTGGGATTTCGTCGGATTTTATTGTCAGATTTTGGGTTCAAATCTAGTTGTGATACATCCTTGAGGAGAAATCCGAATGCCTTGGAGGCAATTCGAAATGCTCACATGTGGTAAGCTTATAATAGCAAAAATCCCCCCATATAGGAAACATCACACTCCAAATCATAGCAAGAGGTCACAAATTGGCTAACTCAGGTTAGGTAGGCCATGAGTGACCAAAAGGAAGAAAGTTAGAGACTTTTTAGGAGAAAAAGAAGGAAGGGGTTAAGGAAAAAGCATGCAGACTTTCCAAAATCATCCTAGCGCACCTTATCCATCCTTATCCATCTGAAAAAGCAAAACAAAGCTGGCTTTAACTTAGAAAAGCTAGACAAAAGCAGGATGGTCGCTCTCAGCTAATAAAAGTTGCCTTAAAAGTAGAAAGACAACGCACTTGTGGATAAACGTCAAAATATGTGGGCCAAGTATGCACTAGATGCCAAATAACCTAGTCTAAACACCTAGGAACATAACTAACCATGGTCTAACACTTAGGAAACATAAAATTATGTTTACACTAAGGCATAGATGAGATAATTATTATAACACCCACTTTAAGCCTGGCTTGTGTGAGTGTAATATAGAAAAATTAGGGCCCAAGCAACAAAGGCTTATGGTCACCCTTTACAAATTTATTATGTTTATGTATGCGAGGAAAGAGGGAAAACCAATTGGGAAGAAACCCCCCCCAAAAAATGGACATGATATACACCATAATAGTCTCTCCAAACTCCAAGCAGGTGTGAACTTGGTCAAATTTCTAGAGGAATATTCTTCTCAGGAAGAAGTGGAATGTGGTGCTTAATTGAATCAGTAACATAAATAGCTTCATGATGGATGTAACCATGTAGAACAATTGAGATCCATTGATAGTAGAGTGAATGCAGGTGCTCAGCAGACTTGAACTTCCTGAGATCAGGTCCAAATGAGACTTGATATTCTCCATCTTCAGGAGGAAACACACTTATCATCATGTAGCAATGGATAGGAAGCAAGAGACCAAGGAGAGCAAATGCATAATATCCAAAATTTGATCTATCCTTCAAAACATACAATACCACACCAAAATTTGAACCAAAATTCTCATGCGCAAGAGAGGAATCGAATTCCTCTTCAGCTTCTTGAGAAGGATCAAGGTGTGAATAGTTTGCCACAACAAGCTTATCATCCTCACAATCTAAAGAATGATAGGAGAATATGATGAGAGGTGGAAGGAGAGTTCTTCTTCAATCATGGAGGTTCAAAGTTATTCTTTGGATCAACTACATATGAAGAGGAGAAATCAAGGTTCTCATAAACTTCTACTGCAATTGGAGAAGGAGCCACTTCAAGGAGACTTTCACTATTCAAACATGTGTTGATATTTCTACCATTGTTATTCAATACCTGCAAATCAAACTCTCTGAAGATTTGTATGGAATATTAATTGATTCTAATGAGCTCTGTTTAAGATAGTAGGTACATTCGGGAGTGCTTCATACCTGGGTAGACTCCAATGGAAATCCAAAGGACTCAAGTCAATTGCCCCAATATTTATGTGGTAATTCCATTGCTTCTGGTGCGCTATTGCAATCAGCTAAGCTCCTAAGCTTTGATACCATGTCATAATTCTATGGACTTGATGCCATGCAATAATCTCACAATCTAAGGATATGAGCAACAATGTAATCTTCACTAAAAAATACAACAGATATTTGTAGAGAACAAAGAAGAAGAGTGAGCCAAAAACACACAAGAAAGAACTTAGTTTGATAAACTCTCATCGTTTATTGATGAAAAATGAGTACATTATATAATACATCCTTGAGGATAAATTTGAATGCCTTGGAGGAAATTCGAAATGCTCACATGTGGCAAGGTTATAATGGCAAAAATCCCCCCATCTAAGCAACATCACACTCCAAATCATAGCAAGATGTCACGAATTGGATAACTAATATTAGGTAGACCATGAGTGACCAAAAGGCAGCAAGTTGGAGGCTTTTCAGGAGAAAAAGCAGGATGGGGTTGAAGCAAAAGCATGCAGACTTGCCAAAATCATCCTAGCACCTTATCCATCCTTATCCATCTGAAAAGCATAACAAAGTTGGCTTTAACTCAGAAAATCTATACAAAATCAAGATGGGTGATCTTAGCTAATAAAAGTTGCTTTAAAAGTAGAAACAGAGCGCACTTGTGGATGAACGCCAAAAGATGTGTGCCAAGTATGCACTAGAGGCCAAATAACCTAGTCTAAACACCTAAGAACAGAACTAACCATGGTCTAATACTTAGGAAACATAAAATAATGTTTACACTAAAGCATAGATGGGCTAATTATTCTAACAGAAAGGAAGTGGATCCAACTACTTGGATCAAATAGGTGGTGTTATCTCCAAGATCCACCTTACAGGAGAATTTATTCTCCTTCATATCTGTGATAGCACTCCTACATCCAGTCATGTGCTTGGATGTGCCACTGTCCACAAGCCATGTCTCAGTACTGGTGGTAATGGATCCAGAAAGGGATAAGACAAGATAGTACTCCTTCCTTGTCTCGTGATCATCCGATGAATTCTTACCGATAGGTTCATCTTCTATAGTAGTAGAAGCATGAAACCTACCATTCAACTTTCCTCTTTGTTTTGCATGGAATTCTCTTGCATAATGACCATTCTTATTGCAACTAAAACATTTAACTTTAGAGTTATCAAAGTTCTTGAAATCATTCTCCTTTTGATGAGATAATTTCTTGTGAGATTTATTACCTCTCTTCATCTGTGCCACAAGAGAGAGGTTCTCTTCTTTGAAGGCGGTATATTCGCTCTCAACTCGCCCTTCTTCTTGTAGGAAATCATGCCATAGTCTCTCAAAGTTAGGTTTCACTTCTCGGCCATTTACACCAGTCAAGACTATCTCCCACGAGGATGGAAGACCATCGATAGTAGTCTGAATGAGATCATCATCATCAATAGCCACACCAATTCTCATGAGTTAATCTCTTACATGAGAGATCTTTGTGAAGAAGGAAGCCACACCTTCATCATTTTCCATCTTCAGATTTCGAATCTTGTTCTCCAATACCCTCTTTTGACTAGGCACCTTTTTCTCATAAAGATTTGTCAAAGTGTCAAAGCATTCCTTTTCAGTCTTCAATGGAGTAATCACAGGCATCAAGTTGTCTTTCACATATCATAAATAATCCTCTTTTCCTTTGCTTGATTCTTCTTGAAGTTGATGTTCCCTGCATTAGAATTAGGCTCTTCAATAACACTGGATACATAGCCATCCAAATCATTCTCTTCCAAGATATTCAGAATCCTGGCCTTTCAAGTATTGAAGTCCGAAGTTCCTTCAAGACGGTCTTCTGGTCTTACTTTTAGATTGAAGCCATAATTATTCAAGTACTGTGCACACTCGGGATCTACGTAGGCTCAAGCTTGATTGCTGACCTTATCTCTTTCACGCCCTGAGCTCTGATACCATGTTAATTTTTTATATTTAATTTGGAGTTGCAATAATACTTGAAATCAAATAACAATCATACGCATAAGCAATCACATTTGACAAATGAATTTACCATGGGGAAACCCTCTATGACTTGAGGGAGAAAACCCCAACAAAACCTTCCTTAGTATATTAATAGATAGTAGAGAATCGGTAATCGATATTTTACATCAAGCACCCCTAGTGAAATTATAGAGCAAGAGAAAGATAGATATAGAAGAAAGACTCAGAATAATTATTCTCCACACAACCAATTCGCTTGTCTTGGGCACATGCACAAGATAGCCTTTAATAGAATTTGCTCCAATATTAAAGAGATCAATCTTGCAGGAAGAAGTGCGTCAGGCACTTCTCATGCAATGCATTAACTCACTGAACTAACTCTTGGGATGAACTCGTCCCTTAACTAAAATATTTCCCACTTAGTTAGGTGGCTAACTTAAGTGTCGGCATGCAAGTGTCGCAACTCAAGTGTCGCCTTTAAGTTTAACACAAGTGTCGTCTTTTATTTTAACATAAGTGTCATCATGCAATAACACTTAGCTAACTAGATCTTCTTTGTTATCACTTAGTTAACTCTCCTAACTAAATATTTCTTGTTAACATAACTGTAGTGATCAATTCGAGTTCTCATTTGATTGATTGAAGTCTTCTTTGTTAATATCACTGAAGTTTAACAATTCGAATTCTTTCTTAATTAATTCTTTATGTGAAATTTGAATTCTCTCATATCTTATCACATCTTATATTTATCTCTTGTCTTATCTGCATGGTCCACATGTGCCAAATTAATTATCATATCAAATATACTATGGATATTTTCCCAATGATGTGATAATATTGTTCTACTATCGTTCCAAGTGGTTATATGCTAAAGTAATTCACCCTAGAGGTGGTTAGTCTCTAGAGGAGACTTAATATCTCAACCATGGTTAGTAGTACATCACACACCATACATGTTTCAACATGCAAAGCATCACCTCAACACATGAGGATTTGTCTTGACACACAAAGCCTTAGCCTTGACTAGCAAGATTGTACAACATCATCACTTTGACATACAAAGCACTTGCCTCAACACATGAATCTTATCCATTTTTTAGTCCAACTCAATATTCTTCTCCAAGTTTCCTAAGTCCAGCTCAGGCTCCTATAAGGCACTACCTCGACACACGAGGCTCAATATTGACTTGGAGAATGACTCATGATGTTGTAATTTTAACGTGAACAACATTGACTCTATTAAGTATGTTGATAGAGTTGATTATGTTGATTGTGTCAACTAACTATTGAAGGATATAAATTATATTGACTATGTTAATCGTGTTGACTATCTTGACTATGTTCATTATTCTCTATTAAGTATGTTGATAGAGTTGATTGTGTCAACTAACGATTGAAGGATATAAATTATATTGACTATGTTAATTGTGTTGACTATCTTGACTATGTTCATTATTGAAGGAGTTAACTATGTCTTTTAAAGAAGTTGAACTACAGTATATTAATTGTTCATTGTATTAATTATGTTGAATATTAAAAAAAACGATTATGTTGACTATGTTAATAGAGTTGCGTATGTTCATTGTTAAAGAAGTTGTCTTGTAATGATAACGTTGATAGAGCGAACTTTGTTGACAACCTTGACCATTGATTATGGTAATTATGTTGACCCTGTTGGAAGAATGTGTACACTTTTTAACAAGAGGTACATGAAAATTCTCATGACAAGAAAGTCTTGGTCAAAAAATTAGTCAACACAAATTATGGACCAAGAGTTCTATAGTCCCAAAAATATCTCTAGCAAGATTCTCAAAAACTTTTTCAAGAATTTGACATACAAAGTCACATTGTTCGACAGTCAATGTTTCTACCTCTAGAGTGAGCATTTGAAGAATGTATATGACTATGTACACTATTGTGACCTCACAATGTCATCATGCACCCTATTAGCACTTTGCATTACATATTTCGTTGCCTAATAAACACTTGGTAAGTAATATTTTAAAGTTCTATATTTTATTTTTCTCAAATTTAGTAATTACAAATTATGGACCAAGATTTTTATAGTCCCAAAGAAAATTTCAAGCAAGATTCTGAAAAACTCTTTGTCAAGAGTTTGATACGCAAAGCTACATTGTTCAACAGACAATGTTTCTGCCTTTAGAGTGAGAATTTGAATAATGTATAACTATGTACATTGTTGTGACCTCACCATATCATTATGCACATTGTTAAAACTTTTCATTACATGTCTCATTGCCCATTACACACTAGGTAAGTACAATTTTGAAGTTCTATTTTTAAATTTTCTCAAATTAAGTAATTTTTTTCCTTTTCTTCATACTTTATACAATTAACCGCCTAAATATTGTCAAATTTTCTCAAATAAACTATTCACCCCTCAAACCTTAAAACCATGAAAATCCAAGAAACCCTAAACTTGGGAAAACCTAAATATGGAAGCCAAAAGAGGGAAAATTTTGACAAGCAATAGTGGTCAACAATAATCAATTGATCATAATTGAACATGATTGACATTTTGCAAGCATAAATGTTGACAAAATATTTTGCTCCCTTTAATAAAATCTTAATCATATAGAAGCCTGGAAAATTAACTCAAGTGGTTGAGAAATAAAAATAGAAAATAGGTCTCAAGATCAAGTCACCACTCTGACTACCTCTATGTCTGCAGCATCACTCTAAGTCCTTAATCACTTACTATACAAAAAAAAATTGTTTTCTTTTGGGAAGGAGGGGGGGTTTCTCTATTATGTTGGTTGGTGGGGGAGGTAGTTTTTCGAAAGAAAAAAAAAATAATGAACAATTTGAGTTGGGAGAGAAGGGGGTTTTGGAGGTTGAGTGTTGGTTGAGTTTCTCCACGGGTAAATTTGAACCCAAAATCCAACAGCATATATGTCTGAATTTCGACAACACTCCATCTAAAATCTGACAAATTATTCTTTTTTTAAACGTCGGTAAAACTTCGACGAATATCCAACAGCAACAACGTCTCAACGAATAACCGACAACACATTGTCGAATCAACTACACATTTCGTTTAATCAATACGTCCCATAACCAGTGCCAATAACGTCGAAGATCTGACAACATGTATTTACCACAAGGTCGGATAACCGACCAAGAGAATGTCGAATATTCGACACATTCTTAGTTGATTATCAAACAACATTTACTTACCACAATGTCACATAACCGACCAAGAGATCGTCGAATATCCGACAAAATTTACTTACCACAAGGTCGGATAACCGACCAAGAAACCGTCGAATATACGACACATTCTTAGTCGATTAACTAACATATTTGACCACATCCAGATGACAAAATCCAACGTAAATTGTCATCAGAGGTATAGAAACCTAGTCGGATCTAGTTGAGTTGGCATCGGATATGCCACGGCATTGAGGGATTTAAAAAAAAACCTTCGATAATTTAATAGTTATTGTTTTGAGGTGGTGAGGTTGTGGGAGAATTAATGCTGAGATTTATTCTTGAAGGTAGTTATTATTTTTTAAGATAGTTATTTAAAGTATTGAATTGTAATTAGATTATTATAAATTCATTTTAATCATAGATTTATTAAGCACAAAAGAATAAAAAATAAATTGAGGCACAATGGGTTAAGATGGATTCCTCTAATTTTTTACTTTAATTTAGAGTATTATATGTTTCAATGTGGTAAACCTTTTTTTTTGAATTAGCTAGCTTTTTATTTAGATATTTCCATGTATATTATTGAGTTTTCTTCTTCAAATGTCTTATTTTGTGTCAATTTGTTAATTTAAACGGTGGGGATTAAGCTACTCACATCATTTATTTTTATTGTGTTTTTATTTTTTATTTTGAGGGGAAGTTAAGCAAAAACCTTGTATTCATTATTTTTACTTCCTTTCATCTCATTATAAACATATTGTGTTTACTTTTTGGTTTCAAGACAAAGTTTTAAAAAAATCTCGTATTCTTTATTTTTACTTCCTTTTATCTTGTATAAACTAATTAGGAGAAATAAGAAAGTCAATCTAAGGGAAAAATCCATTATCTCCTATTTTCATAATGTCATACACAATATATATTTATGAAAATAAATCCAAAGAAAGTAAGTGAAAATGCTATGAGTAGGATTAGATTAGTGTCATACACAATATATAATTTATGAAAACAAATCCAAAGAAAGTAAGTCAAAATGTTATGATTAAGATTAGATTTGTTGTTCAAGCTTTTCTTCAATATTTGATAGATTGGTCAAGTTGTGTGTTAAACATGCTAAACAAATGAAACCCAACACATTGAAATATAAATAACACCATAGATACCATTACTATGAACAACAATCAATTCTAACATAGGTTTGTGGTGATCAAACTATAAGGGTGCATAAGCCTTTTAAATGTGTATATGAGAATCTAATTGTTATTATAGAGAGTTACCCAAAAGAAATTGCATTGATGAACCAAGGAAATAGGTGTGAACATCAAACACATAATGAAACGATAATAATAAAAAAGTATAGTGAACAATTCAAAATTAAAAGGAGCATCAAGATTGCTTATTTTGTATTTATTGTTGGTATAAAAGAATGAGTTAAAAAATTAAAGGATCAGTGTGATGTGAATGATCATTGTGACTCAATTTTAATGATTGTACTAAGTTTGATCATGCAAATAAGATACAATTCATATCAAAACAAAAAATTGTGAAACTCATTGTAGCAAATGTGGAACCATTTACAAGTAAAATTCTAAATATTCTTACTTATCAAATGATCAAGTGCATTAAATGAGGTGATCCACAATGGCTTACTTTCGGCATAGTAGACAAGGATAAATAAATTCTCAAATACTAGAAGTAAGTTAACTGAAACGAGTGTTAAATTAGTCAAACTTTAATCAATTGGGTGCACCAATCCTTTGAGTTGTAATATCTAGTTAATGTGGAGTGATAACTTGTCCATAAGGTGGCATGTTGAATCACATGCTGACCTAGAGGTTATGCTCACACCTTTTGGATTGGTTATTATTGTTAGATCAATGGAAAAAAGAAGAATGGTCATCGTGGTTGCACAAGTGGATATAATGAGAATTGTGCATGGATCACACAAAATGTTACCACAACGATCATTGGAGTTTGGTTGTACTATTTCAACATGTTGTGGAATAAAAGAGGGTTACTTTACACCAAAAATGATTTGATACATAGATAACAAAACACCTAAAATTCAAACATTGAATACATCCAACCCTCATTCCTATAACCTCAAAACTTGATGTCTAAATCTGTACAATCTAAAACTCTGACAATAACATTGTTCGTTTCCAACTTCCATAGTGTCGTCACTTGTTAGAAATATATATTTTATGAATTCATTGCATGTAAATGGTTTCAGTTCAAATAAAAGTCTTTATCCAACAATATTTTTAAGATCCTTTGTAATCCCTCATCCTCCTCTTACTAGTCTAGACACTTTAAAGGTAGGTCTCACCATCATGTTGGTTGGATAATGAGAGAGCAAAGAGAAATCATAATAGTTTCCCATACAAATTGAGTAGTATTTCTTTCCAATATAGAGTGGAAGCATAGATTTCATCTCCTTGGTTTCACAATCGTAAGATTCAATACCATTTTACCTTTAAAATAGGTTTTGCATCATCCCCAATATTGAATACAAATACTAGCCATTGTTTAGTTAATACGTGAAAAGAATGCATGTACCTCAGTATACCTTGCCATAATTAGTCAATACAACTATATTGAGATTTCTCAAAACCTTCCCTTCCATAAAACATTCATATCAATTATTTTCACTCAACAAAATCACCTCATCCATTGTAAATTCTCCCAAAATAATTTCCACTTCCTCCTTTATAACTCATACAAGCATATATTTTCTTCTTTATACCCTCACCACAATATACTCTAGCCCCTACAGTTCTACTCTTTGCTCCAAAAAACCTCCATATAATCCTTCCCAAATTGGTATTCCATGCCCTAGAGCTCCACCATTATTTCTCTCCCTCCTTTGTCCTCTTCTCCATCCTTTAAATGGAATAATGAATCTTCAAAACTTTGTGTTAAAATTTTTTGCAATTGAGCAATTAATGCAAAACTAAAACATTTTTCCAAGAATCTTTCTTAGATCTTAGCCCTGTAATTTTCAGCCATATGACTAATGTAAATTAGATTATAAAATAGCAACAAAAATATCACAATAATTACTTCAAACAACCCCACAATTCACACCAATTCAAGGAGAATAGATGCCAAATAATGAGATAGGTTGCCACCCCTTCTAAGGCAACTTATTAGCCAATAACTAGATGTGAAAACGTACACTTATAGCAGTAATTACAACAATATATAATCATGTACGTATATTCTTCATTACATGTCAAAACACATAACAATTTTCCCCTTCACTTATGTCAAATCAACAAGACATAATAGTTGTTAATAACAATGAATAAAAAACATATATATCTAAAATTCATATCTGAAAATTGCTCAAGATATGAAATATATAAACTTTATATATAAGCTCAAGATGAAGTTGTTGATGTAATTTTCCTTTCTTCGAACTAGAACGACTATTCGAGAGCTGAGGAACGCTAGGGTTTCAGAGTCTAAGCGTTAGAAGGTCTCTGAAGGGAGGGTCTTCTTGACATGGATCCACCTCCGGACCTGGTCCTGAAGGCTCTGGATGAAGCACATCTCTTCTTAACAGAACGTTTCAAATTGTTGGTGGCTTCCCAACCAGCTAATCCTAAAGCGGCTGCCACAAAAGAATCCAAGTTTGTGAAAAAAGCTGAGGTTCCAGAAGTTAAGCTGACTTCGAATGCTTCAAAATGCAAGGCCGTGGCTCTAGCAGACAAGGGTTTGGTTGGGCATTTCACAGGCTTATGGCCATCGCCCCGCTCAATAGAAACGTGGCTCAATAAAAACTGGCGGCCCTTAATCCAAGGGGAAGTGCAGCAAATTTTATGTGGTAAAGGGTTTTTCGTTTTTTACTTTGAAAAGAAGGAGGATAGAGATTTAATATTTAGGAACGGCCCCTACTTTATGGGGCCAAGAGGAATGTATCTAAACAAATGGGATCTCTCATTTGATCCAGAGAAAGACATTCCTTCTGCGGTTCCAGTATGGGTCAAACTACCTCACCTTCCACTGCATTGCTGGAATGACGAGGACCTTCGAGCCATAGGGAACTCATTGGGAAAATACATTGATAAGTCTGAGCCAAAACCTCCAATGTTTTCATGTGCAAGAATATGTGTAGAAGTCGATCTGGAAAGGGGGCTACCAGAAGCAATAAATCTATCTATGGATGGATGGAGTCACAGACAAACAGTCGACTATGAGCAAATACCATTCAAATGCAAGGCTTGCCATGAGTATGGTCATTTTGCTAGATTGTGTCCAAAAAGGAAAACCTTAGAAGAAGAGGAAACTCAAGGAGGGGAATGGAACGAAGTTACAAGAAAGAAAGGGAACAAAACAAATCCAGTATCCAAAACCCCAGTGAAAAACGCAGAAAACACAAACAAGTTTCAAGTACTGACAATAGAAGATGAAGGTGAGGATCAGGAGAAAGAGAAACAACCAGAACAAGTTCAAGAAATAGAGGAACGGGATAATACTAGAAATGAGGAAGCTTGCATCGCTGCACTTCAGTCTCCAGCAGTAGAAAAAGAAACTTCAATAAACTCAGGAGGATCAATAACACGGGAAAAAGCAAAGCTTTTTCAGGAAGAAACTTCAGATAGCAAAGATGAGGATCAGGAACCAACGGTGAAAAGAGGAAGAAGATATAATAAAGTAATAAGAGAACAAGAAGCAGCTAGAGAAAAGGCAGCGGGTAAGCAAACCAGCCTGGACCAGCATGTAAGGATAATCTTAAATGGGAAACAGCAGCAAGGAGCACAGGAGGAAAGAAAGGACAGAGCAGGTCCTCAACCATCAAAGAAATAATTAAAATAGTCTCCTCGAACTGCAGAGGATTAAGAGGACGACACAAAGCAGAAGCAATAAAAAGAATAAAAAGAATGGAAAAGTTCACAATCCTCCTGATCCAGGAGACTAAAATGCAGGAGGAGGAAAGTCTCAACCTCATGAAACAAATCTGGCCCAGTGGAGAAGGAACAGCTGTGAGCTTCTCAAGGGCTTCTGGAGGACTCATCACCTGGTGGGAAAAGGGTATGTATCAAAGCAAAACCTCGTTTTCTTATAGACATTGGAATTTTGTTGAAATGGAAGAAATAGCAAGCAATAGGATGTTCTGGATAGGAAATATTTACGGCCCCACTGTTTATGGACAGAAGGAACAATTTTGGGATCAGTTATTAGGTCTGAACCTCAAGCTAGCAGGACTCCCTTGCATCCTAGCGGGAGACTTCAATGTCACCATTTCAGTTGATGAAAGAAAGGGGGGATCGAAAATCAGAGATCCATATGGAGAACGAATGGAAGACTTGATGGGAGCCTGGAATATTGTGGACATTAAACCTAAGCAAGGTATCTTCACGTGGAGCAATAAAAGAATAGGACCAAACCACATTGCTGCCAGACTTGATAGGTACTTAATAAGTAATCTCTTTCTCTCTGGTTCTAAGCTTCCTAATTCGAACATTCTTGCATCGGCAGCCTCGGATTACAGGCCCATATCTTTATTCTTCTCATCCCCCAGAAATCTTGGTCCCCTTCCTTTCAGGTATAACCCTTCCTGGCTCGAAAATGAGGAATGCATGGATAAGGTAAAGGCTGTGTGGAGGCAATTCATTCCTGGATCACCAGGGTATATTTGGGAATCAAAACTGAAACTGGTGAAAAGCACTTTAAAAAATTGGGCCAAAATGAATTATATAAAGCCTGGGGAGGAGTATGAGAACCTGCAAAAAGACTTGGCAAATCTGCAGCTCAAAATGGAACAAAATCCAGTCACTGAAACCATGCTTAGGGAGGAAAAAGAAACATAAGACAAAATCCAGAGAGTAGCCAGAAAAGAGGAGGAAGAATGGAGGCTAAAGTCTCGGAGCCTCTAGTTGAAAGCAGGGGACAGAAACACAAAAATTTTCCATGCACAATGTAAGGAGAGATACAGGAGAAACAACATTGAAAGCATCATAAAGGAGGATGGAGTGAAAATAGAGGGTCAGGAGCTTATTTTAAAGGAAGCAAAAGCCCACTTTGAAATGCTTTACAATAGCAATGAAGTGGTGTCACAAGAAGATATGGAGTATATGTGCAAGGAGATCCCCAATCTCATATCAGAGGAAGATAACAAAAAACTAATGGAACAGATCACCGAAAGTGAGACTAGAAAGGAAATCTGGTCACTCCATCCAGACAAAGCCCCCGGACCAGACGGATTTACAATAAGCTTCTACAGGAAATGTTGGCATTGGTTAAAAAAAAATCTAATCAGAATGCTAAACTGGACCAGGAAAAGAGAAAGAATAAGGGGAGCTACAAACTCCTCATTCATTGCCTTAATCCCCAAAGATAAAAACCCTCTCACCTTAGGAAGATATCGGCCAATCTCGCTCTGCAATTCCTCGTACAAAATTCTTACAAAGATCATTGCCAACAGAATTAAAAGGCATCTTCCTCGAATCATCTCCCCAAATCAAGGAGGCTTCATCGCGGGTCGCCAAATTTATGATAACATACTGCTTGTGCAAGAAGCCATCCACTCAAGCATCCAAAGGAAGGACTCAGGTATGGCCATTAAACTTGATATGGCTAATGCTTTTGATAGGGTTAAACATGGCTTTCTCTTCACAGTAATGAGGACTTTTGGATTTGAGCAAGAATTCATAAGTTGGATAAAATCCTGCATTGGATCACCGTGGATTGCACCCCTCATAAATGGAAGACCATCACCCTTCCTTCGCATGTCACGTGGTCTAAGGCAAGGATGCCCCCTCTCTCCCTGTCTCTTTGTCATCATGGCAGACTCCCTTAGCAGAACTCTAAATAGGCTTCAAGAGTCTGGATCTCTTCCCGGAATTGAAATCGCCAAAAATGTCCAGCCAATAAACCATGCTCAATTTGCTGATGATACTATTTTGCTAGGCAGTGCCTCTCCTATAATTGCCACTCGATTCAAACTCACTTTATCCATCTTCCTGCGAGCATCTGGGGGGAAAACAAACAATCAAAAATGCAATGTTTTTGGTTGGAACTGTATCATCCCCCAACTCAGAAACCTTGCCATCATCCTGGACTGTAAGCCCTGCTTCGATTGGATCCACTTCAAGTATTTGGGCATCCCTATCTCCCTCAAAAAAACAACCTTGTCCTCTTGGACTCCCATCCTTGAAAAAATCAAAAATAAAATAAGCTCCTGGGGGACTCGCTGGTTAAATATTTCAAGTAAAGTTGTCTTAATCAAAGTCGTGCTTGCATCAATCCCAATCTTCGCTGGAGCTATTTTAATGGCACCAAAGTTAGTCACTAATGAAATCTGTCTTGAAATTAGAAAGTTCTTATGGCAAGGAGGGAAAACACAGGGCAAGAAGTTCCATTTAGTTAACTGGAAAACAGTTAAAGAAAGGCGCAAAAGAGGGGGATTGGGAATACGAGACCCAGCAACAATAAGCAATGCTCTGGGAGCAAAATTAGTTTGGAGAATGATAATCGACAAAAGAGAGTGGTGGAAGGAGGCCATAAGGAAAAAATATATAAGAGGACCCCGGCAAAGATGCTTGAACAATCTGAAAAAGAAGAATGGAACAGCAATATGGAGATTAATTCATGCTTCAGCTGGGCTAATAAAAGAGCAACTGTACTGGATCCCGGGCAATGGGGAAAAAATCAACATTTGGAAAGACAGTATCAAAGGAGAACGTCCCTTAGGAGATATCAATGAAATCCAAAACATTAGGATTTGGCTACAGGATTCAAGGATACAGAAGTTGTCAGACATGGCAACTTGGATGTCAACTGGAAGGTGGAAAGATTGGAAAACCATAGAACCTCCGGAGAATCTTGTGGAAAGTTACAAAGTTTTCCTACAGCTACTACATGGGAAAGCTCCAATCAGCGTCAGGACTAAAGATGTTAGAGGTTGGGGGAAAGCTGGAAGATACACTGTCAAGGCGGGATATGACTTACTCACCATAAACCATTCTCCAAATCAAAAAATTTGGCAGAAGGTTTGGAACTCTGATAGCATCCCAAAAATAAACTATTTCTACTGGATTCTGGCGCATAACAAACAATTGACTGCTGACAATCTAAAGCATCGAGGAATAGAAGGGCCCTCTAGGTGTCATCTTTGTCAAAATTCGGAGGAAAACTCCCAGCATATCTTTTTAGATTGTAGCTATGCCAAGCAAGTTTGGAACGTGGTAATTGGCCCCCTCTCAAACGCCATATCAATGCCCAAGAAGATTCAGCAAATGATAGATAAGTGGCATAATGGCATATAGGGTGCATGAAAGAATAAACCAACTTTATATAGAATACTAAAGCTTCTCCCGATGAATATATGCTGGCAATTATGGTTGGAAAGGAACCAACAAGTCTTTGAGGGAAAAGCCAAGTCAGAAAATAGAATAGCCAACAAGATCATTTCCATGACTTCAGAATCCCTGCGAGCAAAAGGGATAACAATCCAGCAGCAAGAAGCTTTAAATTGGCAGGAATATCAATGTTGTAAAAACTTTTTAACAGAGAGTTCACTTCAGTCCAAAATGCCTCCATTGCTACAAGACTGGGAGATAAGGAAAGATGCACAGACTTTCAATAATTGGTGGAGAAATCAAAATAGATACACAATATTTTTTGATGGGGCTTCCAAAGGAAACCCTGGGGAGGCAGGTGCGGGGGGGATTATTTACAATCCTGATGGAATAAAAGTTGCAGACTTTTCCTGGGGTCTAGGTGCACAAACCAACAATGAAGCAGAATGGTTGGCGATATATTATTCACTTGAACTAGCCGCATCTCTAAACATCGCAAGGTTACAAGTGATTGGAGACTCCAGGCATGTTATCCATAGCATGAAAAATAACAGCCTGAAAGGAACAAAGAGACAAAATCTTCGAAAAAGGATTGAAAACCTCCCCCTCCCAATCGACATTCTCTTTTTTCATGTCCTTAGAAGCCTTAACTCAGCAGCAGATAGGCTTGCCAATATTGGAGTCACATTGAGGAAAGGCCAGCTTCTTCAAAACAATGTCTTGGGCCACAAGTTCATTCCCTAACTATCATGCCATAGACTTCAACGAACAAGTTTGGAATTCAAATTTGAAATGTTTGAATTGGAGGTTCTCATCTCGTGTAAGGCTCATGGTCTCATACGCCCGCGTTTTTCAACATGTGGAGAGTAGCAAGATAGGTGGCTCCCTACCTAACTCCAGCGCTCCCACGCCTCAACATTTATTGCTGCAAGGTGGTCATAGATGGACCCTTCTCGATATGGAACTGCACAATCGCCTTTCACTTGGGTCGGGATTTCAGCAGCTCAGTCTTTCTGCAATAGACTCCGAGTCCCGGCAGCCAGAAGAGGAGCATTGTGTTTGCTGTGCCCATGGTAGCACAATGGAGGGGATTAGGCATGCGATAGCTACACTTAGTCAGATTACATCTGAAGTTAAATTCTATCTGAGCAGGACATACTCGGCGGTTTGCTCCATAGCAGACCAGAGCAAGGAACAAAATACGGAGTTCAAATACATGCACTCACGACTCTCCTGTGTTGAGTCCCGCCTGGACGACATAGAAAGAAATACCATCGAGATTCTGGGGAAGATTGACAGCATAAAGGAGGACCTTTCAGTTTTCATCAGCAAAAATCAGGGCAGCCAGATGCAGGAAGCGTCATCGGTCAACCAGGGAATGAGGGAAGCTGCCTCCTTCTTGCAGCAGAACTACAGATAGTTTATCTTCTCAGAAATTTTGGAATGCATACTGCAGGTTTTTCAAAAAATAATATCTATACCTGAATGTTTTTTTGTATTCTGCTATGTAGTCAATATGTAAGGGTATACCCCAGTAGGATGAACAGAAGCTTAAGGATAATTAGGAGTAAAGAATTTCAGAGACAAACCCCTTGTAAAATCTGCAACTCACCTCTTTTTGAAGCGGATTTATGGCTCAATTTTTGTACTGAATGGCTGTGCACAGCCTTTTATATATACAATTAAAATACCCTGTTTCTGTTAAAAATAATAAAAAAATAAAAAAATAAAAGATGAAGTTGTTGATGTATATGTAACTTCGGAATGTATTTCATCTATGTATTTCATATATATTTATTGTACCCTTATAAGAGATGTGTTATTCCTCTATAAGGAAGTGTCGTCATGTGGATTGACAAGAGTCGCAAGTGTGTGTACTTGCCGATGGGTTATTAGACCACCATGTGTGGGGTCGGCCCTGAAATATATATTATATTGTGGATGTATCTAGATAGACAAGTCGGCCCCATAGTGTAACTGGGCAAACAGGCTAGTATAAATAGAGATCGGGAGATCTCTACTTTCATCATTTGGAAACTCACACTTCTCTCACTCAGAAAGTGGCGCACTAGTGAGGAGGAGGATCATCTGCTACTAGGAGACTATCTCAGTGTATTTTAGTTGTACTTTGGTTGAGCCATTTCTCTCTCTATCTATGAGGAAGTTGTGGGGTTTTTTTCACCTTAGGGTTTTCCCCACGGAAACTCTGTGTCTCTTGTCTCTCATGCTTTTGATTCTTGTGATGCTTGTCATGCTTATTGTGATTGTTATGCATTGATATACTGTATATGTTATTCTCTCAATGAAGATCCTAGAGTATTGTGAATTAATGCTCAAAATTTAACATGGTATCAGAGCTAACCTGAGAAGAAGACATTTTACAGTGACGGAAACTTGAGTTTCTTGTTTATTGGGTTTCTCTCCACAGTTTTTGGAAAAGCAGTATAGTAGATTGACTCTACTCATTAAGGAGACTCTATCTGTCTAATCAGAATTCAATTCTTTTCAGATTTGGCCCTAAAAATTAGGGTTTCCACAAAAATAGGAATTTCTGAAATCTGAAGACATAGCTGGAATCTCCTTGCAAAAATTGAAGTTTAGAGCTTTGGATCGAGATTTTTGGCTGGGTAGATCTCCAGGAAACTCAAACCCTAATTCAAGGCTCTCCCTAGTGAACCCGGGAGGACAAAAAGACAAATCTAAAGGGTAAAGCTTTGCTGATCTCAAATTCTGAATACACCAGGCTGATCAGCTCATCAAGGCGCATCTTTCTATCCTTTCGAAAAGTTGAAATTCACATTTTGAATTTTTTAAGGTTTTTTCGACAAACCCTAATCCAGGACCAGATCCAGTTTTCAGCATTTCAAGTGGTAAGACCTAAATCTTTTCTATTTCCATTTGAAGTACTCTTTAAGATGTCTCACCACACCAAGCTTGAGGATAACCTTGAAGGGGCTGATAACTTCCGAGCTTGGAAGTATAGGATTGGGTTAATCCTGGAAGAGAATGAGTTGGACTCATATATAAAAGAAGACATCCCTATCCCAGGGGATGAAGACGCTAAAGTATTGCATAAGAAGAACTTGGTCAAGGCAAAGAGAATCATTGTTGATTCTATCAAAGACCATCTCATACCCCATGTGTCTTCTCTAAAGACACCCAAGGAGATGTTTAACTCTTTGACCAAGTTATTTGAAGGGAAGAACATAAATCGGAAGATGACCCTGTGGAACCAATTGAAAGGAGTAAAGTTTCAGAATGGAGAAACCATTCAATCTTACTTTTCTAGGGTCTCCCAGATTAAGGAACAATTGGAAGCGGTAGATGAAATGGTGGAGAACGGTGAAGTTGTCATGACCACTCTAAATAGCCTACACAGGTCATGGGATTCCTTTATTCAAGGAATTTGTGCAAGGAAGAAGTTGATTTCCTTCAACAGATTACGGGAAGAATGCTCTCAAGAAGAAGCAAGGCTTGTGGCACGAGAAGAAAAGATGGGGAATGAAGATCAAGCTCTCACAGCTCACACCAAGAAAGGGAAGTCCAAGAGAGAACCATCTCACTCCAAGAAATATTCACATCACTATAAAGAAAGAAGAATATGCTTCACCTGTAATGAAAAAGGACATATTGCCATAAATTGTCCCGAGAACAAGAAGGACAACAACAACAACTTCAACAACAAGAAGAAGGGCAGCAAAAGAAGGTTTCATGCTCATGCTGTCGAGGATGATGAACCTCCCAAGAAGAAGGCTAGAGCAGAAAGTGATGATGATAACTCATCAAGCGAAGAAGAGTATGTTCTAATCTCTTCTCTCACAGGTACTATCTCCCATGGTTGTAATGATTGGTTAATTGACAGTGGGGCTTCAAAACACATGATTGGGTTTAAAGAATCCTTTGCTAACCTATCTGAACATGAGTCACCCCATAAGGTGAAACTTGGGGATAACTACCAATACCCTATCAAAAGGAAGTGGCGAGGCCTCCTACAATCTAGACTCTGGGAAGTCTTTGAAGATGAAAGATGTTTTGTATGTACCTGGGCTCAAGAAGAATCTACTCTCCATATCCGCATTGGATGCAAAAGGTATAAGGGTTGCATTTGCGGATGGCCAAGTCCTAATGTGTCCAAAAGGTAAAACTATTGATGATGCAGTAGTGATTGGAGAGAAAGAGGGAGGTTTGTATAAATTAAAGGGTCAACCTGAACATGCCATGGTACATGACTCCATGGAGCCAAGTGAACTTTGGCATAGAAGACTTGCTCATATGCATTATAGGGCACTTCCAATTGCAAGCAAGGTTGTAGAGGGTCTTCCTGAAATCAAGACCAAACATGAAGGTGTTTGCAAAGGATGTGCAAAAGGTAAGAACATTAAGAAGGCTTTCCCAAGCAGTGAAAGCAAGGAAAAGGATATCCTGGAAATCATCCACTCAAATGTATGTGGTCCTATGTCATCCAGTTCTCTAAGTGGGTATGTATACTATGTCTCATTTATTGATGACTTCTCCAGGAAGACTTGGGTATACTTCTTGAAGAACAAAGATGAGGTATTTGATAAGTTCAAGGAATTCAAAACCTTAATGGAGAATCAAACTAACAAGAAGATTAAAACATTCAGATCCGACAATGGTGGAGAATTCACCTCAAGTGACTTCAAGAAGCTTTGCAGTGATTCAGGGATTAAGAGGGAGTTGACTGCTCCTTATAATCCTCAACAGAATGGATTTGCAGAAAGGAAGAACAGAAGAATCATGGAAGCAGCAAGGGCAATGTTGCATGACCAGGATCTACCTATGCATCTATGGGCAGAAGCAGCTAGAACAGTTGTATATGTGCAGAACAGAACACCCCACAAGATATTGGACAACAAGACACCAGAAGAGGGCTTTTCTGGTAAGAAACCTGAAGTCAGCCATCTCAAAATATTTGGTTGTCCAGTATACACTCATGTCCCAAAGGAAAAGAGGACCAAACTAGATCCTTCAGGAAAGAAAGATATATTTGTGGGTTACAGTGAAATCTCGAAGGCTTACAGAATATATTTTCCAGGGTTCAAGAAGATTGATGTTAGCAAGGATGTAACATTTGATGAAAACTCAACATTCATCAAATCAAGGAAGGCACTTATCGAAGTTTATGAATAACCTAAGGAAACTAGATTTCAAGACACTTCCATGACTGAAGCAGTTCCAGAAGTTGTTCGTGAGTTTGAAGATCCGCAAGAACCTGTAGATCCACCCCATGAAGATAACTCTCACAAGAGGAAACCTGCATGGGCTAGACAGCTAATTCAAGATGCAGAAATATTTGGCATTCCAGAAGAAGAACACAGAGCAAAGAAGAGAACCAAATCACATACCAGCTATGTTGCTTTACTCTGTGACATCATGAATAAAGAACCTTCCAGTTATGAAGAAGCAGCGGAAAAGAAAGAATGGAAGGATTCCATGGTTGAGGAATACCAATCAATAATGAAGAATGATGTTTGGGATGTTGTACCAAGACCTAAAAAGAAGTCTGTTGTGACTTCTAAATGGATCTACAAAATCAAGCATGCTGCAGATGGCAGCATAGAGAAATACAAGGCAAGATTTGTAGCTCGTGGCTTCTCTCAGAAAGAGGGAATAGATTATGAAGAAACTTTTACTCCTGTAGCCAGGTACACTTCCATCAAAACAGTACTTGCCCTGGCTGCAGCAATGAAATGGAAGATACACCAAATGGATTTCAAGACTTCCTTCTTGAATGGTGTAGTTGAAGAGGAAGTTTATGTGGAGCATCCACTTGGGTTTGAAATACATGACAAGGAGTCATATGTATGCATATTGAAGAAAGCCTTGTATGGCTTGAAGCAAGCTCCCAGAACTTGGTATGGTAGGATGGACAGTTTCCTATCTAGTTTGGGCTTTACCAAGAGTAAAGCGGATTCCAACCTTTACTACAAAGTTGAGGAAGGGAATCCTATGATTCTACTCCTGTATTTGGATGACTTATTTGTAATAGGAGATGACAGATTGATTGCAGATACTAAGAGGAAGCTTGCTGCTGAGTTCGATATGAAAGATTTGGGAATGATGCATTATTTTCTAGGTATGGAGGTGTGGCAGAATGTAGGTGGGATCTTCCTTTGTTAAGGGAAGTACACTGTAGATATTCTGAAGAGATTTGGGATGATGGATTGCAAGGCCATGGCCACACCCATGGCATCGAATCTGAAGCTTCTATGTGATGCTTCATCTGAGCCAGTTGATATCTCTATGTATCGTCAGATGATTGGATCCTTGATGTACCTGACGAACACGAGACCAGATATTTGCTTTGCTGTGAACACATTGAGTCAATTCCTGACAGATCCGAGGAGTGTTCACCTGGTTGCTATAAAGCATGTTCTGAGGTACCTGAAGGGTACAGTGGATTATGAGCTCAAGTATGAAGCGAATCAAAAGTTTAACCTGCAGGGTTATGTTGATTCACATTGGGCTGGCAGTGCTATAGATAGGAAGAGCACATCTGGGTGCTGCTTCAATATGGGATCAGGTGTGATCTCTTGGTTTAGCAGGAAGCAGTCCTACATAGCACTGAGTATAGCTGAGGCAGAGTATGTTGCAGCCTGTTCAGCTAGCTGTGAGGAAGTATGGCTACGGAAGCTACTGTCTGAGTTATTTGATCTCCCATTGGATGCTACTGGTATTTTCTGTGATAACCAGAGTTGTGTGAAGTTGTCTAAGAACCCAGTGTTTCATGATAGGTCAAAACACATAGAGATCAAATATCACTATATCAGGGATATGGTGCAGAGAGGAGCTGTGAAGCTCCTGTACGTTGCGAAGGACGAGCAGATTGCAGATGTGCTGACGAAGCCACTAGCCAGGGTGAAGTTTGAGTACTTCAGGGAGAGGCTTGGCGTTCTTCATATTGATGACACTTCGAGGAAGAAGTGATGGACACATTTGTTGAAGCCATTCCAAGCATGTTGGAAGGAGGATCCTTCACATGGCTATGGATGTAAGCGCTGGATGATGAGCATCATGATGATGTTCTGGTTTCTACTTTGTATGATCAGTTGGATCATTTATATGTATATGTATGTACGCATCATGTTGGATGCTGGATATGATCAGTTGGATCATTTATATGTATGTACGCATCATGTTGGATGTTGGATATGATCAGTTGGATCATTTATATGTATGTATGCATCATGTTGGATGCTGGATATGATCGGTTGGATCATTTGTATGTATTTTGTATATGCATCATGTTGGATGCTTGGACCATGTATCTGTATATGTATCAGGTGGACACATTGTATGATCAGGTATATCATGTATGTTGATATGTATCAGGTATGATCAGGTAGATCATGTATGTTGATGGATACATTGTGTGGATCATGTATCTATGTATCAGGTGAATACACTGTGTATGATTATATGTATCAGGTAGATAGTTGGTATGCATCAGGTAGATGCATTGTATGATCAGGATGATCATGGATGACGAGCTTCTCCAGATGACACGCAGCAGGATGTTGTAGTGATGATGATCAGGATGATCATGTGTACATCAGGATGATGTATGGTGAGTATCAGGATGATACTTTGTGGTCGTGGATCAGGTTGTGCAGATGAGCATGTCTGGGAGATCCTATAGGTTGGAGTTGTGTACCCGTAACAGCCTGGGATGCTCTTTCAAGACATTGCTCTGGGAGGACATGTAATTTGTGCCCTGGGAGATTTCAGGTCGGAGTTGTGTACCCGTAACATCCTGAGATGCTTTTGCGAGGTTTTGTCCTATGGCATGTAATTTTATCCTGGGAGATCTGGACAGGATGAAAAAGGCCTCAGATGCTTCAGCCAGGTTTTGCCATGACCACATGTAATTTGCTCCTGGGAGATCTGGACAGGATGAAAAAGGCCTCAGATGCTTCAGCCAGGTTTTGTGGTGGACTACATGTAATTTTCTCCTGGGAGATTTGGACAGGATGAAAAAGGCCCCAGATGCTTCAGCCAGGTTTTGTGGTGAGATCACATGTAATGTGCTCTTGGGAGATCCGACAGGTAGAGCTATGTGCTCGTAACAGCCTGGGATGCTTCAGCCAAGTTTTGTGATGGGTCACATGTAATGTGCTCCTAGGAGATCCGACAAGTAGAGTTGAGTCCTTGTAATATCCTGGGATGCTGCAGCCAGGTTTTGTGACGCACGTAATAAGTCCTGAGGATTCCACAATATGGCCAGTGATGATGAAGACCTGCAGGTGGTGGGCCTACATCCAATATGAAAAAGGACTGGGTTTGTATAACTTCCTATGATGAGTAGAGTCAGAGATTGGTTGAGATAGCAGTAGCAGTGACGATGATGATGACGATGATCCCGAGAAGAAGACCTGTCTAGCAGAACTGTGTCGAGAAGTACCTTCCTAGTTAAGAGGGAGTGTTGATGTATATGTAACTTCGGAATGTATTTCATCTATGTATTTCATATATATTTATTGTACCCTTATAAGAGATGTGTTATTCCTCTATAAGGAAGTGTCGTCATGTGGATTGACAAGTGTCACAAGTGTGTGTACTTGCCGATGGGTTATTAGACCACCATGTGTGGGGTCAGCCCTGAAATATATATTATATTGTGGATGTATCTAGATATACAAGTCGGCCCCATAGTGTAACTGGGAAAACAGGCTAGTATAAATAGAGATCGAGAGATCTCTATTTTCATCATTCGGAAACTCACACTTCTCTCACTCAGAAAGTGGCGCACTAGTGAGGAGGAGGATCATCTGCTACTAGGAGACTATCTCGGTGTATTTTGGTTGAGCCATTGCTCTCTCTATCTCTGAGGAAGTTGTGGGGTTTTTTCACCTTAGGGTTTTCCCCACGGAAACTCTGTGTCTCTTGTCTCTCATGCTTTTGATTCTTGTGATGCTTTTCATGCTTATTGTGATTGTTATGCATTGATATACTGTATATGTTATTCTCTCAGTGAAGATCCTAGAGTATTGTGAATTAATGCTCAAAATTTAACAGAAGTAAAGTACATACCAGATCCTTATGTCAAGGATAGTAAAAAAACTCCAACTATCCAAAAATACCTAGGTAGGGTAAATCAACAAGCCCTAGCTCCACCAAGAATATCCAAGTGCTAAAATATCTCTAATGCAACCTCCCAGGAAATACATCCTCATCCTCTTCTCTTCTTCACCAACCCACCCTAGTTTTTCCCTCAAAAACCTAATCTCCAAGATCCAATGGATAAACCCTAACCCTATAACTCCAAGATTCTCCAAGAAATTCCAAAATGACCAAGAAACCATGCCTCCTCGAGAGAGAAAGATATACCAATTACAAGTGAAGAATCCAAGAGAGAGAGAGAGAGACAGGACAAGTGCATTCCTCTTCTAGGTCACATTTCTACATAAGAGTCAATAAGAATGAACATACAAGTGATATGATCATCTCCACCATCTTCTCCATAGGAGAAAACCCTAATCAAAAGAATCAAGCCCCAATAAAGACATATCCTCTATACTTCATTACTCCTCCTAAGGTTCATAAGGAAACCCTAGTGACTCCTAAGAAGCTATATACAAATAAAAGAGTAAAAATTATTATATGAATGGAAATACTATGTCATTTCTCTACTTATGTGAGATGTATGGGATCCCAACAATATTATGTTAGCACAAAACCTTATAAGAATTCTAAAATATGACCAAATCCATGCATCGACCCTCATTATCAATCTCTTGGAGTATGTGTGTTTGATACTCAATAATTTATGGTACGAGGCAAGTTTCAATGTCCATAAAGAGATTCAACATTCTCCACTACCATCGAACCAAATTAGAAGACCAAGGTAATGAGAAAGGTGAGGGTTGTTCTTCACATCTACAACAAAAAGGAATGCAAAGGGATGGAACTGATGTGTCATTCAATTTCTTATTGGTTATGAACGGGATGAGGATAGGTATGACATGGGACAACCTATTCTATATTTGGGAGGGTGTAGTGTGCCAAAGTTCAACTCTAATAAATGTGATAAACCACCTAAGATTATAGATTCCCAAAGAAAGAATGGAAATTTAGTAAAATGTATGAACAAGAGTTATTAGTCAAATATTGATACCTCATTCTCCATCCAGATTACAAAGTCGGTCCACTTTTTTCTTTGAAACTTTTTTTTCAAATGGTGTTGGATGTCGGCCATGTTTCTCCTGCTGTAAAACACATGACAAATGGACTAGTTAAACTAATTATTATGCAATCACTTACTTTTTCTAGGAATTAAAAAATAAATATCATTTCACAAAATAAATATACTTACAAAAGTACATATCAAGGCATGTAGACCTTTATGGCCACTGTGATGCGTGGCACGAAGTTTGGCAAGCATAGCCTTGGAGGCCTTGTCCTAAAACATATACCAAATCAATTTAAGTATGCACAAATAAAACATAAAAATCATTTATTAATTATGATATAATGCTATGAGCAAATTTAATTACCTTGGTACTCTCCTCTCCGTACTTCCTCCATGCATCTAACTTCTCATGTGATTTTACAAGTTTTTTTCATATTTTAAGACTTACAACAATTTCTCTTTGTTTATCCTTTGCTAGGACAGTAATTTTTTTATCTTCTTTGTTTGGTTGCACCGGAATCGCTTGCAATTTTGAGACATTGTTTTTTTGTCATCTTTATAGACCCTAGGTGTGCCAAACTCAGTCTCCATGTCATGGATGATTGCTTTCTACAGGTGCAGAATGAAAAATGTAGATGGTTTTTGAACCGTTGAAGGCATGATTCCTTCAACATGTTCACAAAATATTTTCTAGTATGGGAAACTTTAGGCATCATAATCATGTAATATCTAGTATGGGAAAACTTATTCGGTTTTGGAAAGACTATATATTGTATAGGGTAGGTTTTTGCGGTGATAAATGGACCTATTGTCTACAAGAGCACTAACGCGAAGACCTTGAGCATGGTGAGATGTTTTGTTCGGAGTACTTGGAGCTTGATGTGATGTCGTGATTGATGGAGTTTGGAGAGATTCCTTTCTTGGGAACGTAATGTGATGATGTACTTGGATGTTCACTTCTATGATACAAATGACGAAGTGGTCAGCTTTGGTTGGAATTGACTTCTTATAGCTAGGGGGGTTAATTGGGATGAAATTTCCTTCTTGTTGTTTTGAAGGCCAAATATTTCGATTGGTGAACCTGGGAATGGTTGTTTAATGGTGAAACCCTTGTGTGCTTGAGATGAACACTTGCACATGTGAAGGATATGATGGGTTGAAACCTAGTTGCTCTTGTGGTCATAATAGTGTGGTCTCACTTATGATACGTACTGAAGCTACTTCATTGATGGAAGGTATAAATACCTCATTGAGATCCTCTTTGTTTCGATAATAATTTAATATTCTCTATTGTACAGTGCCAACCATGTGAAGGTGGAAGATCTTATGGCCCCTCCCCCCCCCTCACTTCACTCTCAATTCCACAAACCCAATGCATGTACTTGAAAAACAAAATGTGCAAACATGTGGATTTCATCATAAAGAAACATTTACCATTCATTCATTAAAATATAACATTCATTAAACCATTCATTCATTCAATAGGCAAAAAATAATGCATGACATTATATTATCAAAAATAAGTATACATAGTGTTTCTTCAGTCACTTCTTTCTAGGTTTTTTTTTTTGACAAAATCAACAAGCAAATCATCTTTTGCAACTTGTTGTTCAGTTCTTGTGGCATCTACAACTTATCATAATGTCTCCCTAGTAGAGTACTCGCGACATGGATGTTGCGGCAAGGGGTCCGAATTTGCTGCAATAATGTAAAAATATTACATTGATATCTTCTGTTATTATAATGACAAGTATTTAATAAAAAAAACATTACAGAGGTATTTTTTACCTGATGTGGCCACGTCATGTACTTCATATTCATGTCTAGGCTCATATTGTACAGTGTGACCCTATGCATGCTATGTAGTTGAAACATGGAAAAGTACAATTAATATTCACCATTTGCAATGCAATATTTAAAATTGTAGCATATGAATACATTCATTACGAGGATTCAAAGCATGATCTTCGATGGGTTGTTCTCCATCATTGGAATTAAGTGGATTGTTGCTTTCGTGCTCAAAACAGAGTTAATATTTTATGGAAAATATTTATAATGAATAGATTGCACAAGTAATGAATCTTCATTAAACTATATTGATTTTATATACCTATGCACAAGAAGGATCATTGGAAGACTATGTTTTCCTAGAAAAGCTTTTTCGATGTTCAACAACAGCTCCAAAGCCGTGCTGGAAGCTAAGATTCAAGTCTTCCTCTGTGGGCACTTCCTTGAATTGGTTGGCCTGCATATTTTCATAACATCACGAATTTACCTTTTACAGTACAGTAAAACGAAAATAATTTGCAATTTATTATTGGGATGCAATATTGGTTTTTTGATACTTACAATTCATGTTGCCAAATTCGAATAACCACCAGGCCCAAGCTTGTGCTGATCAATTTTTTCTTGAATTTCCTTTGTGGCCTTTGATGTGTCTGACAACCTATGAAAAGTTTTAAATACATTATATGTTTCAAATTTGATCTAAAAATTAATAATAATAAGGTTTATAATTACATTGTGGAAAGTATTGCATACCTTCATGTGCTCGGTGCTAGCTTCCTTCTTTTCTCAAAGCCCTCTCATTTCCATCTTCCACTAGGGATTTCCACTATCTTCCTGGAATCATTGGAGGGTGCTCATACATAATGTTCCTTTCTAGATGAACCCTATATTGGTCCCTCACAATATTCATATGTTGGCCAACCTTCTTTAGGACCTCCGCTCGATTAAAGGTCTCGCTGCCGAACAGGCCAACCAAGCAATTAGTGAGCTCATATTTTAAATTTTTACTTTGTTTATCCCACCTTGTGCGGATGGTGGGCCCAAAGATATCCAGTGACAAATCATTTAGATGTTTATAAAAAACATCATTTCCTACAAGACGATCATTCCATCATTAGTTGAAAAACAATGTTTTATTAGTATATTACAATCAAATAATAAACAATAACTTGAACAATGTATAAATACCTAGGATCTTCTCTATATTTATGGGAACAAGCTCTTCATCCGCCAAAAATGTGGTATTTATTGTACCTGTTCTAGTGATGCAGGAAGATCCAGGAAATGTTGCTTAAGCAATATCAATATTACTAGTCTCTGCATCGACCCCTTCTTCTGGACGATCTGGCATGTGGCGGACACTAGCGGGTGCATTCACATCGAGCCTCAGGGTGTCGCGGAATGTGTTGTCAACTGGTCAGTCGAAAACAAAAGCACATGAGATGCAAGTGGATTCATTTTCTCATGTGACAACTCTCCACGAGCATCACTAGTACCAACACCGCCTTGACCACTAGTGTGTGGGAGCAAAAAATCTTGTAAATACAAACCATATTTTAGTTCACGATCATATACAAGTAAAAATTATAAAATACTAAATGAATTTATCTTATAATTCAAGATCCCACAACTTACTTTCAAGGCTTGAGATCTCTTTACCAACACATCAACCTTTTCTCTAATCTCATTTGTCTGCGGCTGAATAAATAGCAAACGAAGGATATCCTCATGAATTTTTTTAAGGTCTTCTCTATCATATTAATTGGGTCTAGCGAAGATCCAATGTCAGCACCGTGCATGATCTCATCCACATCAATATCTATTGATTGATATGATGCTCGATCAAACGCCGAATCAGTAGTCTGCAACAAAAATATATAAAACATTACTGACATGAAAGCAATAGACTGAGGAAAATAAAAAAAATAAAAAAGCATATTGCTCATGTTAGATTTTTAAAATTACAATTAGGCATACCTGATTCCTCGAGGCTGGTTTTGTCTGATCCACAGCTGGGGACTTTCCCCGATCATCACCCTGCAACAAAAATATAGAAAACATTATCAACGGTCGAGGACTTGCACCGATCACAAGAAAAAGACAAACCAATATACACAAGAAAAAGACATAACAAAAAAAACATATTGCTTATATTATATTTGTACAATTACAATAAGTTATACCTGGTGCCTCGAGGATCGAGTACTCATATGATCAACGGTCGAGGACTTGCACCGATCACTTCCCTGGAAAAAAAATTGTATAAAACATTATAGAAATGGAACAAGTATACTCACGAAAAATAATAATAATAAAATATATTGCCCATATAATTATTTTTGTGCAATTATAATGAGGTATACCTCCTGCCCCGAGGATGGTGTACTCCTCTGATCAGCTGCCAGGGAGATGCCTCAATCACTAGCCTGTGACGGAAATATAGAATTCATTATCGAAATAAAACCAATATATTCATGAAAAGAAATAATAATAAAACATATTGTGCATATTATAGTAGTACAAGTACAATGATGTATACATTGGTATGGTTTGATCTACTGCTGGGGAGGTGCCCCGATCAGCACCCTGCAACAAAAATATAGAAAAAATTATCTAAACGGAACCAAAATACTCACGAAAAAAACATAATAAGAAAACATATTGATCGTATTTAAATTGTACAATTACAATCAGGTATACATGTTTCCTCGAGGCTGCTCTCATCTGATCAATAGTCGGGTAGTTGCCCCGATCAATACTCTGCATCAAATATATAGATAACATTATCTAAACGAAACAAATATACTCATGAAAAAACATAACAAAAAAACTATGTGTTCATATAATATTTGTACAATTACAAAGATGTATACATATTGCCTCGAGGATGGTGTACTCCTCTGACCACCTGCCAAGGAGATGCTCTGATCACTACCCTGTGAAATAAATATAGAAAATTTTAACAAAATTATAACAATAGACAAACGAAAAATACATAAGATGTTAGATCCATTAATTAAAGGTTGGGTAAATTGTTAGATGTACCACTCCCATAGTAACCGTGTTTGTATCTATTCAATTCAAATTGTAATTAATAAGCAACTCTTCCCCTGCAGCTATTCATTTAATGACACATACAAAAACACGGTTTCATTCACGCTCCTCAAATATGCAATTGGGTTGCTTAATTGTAGACCCTGGTTGTGCACTATTTATAAACCCTGCAATATTCCCTGTAGCTTTTGGCCTTCCGTCAATGTACATCGTTTCTCCTTTATTTTGATCATTGTCTTTTAGCTATAAATAATTTGTAGACAATCCATATCTGCGCATACTTCGTGTATATTGGACCATTTGCATCCAATTTTTGTAGTTGTAACAGGGTCCAACATACTTCATCAATTCAGTACATCTGTCGTAACGGACCTTTATGTCATCCATGCAAAACAACCACAAACCATGTAATGACGATGGTGCAATCCAATATATCCTCTCGTTCACACAAAAAGATGTGTTTAGTTGAGTAAGATTCTTGGGTACCCATTGTTTCACTAGATGTTTGTACCTCAAGGGAACCTCGATGTCGCCTATGGTCTCATCATCATAAGAACATGTCCCCCCTTCAGCGAGAAAAATTTCCATGCGTTTATGGAATTTTCTTCTGATCTTTTGACATCTAGTTTATATAACTCTTGTAGGCCTACTCGATGTCTCACTTTCCTCTAGTCTTCCTAAACTCCCCTCACTCGAGGAAGACAGATTCTGACAAATACCTGTTTGGTTCTACCTGCACCATGGGAAAAAAAATTCTCCAATAAACAAAGCACTTAGGCACATTGACATACTCTTATAATAAAAGCATTATCACTACTATAGATGAGGAGATTGTACATAATTTTTAGGTAACCCTTTTCCCCAATAATGTCTTAATACTAAGATGATACTTATTAATACACTATGAAGTGAATTTGAGAGGAGTACATCTTTAAAAATGAATAAGTGAGAAGTGGATGAGATGTGAAGTACCTCCATCGATCTCAAACAAGTGAGAGATGTGGCAAAAATACAGCTCAAAAAGGAAGCTAGGTACACAAGTTCCAAGGGTATAGTTGATCCAAGAAGAGTATAATCTTGTAATGAAAATTAATGGTGATATTGTATTGTCAGAGATATGGATCTATCTAAACTAGCTTACCTAATGAAAAACAATAATATATCAACAATAAGTACAGAAAGAAGAGAAAAGAGTACACCAAATATACGTGGTTCACCCAATTGAGCTACGTCCACGAGAAGGTAGTCTTCTATTATCTCTAGAATATCTCCCTCAAGCTTACAAGAGAGCAATGCCAATAACCCCAATACAATATAGCAATACTTGTGTTGAATAAGTAAAGATCATGATGAGTGATGTGACTCCCTTGACTCTATTATATACTAAGAGATGAGGAGGAATTACTCTCACATATTACATGTGGGATAATATAATTCTCCTTAATAACATCTCTTTATATAATAATGAATATCAAGAGTATACTTTACCATAATGAATATGGGATAAAATGTATTACTCTTTTACATAAGATTGTGGATATCTTCTGACATAATACAAAGACATTATTACCTCCCCAGGAATATAAAATATTCCAACACTCCCCCTTAATAATGGCTAGGAGAAAATCCCACTAAAAAGGGAAAGAAGGAGTCATTACTACTCCCCCTTAATGACAATATAAGCTGCAAATAAGAAGAACACTTCGGTGAATGGAATTTGATGAAGAACAACAGCTTCTCGCTGAATCATGAAAGTGCACACGAACCAGGTTGTACGATGAAATACCAACAAGATGCCCAAATATGAAGAGAATCCTAATGGCTACCAGATAGAAAGAAAATCTATAAAATAAACAATGCCCAAATGATAAAATATTGTTTGAAAGCAATATAAGGTGTTAGATCATAGCAACTAGCTCCAATACCATGTCAAATATATGGATCTAGCTAAACTAGCTTACATATCTATGCAAAACAATAATATATCAAAAATTAGTACAGAAAGAGAACAAGAGAAAAGAGTACACCGGATATATGTGGTTCACCCAATTGGGCTACGTCCACGGAAAGGTAGTCTTCTATTATCTCCAGAATATCTCCCTCAAACTTACAAGAGAGCAATGCCAATAACCCCAATACAATATAGCAATACTTGTGTTGAATAAGTAAAGATCATGACGAGTGATGTGACTCCCTTGACTCTATTATATACTAAGAGATGGGGAGGAATTACTCTCACATATTACATGTGGAATAATATAATTCTCCATAATAACATCTCTTTATATAATAATGAATATCAAGAATATACTTTACCATAATGAATATGGGATATAATGTATTACTCTTTTACATAAGATTGTGGATATCTTCCGACATAATACAAAGACATTATTACCTTCCAAGGAATATAAAATATTCTAACATTCCCACTTAATAATGGCTAGGAGAAAATCCTACTAACAAAGGAAGGAAGGAGTCATTACTGCTCCCCCTTGATGACAATATAAGCTGCAAATAAGAAGAACACTTCGGTGAATGGAATTTGATGAAGAACAACTGCTTCTCACTGAATCATGAAAGTGCACACGAACCAGGTTGTACAATGAAATACCAACAAGATGCCCAAATCTGAAGAGAAGCCTAATGGCTACCAAATAGAAAGCAAATCTACAAAATAAACAATGCCCAAATGATAAAATATTGTTTGAAAGCAATAGAAGGTGTTAGATCATAGAAACTAGCTCTGATACCATGTCAGAGATATGGATCTAGCTAAACTAACTTACCTATCTATACGAAACAATAATATATCAACAATAAGTACAGAAAGAGAACAAGAGAAAAGAGTACACCAGATATATGTGGTTCACCCAATTGGGCTACATCCACGGGAAGGTAGTCTTCTATTATCTCCATAATATCTCCCTCAAGCTTACAAAAGAGCAATGCCAATAACCCCAATACAATATAGCAATACGTGTGTTGAATAAGTAAAGATTATGATGAGTGATGTGACTCCCTTGACTCTATTATATACTAAGAGATAAGCAGGAATTACTCTCACAAATTACATGTGGGATAATATAATTCTCCATAATAACATCTATTTATATAATAATGAATATAAAGAGTATACTTTACCATAATGAATATGGGATATAATGTATTACTCTTTTACATAATATTGTGGATATCTTCCGACATAATACAAAAACATTATTACCTTCCAAGGAATATAAAATATTCCAACATGTATCTCTCTAAGAGAAACATATCTTAATATCTAAGTGGGTGTTGATCACTTTCATCATGCATATGCTAATCAAGAAACCTTAGAAAAAGTAGAAACACTTCAAAATAAGCAAAAGCAATGCACTTCTGACATTTAGGATCTAAGAATTTCATTTTGCCATCAAGAATGTGTGCACAAGCTTCACTATGCAACACACAAAATTGTCTTACATCATGTTTAGTGTTGGTCCATGCTTCTTCTAGTGTTATGTTTTTAAAAGCCTTAGTGGGAGTGTGATTAACTATGTAATTAACACAATTGATAACTTTCGCCCAAAAGTGAAGTTGTAGGTTCTTAGGTTCATCCTAAGTTGTGCCATCTTTCATAGGAACCCAAATTATTTTGGAATCTACCCAATATTGGACCCAATTATGTTTAAGTGATATTATATGCACTACTCCAAATATTCATTACCATAACCTGGAGAAAGGGAGGGCCAAATAGTCAGTTTCTATGGAAATTTTAAGATGTAAATAAAATGGCATAAACTATTCAAGGGATATTGAGTTCAACATAATAAGAGAGGTTGAGTTCAAGGGTTATTGTGACAGTTTTGATGAAGGCCAAATAGGCTCATACGGTAGCAAAAAATGATGATAAAACAAGCTTGTTTGTGCAGTTTTCAACTCAGATTATTAAATGCAAATAAGATGTCAAGAGAGGGTTAAGATAAATGCAAATAAGATGTCAAAAACTTTTATTTAAATGAAATCAAAATGGACTCCTTAGTGAGTTGTAAATGCCAACAACAATTTTTTAGTTTATAGATAGAGGTAAGGTCAGTTTTGCAGGACATTTAGGGAAGATATGGAAACCATAAAATTTGCAGACATTTTCCAACCTACAAACCCTCCAACAAGATGATTATGAGTTGCAACATTCTAAGTGTATGGGCCCAAATTGGTTTTTATCCAATGATTTTCTACCTTACATGAGGGTTGAATAGGGGGTGGTTGCTAATAGATTGTTTTTAGGAAAAGTGTTTGATATTCCAAGTTATTCTTAGATGGAAACCAACAAATGGACTCTTTCTACATGCACTAAAGTGCATCAGAATAAAATAATATCCTTGAGGGATTGTTTAGAATTCAAAGGAAAGATATTCCTTGTGTTGTGTACGGTAGTGTATTGAGAGAATACCATAGTTGTTTGAACATTGATGGCTAGATGGGGGCCCAAAGTGCTTAGTAGGGAGCATATGATAATAATGGTTTGTTTTAAGTGAGAGTAGAGCCCCATAGGAGCTTCCTTCACCTTGGTGTTATCATTGTTTGGCTTGGATTCCTACAATTGGACCTAGTAAATAACTCATCAACAATTAGTTTGGTAAACATGTTTTTTATTACAATTAGGTATTCATAATTATTTCTTTAACTTCTGTGAATAAGAGAATCTTGTTAAGACCCTAACCATAATTGTTATGTAATAATAATAATTATGTCATCTTATTATCATTGCTTTCTAGATCTCTATCCCCTATATACACATCAAGAAGGCTTATTCTAATGATCATCTTATCTTATATGTTTGATATATTGTAATAATAGATTCCCCCGTGAAGAGGCTTCTCTTTCTTTTGTTCTTGTACTCAATTTAAGTGTGAAAACACTAAATTTATTTTTTTTATGCTTATTTGTGTATATTTGATCCATAACATAAGCAAATCCTGATAGTCTCTACCCCACTCTCCTTTGAGATTACTATGGCTACTACTCATGCTAGAAATAATAATAGGGAGTCTATCATTTCTCAACTTGTGGAATAACTTATGCTTATATTCTAAGTAAATAATCATGGATTTAGAATCCATGGAAGTAGAACTATATTCCATTATCATTTCTCAACTTGTGGAGTTTATGTTTATATTCTAAGTAAATAGTCATAGTGTTCAATTTTGTTAAAATTTTCACAAGAGTATTCCCTACCATATGTTAAAGAATCGCGGTTAAATTTTAATGCTTCTGAACATTAAAAATCCATTGGTGTGCCACCTTTACCATTAGCATACTTCTTCCTAAAATCACCAAGCTTTCATTCCTTTAACTAGACTTTGAGATTAGCATAGTAGAGCTTTTAAGGTTACTATCAAGCTAACATACTCTAACTCTAATACTCTTTAAATACATTTTTTGTTCTTATGAACCAAGAATTATCTCGAATTTTAACAATTACAAATATGCTACTATTACCTTTGTGTTTTGAATTTGAAAATGTTACTGATTAATTTGATAGAAATCATTGAGAAGAATTATTTGTAAATAGAGACGTTCACAGCTGAGGTACTCATAAATATTTAACCATGAGGCAAACTAAAAAGTGATGATAAGTACAACATTTTACTGCATGCATCACTATATTTTGTAAACATGTAGGTTGTAAATGAAAAAAATCATACACTCACCCAAGATGTTTAACACAAAAGAGTATACTCAACTTGAAAATAAGATTTAAAACTTCCACCTTGTTGAACAAAAAAGAGTATGCACATGAAAATAAATTTAAAACATCCACTTATTGTACTATGGATTTGCTAAGTAATAGTTCACATCTCCCATTGAATGCCCTTAGTTTGCCACCTTACATATTAGTTGATATCAGTCATAAATAATCCAAAAATAAGATAACTTGCATTAAGATTATCCAAACCAATATGTTATTCTTAGCATAATTTTGGATAGGTTACAACATGAAAAGAACAACCATCTTCTTGAAATCCTTTATAACCTGATATTTCACAAGAAAAAACATATTAGATCTATGCACTATATCCTTAATGGAATTTATCACCTTATAAACATACTTAGACCTACAGGTATTTTAGCATTCGGGTTAATTAGCATGAAGATAGATGAGCACCAATAAAATTAGAATTAGCAAGTTAATAAGCATGGAGACAATTGAGCACCTAAAAGATACAGGAATCCATCCCACCTGTAATAGTAATAGAGGATTTCCACATGGTATTGTACCTATTTGTTGAGGTTGATTTCCAATGGCTAGGAGACCTAAGCCAAGGTGTATAGTCATGTTTTAGAAACCATAATAGCTCAAGGTTCATATGAGGTAAGTTAACATATGTAGATGTCTAGTTATGCTTTTATGAAAGGTGATATTTTTAGTTCTTCAACCGGTTCCATGGTTATTTGTACTCTAATCAATTGGTTCAAATGAAACTACTATTTCCAATTGTGCTTTAGCCAACTTTATTGGTGGGTAATTCTCACAATCTTGATCTATAACAAATTGATCTCTTTCTGGCTCCAAAGTTACCATGCCTATAACATAACCACTAATAAGAGGCCTTTGCATAGGTGGATCCATTGTTGAAGCTATAAAAGCCCCTACTATGTATGCTACTTATACTTTTACTCCTGCAAAAGGGTCAATCTTTCTTGTGATCTTATATAAATGATTACATAAGCCATTGAATGAAGAACCATGCTACTAAAGCTATATTTATTTCTATCCATTGAAATTTTATAACCAGAAAATGTAGTTGTACATATGTTACGTTACCAAGTTGACTCGGAAGTGATTGATTGGGGAAGAAACTCAATTTGAAACTAAGAATAATATGTTAACATTGAAGCTAGTAGTTTCAACACCATAAGTGAGGGAAAAATCAAGTACAAAGAAAAAGGTGAATGTAGAGAGAGGAAGCAAGGGTATAAATTAGAGACCATCTCGTGCTTCTTTCCTTCATTGGTAAAACGATATCCTTTATTCCTTCCTACCTAGAGGCAAGTGATGTTATATCTCTTTACCTAGCAGTATTCAAAGGAGTGTAGCATTATGTTCCCACTTGTTCAATAGAGTGTTACTGTATTTTTAGAATTTAGTATAATGTGGTGTAAAATGCACATGGTGTTTTGATATTTGGATGTGTTCCCAAATATACATATGCTAGATCCATAGAAGCATAAGTATAAGATTCAGTTCTGGCACAGTAATAGAGAGCATGTAGAGGTAGACTAAGTTGTTAGGATTTGTAATAAGCTTGTAGCAATCAATAGGGAAAATGATTAGGGAAGGGACTTGTTTATTTAATATTGCGGCTATAGCAAGTAGAGAATGAGTAAAGGCTAGGTGCATTACATGGGGTATAACAACAACAACAAATCCTATGTCATAGAGACCCACATCCTTTTTTGTAAATCCATTCCATTATGGGGTGGTGTATGGGAAGTGTGTTTTAGGGATGTATGTATGTAACCAACTAGTGCGCTCTCATCCTTCTATCCATATAGCAAGTGAATTGTTCAACAAAGATTCCAATCTTGGTGCAATGCTAATTATGGATTCAAATGTAAATCCCTCATGTCTAGGAAGATCAAGAGACAAATTCAGTGGACTAAGTCTCACTAGCAACGTCCCCATCATCATCTCGATTAGCTTTCCTTTCCCACAACTTGCCAAGTTTCTATTCGCTTGTTTAAGTCCAATTATTAACTCTTCTTATAGGTGGCATCTATATGATGAGTCATTCTTTCCATTAGTGAGATTATGGCCTAGAGTGGTTAGGTATCCCTAGGGTCCCTCCCTTAGCATGTATCCCTCCTACGATACCTAATCCCAAGGACATCACAAGTGCTTAATGCCTTATATTAATGATTAGTTTGCTATAGTGCATTACACTAGTGGATAAAACCCAAATCTATTAATGCATAAAAAATAATGATAGAGCCCCCATCCGTTGTAGTTTGAAATTCCACATCCCTTTGCACAATCCGTTTGAAAGTCACCAACAACTTCACTAAAAGCGGTGTAAGGTGAGGCAAAGACAACTTTAGTCATAGAGGTGGAGGGTCATAGAGTTTCACACATTTAAGAAAATTTCAAATCAAGCAGATAGTGACCGAGATTTAAATTCCACAAGTGTAGCTTTTTTGTGTGTTACAAATCACCTACCACCTCCAAGCATACCTACAATTTATAGTATACCCAATAAGAAAGTAATGGAATATATCCATATATACACATAATTGGCATACACTAGTACTCACAATAGAGACATGAGCCACAATGTAAGTTAAAGAGTCTACAGACCCAAAGATAGATGTTTGTCAAGAAAATACATTAATGGTTTCAAGAAAATACATTGAGCCTGAGGGCATGATAGAAACTTTATGCTGAGATACAAAATGGCCCATGGGCATGACAAAGACTCTGTGGAGAACATTCAGTTCCCAAAATACCTGTAAAATATTGTGGAATCCATACCACCTGTAATAGTAAACCCTAAGCTATGTGGAAATCTCCATGATTTATGAGTTAAAAAATCCTTCAAACATACTAAATAAGGGGTGAATCCAACTCTGTGATGGATTTACGAGAAAAAATCAGGGCAATATAGCTACTCAAATATTTAAAAATGAATCCAAGGGAAAATTCCAATACGTCTCTATCACTAGCACAAATGAGTTCGAAGAGGGTTTTACTCACCTATTTGGGAGGCATTGGCTCCTATCCAGCTCTGCTCGATGACCTTTGTTTCCTTTGTGACCTCCGGCTCAATAGGAATCCCTCCCCTACCGTAATCGAACTCGAACTCTAGCCTCCCTCCAAATCGCCTCTCCCACTGCTTTCTCTTCGGGTCACTAGTTGTTTGAAGTCCTCAATGGTCGGGTTGCTCTGATCATGGGTCCTGATACTGTGGATCGACGGGATGCTATAGAGGAAGAAGGGGGGGCGCGAGAGGTAAATTTTGTTTTGTTTGTTTGTTTTTTATGTATTGTTTTTTATTATTTTATATGTATATATTTGTGTTTAAAATATTATATATATATATATATATATATTAATGTAATTTATATAACTTTTTATATATACATATTGAAAAATAAAATTAATTTAAAATTAAAAATAAGATTTAATTTAAAAAGATTTAAATTTGATAAGTATAAAGAGAGATAAGTATTATAAGTATTATTTTTTAGATATTATGTGCATAAATAGACTAAGATTATCTACCTTACAAAATTCTAATTTTACCTTGGTATTCCATCTCCATTGCAAAGGTCTAACACTTAGAACACTCACCTACACAATATAAAGAGAGATAAGTATTATAAGTATTATGTTTTAGAGATTATGTGCATATATAGACTAAGATTATCTACCTTACAAAATTCTAATTTTACCTTGGTACTCCATCTCCATTGCAAAGGTCCAACACTTAGAACACTCACCTACACAATCCATCCAACTTCGGTTCTTCCTTAGGATCAAGTTTGTCACTTTCCTCCTTTTTCTCAAACCCTTCAACTAAGGAGGTCATGCCCATTCCAAATCCTCATTTGGACCCAATACTTTGATAGCTTCCTTAAGACACCCAACCATTTCCTTAAGGTGTGGATGTGTGCAACACTTCAACACCCAAATCATCCACCTAAAAATTCATGTGATGGCTCTTCTTGCCTAATGCCTTGCCCAAGCCCTTAGGGAATTGTAGAACACTTGATTGTTGGGACCACTTTACTCCATGGAATGAAACCTTCTTTGAATAAGATATCCGTGGAACGCTTCCTTCGTTCAAAAACCTCCTTTTTCTCTAGCTCAAAATTTTCTTGAGTGCATACAATAATGAAGACTGAAGGAGGATATTTCATCCATTCCTATCTTAAAGTTAGGAGGTGGTTGTTTCTATATTGGATTTGGGCACTTCATATTAAAATTACTAAGTCTCAGCTCACATTCTCTTTACATTGATTTCTAGGTTCTTAAATCAAGGCTTAACATAACATAAAGGTAATAAATAAATAAAAGGAAAGAGTATTGTGGGTTAGGTTAGGATAGGCATAGTTATACCCCCCCCCCCCCATTTTTCTTCACTAGTGAACTCATAGACCATCGTTGTCCTCCCCTAGCTAGCCTTGAAACTTTTATTTTGTTGTTATTTACAAATAATCATCTTATACGTTTTGATTTTCAAAAAATTCCATAGTATGTTTATTATACCAAGTAAAACATTTTCAATATGGTTTAAATATTAATGAAAAGGAACATATTTTAATGTATCGTTCAACTTGTTTGAGCTGCTTCATTTCAAACAAAAATACATTAAGAATATATATTTCATCATTATATAGGACTTGATGTGGCTATTTAGGAACACATATTAAACTTGAGAAATCCAATAATTATACATTATAAAGTTGTGTAAATTTGGAAAGTAATAGTCATACAATTAGAAACTATTAATTCACTCTTGAAAATCAATACTCATACTTATGTACCATATTTTAGGTCTAGATTCTTACTACTGAGTTTAAATGTAATGAAAAATTGGTGGTTATGAAGTTACAATACTTTCATGATTTTGCATTGAAAATAGCTTATGAATATATAATTATTCATATTATATCCATGATATTTTTATGCTTAGGTACACAACTTATTTTTACCACTTTCATCAAAACATTTATTAAAAATCATCCATGAATGAGAAATAGAAATCAATTACATCCATTAATTGCAAGTTCCTAATAGCTACACTTTCTTAAGGGATCATTGAAGAAACATAATGAGCTTCGTTCTATTAGTCTACAATATGAGATTTAAGAGAAATTCATAGATATTATTTGATGCATGTGCCTAGGAATATTTTTCTACCAAGTAACCATTATGTAATAACGGTTTGAATATCAAAGAAAATGAAAAATCATTTATTAAAAATCATCCATGAATGAGAAATAGAAATCAATTACATCCATTAATTGCAAGTTCCTAATAGCTACACTTTCTTAAGGAATCATTGAAGAAACATAATGAGCTTCGTTCTATTAGTCTGCAATATGAGATTTAAGAGAAATTCATAGATATTATTTGATGCATGTGCCTAGGAATATTTTTCTACCAAGTAACCATTATGTAATAACAGTTTGAATATCAAAGAAAATGAAAAGATTTTAATGTGTTTATTCAACTTGTACGAGGTATTTCATTTTGAATAAAAATGCACTAAGAAATATATTCCATCATTATATAGGAGTTGATGTGACTTGTGAAATCCAATAATTATACATTATAAAAGTGATAGTGTAATTTGGAAAAAATATAATTCCAATATTGGAAACCAATAATCAATAATCACACTCTTGAAAATTGATAATCACAACTTTAAAAATCAATACTCACACATTTGGACCATGATTCGGGTTTAAACTTAATGACATGGTGGTTATAAAATTACACAAATCTTCCCACCACCTTAACCAAAACTTTAATTTTAAAAAAAATCCACAAATAAGAAACACTCACAATCACCAACATAGTTCATTTATGTCATTTACTTTTAATCTCTTCCCACAATCGTGTACAAACACCTTTGTTTCTCTAACATATGAATTTTTTAGTGCAAACTACTCAACAACACTATCCAGGATTAGAGGTATGGCATGGTCTCTACTGTAACCTACATACAAAAACCAGCTAACAATCCAAGAATAATTACACCAATAAAATAAAATAAAAACTTCACAATAGGTTTGTTGTTTGATTGTCAGATTGTTTGTGTGAGTCATGTTTGAGTTTGGAAACCCTCCCATGACGTCAATGCATGCATCTAGTCTAACCATGCCAAATTTCAGTACATACAAGCACAAATTGAAAATAATTCAATGGTGGCCCCATTCAGTACATTAATTATTCTACAGGTTTGTTGTTTGATTTTCGAATTGTTTGTGTGAGTCATATTTGAGTCTAGAAACCCTCCCATACCGTTAATGCATGCTTCTAGTCTAACCATGCCAAATTCCAGCCCATACAAGCACAAATTAAAAAAAAATACAACGTTGGCCCCATTCGCATGACACTTATAATATGCGGGGTCAACTACATGAGCAAGCACACCTTATTTTTGGGTTATTAAATATCATATAATAATGAAGGTGAAATAAGCATAATTGTGCGTTACCTTATAGAGCATTGCATTGAAAGGATTAATGGCCATATCATCATCATCATCATCATCGATGTCAGTTTCAATACTCAGTGATGATGACACTGACGACGTCGATGTTGATGACGTTGTCAACGTTGATGCGGTACTAGCTATATGGACCACACATGTTTCCAACAATTCATTAATGAACTATTCTATCTCATTTTTTGTGTGTAATAGGATGTTGATATTGGTGCACATTGGGTGGTTGGATTCCTATAATCAATAGAATTACACAATCATGCTCCCCACATGAGAGTGGCAGTCTACGGGGAAGTTGGTCTATACTAAATTAATAAATGGTCAATGTGAACTACTTAAGGTCAATGGAAAACCAACATTAAGTTCTTTAACTTACATGTAACTACATTAAGCTACAATATTCCACATAAGGGTATACAACCAATCACCAAGGCTATTTCTTGTCCATACAACAACATATCAATTTGTTTCCAAATAAAGGTTTTGAGAACATGTCTTCATTCATGTAGTTGTCAAGCCTAAAGGCCACAACATACTTATAACCAACACCTGAGAACACATGGATATTCTTACACAACCATTTAACAAGCTTAAGGGAGATTTGTAATTCTATAGGATTTGATTGTGCACTATAGACATGGTAGTTGTTGTTCATTCATGGCGTGTCCTAGACAATGTGGTTTGTGAGTCATGTTTGAGTCTGGAAACCCTCCCAAACCATAAATACATGTGTCTAGTCTAACCAAGCAAAATTTCAATCCATACAAACACAACTTGAAAAAAATTCAACATTGGCCCCATTTAGTACATTGATTAATCTATAGGTTTGTTGTTTGATTGGCGAATTATTTGTGCGAGTTATGTTTGAGTCTAGAAAACCTCACATACCGTCAATGCATGCGTCTAGCTAACCATGCCAAATTTCAGTGCATACAAGCAAAAATTGAAAAAAATTCAACATTGACCCCATGTAGTACATTAATTATTCTATAGGTTTGGTTTTTTATTGTCGAATTGTTTGTGTTAGTCATGTTTGAGTCTGGAAACCCTCCCACGCTGTCAATGCATGCGTCTAATCTAACCATGCCAAATTTCAGTCCATACAAGCACAAATTGAAAAAATTTCAACGTTGGCCCCTAACTTTCAACGTTGATGTCTAGTCTAACCATGCCGACGTTGTTTAATCACATGATAGCTATAATATGCGTGGTCAAGTACATGAGCAAGCACACCTTTTGGGTTAACATGATAAAGTATGCATTTATTTATCGAGCTTCTCTTTGTTTCGAGAATAATTTAATATTCTCTACTAAACAGGGTCAACCACGTGAAAGTGGAAGCTCATATGACCCCCCCCCCCACGTCACTCTCAATTCCCCATAACCCGACAAAATCTCTTGCTCACCTTTTGGATTAGCATGATAATTATGCATTTATTTATCGAGCTTCTCTTTGTTTCAAGAATAATTTAATATTCTCTACTAAACAGGGTCAACCACATGAAGGTGGAAGCTCATATGACCCCCCCATGTCACTCTCAATTCCCCATAACCCGACAAAATCTATATACAAAAAAATAATTTATTGTGTTTTTTGTCATACTCAAGAAGCAATGTCTCTTATAACATATGCCAACATACAAGAAAATGGCAAAAAAACTTAAAAACAATTAATTTATATATACCAATACAAGTCAATTCTATCGCAATATTAATTCAAAATATATAGAGTAGATATATTAAGGCATACCTCATACACTTCAATGGACTTCATCATCTTCTTCATCCAAGTCATCATTTGTATGATCCAATCCAGATTCAACATTGTAAGGATTGGCCATATCATCATCATCATCGATGTCAGTTTTCATCATCATGTCATCGTTGATATCATATTCATGGACATTATCTGCCACATCATCTTATTCAACTAAGTCTTCGACATCTTCCTCTGGAACATGACCATCTAACTCATGTTGATCATCTTCAACATCATCTTCTTCTTCAAGACCCTCTTCATTATCTTCCTCTACATTATACTTCACCAGCCTTCCCCTTGGATCGTGTCTCACAAGAAATGACCAACCCCCTCTACCCGGAACCTCAAAGTAAAATGCATGTTCACATTGGCTTGAAAGAACATAGGGCTCTGTTCCTGGCTCAAACAACCTTGTATTAACCATGGTAAATCCATTATCATGTTCAATAATAGTTTTATCGGAATCACGTTGATTCAATCGTAACCTATACCATTTGACAACGAACGGAACTAATTTGAAAGAGTTAAAGTCACATTAAATAATATCTTTTAAATACCCATAGTATCGATTTTTTGAGAGTTTTGGATGTCTCACTTCTAGAGGAAACATTGGTTGCCTCAAAGACTGCAGTTATCCCACAATATGATGTTTTCTTCGTTTCATCCAACTTTTTGATGCGAAATTTACAGCCATTGCACCACATAGCCTTATGGTTTTTTACCTACAACAAGCCATACACTTAAAGATTACATCATGAATTGATGATCAAGTGCAAGTTTATGCTCCGCAGAGAAAAAATCGTGTACATCAATATATTTGCAAAAACAATAAATAGTATGGCTAATTAATATGCTTGCCTACTTATCTTTTAAACCATATGCTAAATCGATTTCCCTTTGTGTAAGATTGGTATCTCCATTGCGATGAGCTGCTTTAACTAATGAAGCCACACCTTCCCATGATATTCCATGACCAGATTGTTTACATCGTTCAATCCATACATTCATCCAATCAAAATTGTTTGCGATGTATAAATGAAGTGCATCCCACTCTCGACCAATTGCTTGATGAAGATAAAATTAAAATTCAGTACAAATGTCTATTCACTTAACACTCCATGAGAGTTAACTAACATTCGTCGACCTGAAAGATGTCAATCCAAGCCTTTATTGCCTCGTGTTCAAGAAGAATTGCTCACCTAACAGTAGGAAGATGAGGAAGGAGACATTACTGAACGTTTTCTATCATAGACAAGTCTCAAGAAGCCAAACCTTGGGGCTTAGCGTGCTCGAGAAAGGAGATGCTTAGACAGACCTTAACTTTTATCTTCTGAGGCAGTTATAGGTTCTGGGGGGTAACTCTAATTGGTCAATGATAATATGTTTAAATGCAATTTTTTCTTTCGTTTCCCTCGTAACAGTCAATACGAGTATACATTTTTAATTGATGCATATTGAATATTAAAAATGAAATAAATATAATATATACATAAAAATCAACAACCAAATGTACTATAATTAATCTCCACTAGCTAATAATTACCTTTCACCTTCATCGATCTACCTTTCTCCTTCAGGTACTCCCCTTCGAAATTGTTATTGGAGTCTAAATCACAAATGCGACCTAAATTGAGCTTTGACGCTAATTTGGGGAGATATTCACTAATATACATCATGTTCTGATATACCATATATCACTCTACCATAGAACCCTCGGGATGTGCTCGTTGTTTGACCAAACCCTTCAAAAATTCCAAGTGCCTCTCAACCATCCACATGGGCCTTGAGTATACAGGTCCACACAATTCAATCTCCTCAACTTGGTGTATGAGGTAGTGTTCTTGTGTATTGAAAAATGCCGAAAGTAAATGATTTTGCATTTCACACATGAGACAAGGAATTTCTCTCTTCCAATACTTTATATCTTCTTTATGGATTTCTTTAGATAACAACCATCTACAAGTGTTGCAAATCAATCACGAGATTTAACAAAAATAAAACAAATGTCAAATATAAGTTCTATAATGAATTAAACAAACACTTTATGTATGCAAAATATCGCTACTTACCTCATGTATTTTGCAAGATTATATATAGCTTGTTTGATATTGGTGTCGAAGTTGTCCGGGAGAAATAGAGATAGAACACACTGTAACAATATAAAAATCGTTTCATTTTTTTTACAAAAAGTTGACAAAAAATACCAACAATATGTACTAGAATAAAAAAATATAGCAATATACATACCATACTAATTACCTTGATGAATATATACCAATCATGCGTTTTCACCCCCACAAAATCACCTTTCTTTGTTATGATATTCTTCATGTTCGAACAAAATCCGGTGGGAATTTAATTTTTCGAATGACTTCTCTTACAACATTACTTTGTTGTTCCGTTAACAACCATAGAAGTGAGTTTATATTAATTTGGTCTTCGTTGCTATGTAATTGAAAGACATCTTTCATTGCAAAACTAGTTAATATAATATATTTGTTCCGTTAACAACCATAGAAGTGAGTTTATATTAATTTGGTCTTCGTTGCTATGTAATTGAAAGACATCTTTCATTGCAAAACTAGTTAATATAATATATAAATAATATCAATGAAACATATTTCATCCGTATTAATTTTACTTATGAATTAACAATAAAATTATTAGAAGAACAAAGATAACATTTATCGCGATCATATATATGTGATGAAATATATTACATGCATTAACATCCATGTGACTGATGTGTTTGAAAGACCATTCATAACCTTCAAGTTCATTATCAACAATATAACAAAGAGAAAATTTGTGTCGAAGCCCTCATAAAGGGGTTCGCATGCCTTCTCAACAAGAGGTAAATCATGAACACAACTTTTGTGGAACACTTTGATGGGATGGGATGGATAGAATGTGGTTTACAGAGCACCCACGAAACAGTTTATCATGCAACACGATCTAAATGTTAACTGGATGTGCATTAAATTCAATGATAAAGCCCAGTTAGTAGCCATAAGAAATCTCTGAGCCCTATACTGCTCGATAACCATTTACCCACTATGTTAGTCCAAAGTGAGATCCTAGAAAGGTACAAACATCAACGAAAAGTACAAATAAAATGAATGTCCATTGTATGAAAATTACAGTATTACAGTATAATTCCATGGGCCAAATCTTAAAGAGCTCAGAGTGCACCTTATGCTCTTCCACAAGACCCCAAAGAATGGAAAACAAAAGAAGTGTAGCTATTCTTCTTTTCATGATAAACCAAAAGAATCTATCTGAATAATTATCAACTGATTGTACCTTTGCAGAACAATATACACATTAGCACCAGCAGAAAATTGAGAATGCAAGAGACCTCCATTGCCAAATGCTAAGAGGACTATCCCTGAAACCCAGAGCTATTATTGTTTTTGTCCTCCGAGTTAGAAGTCAACCTTGGGATTAACAGAGTTTGGACCTGAAGCATTCGGTTGATCGTCAACAGAAACAGTGAGTTGGCTGAAAATCATACTTCAACTTTGAAGATAACTCAGGCTGCAAAATCGGCACACATACTGAGTTTCTTGATATTGATACATACCACAACAATTTTATGAATATGTGAGGCATTCCTCCTCTTCATAACCAAAAGCTCTGGAAAAGGCAACATTTCAGAAAACTAAAGCCTGGCCATGTTTATGGCTGGCAACAATCAAGTGTTCCTATTATACAATAAGTTGATGCTGCTGTGGTTAAATGAACATTGAAACCTGCCTCAAATGACTGTCCTCTGACCAGTTCAGAGTCCCAGAAGAATCACAAATCTTTCACTGATAGTCTTTCTGATAGACAACAAAGGTTTGGATTGTTAAGAGCAATTAGAATAGACACAATCAAAATCATTTGATCAATATGGTAAAACTTCATAGAAGAAAACAAATATAATCAAAGAAAAGTGTGTGTTGATAACAGAAACTTGAATCTTCAAAACCCATTTGACACAGCGATAATTTTTTGTAAGCATTCCAGTACTTTGCAGTGATGACACAACTTGTTGATTCTAGATAAATATGAAAAAATATATGTGAAGATATTGGGGAAAAATAAACAACGAATCTCATGAACCATAGAATAACGAGAACAGATACTTCTATAGCAAAACAGGAAGATTATCATAGACAGTTTCTACAACATTCCAATACAAAGTTAAAAGTCGGTGCATGTCAGAGGAGTTAGGTAGTAATGCATGTCAAAGGAGTTAGGGAACAGGTCGGAGAAGGCCTCGGGTGAATCCACATCACTAGAACAATGCATGGAATGAGGGAAGCCTTCAGGATCAAATTCCAACCATACAGAGAAAGCTGGATTTTTCCCAGGACCAGCAGGTTAACCTGCTCAGGGTTGTGCCCGAATTCTTCACCTGTAGCCAGCGCCCACAGCTGTTGCATAAGACGAGAGAGACCTTCACTATGAGCAGGACAAATTCAGCATTTTTGCAGAATCTTTCATGGCAAATTTACGAGAAGCGTGGTCCCATAATCTCCAAAGTCCTGATTCAGAAAAGATTACAAATTTAATGACATGGTTCTTCCACCTTGGACCATGGAAAAGTGGGCACCCTCGACATAGAAGCATGTAGTGCATCATAGCATGCTCTTCAAGTACAAAGGGAAGGGCTCTTTAAATGTTGAATTTGAGGATCAGAAAGATACAAAGATCGTATTCTTAGGAGGACTTTAGTTAACCAAGAAAAGCAAGCTTTTCTTGCAAAAGTGGTCACCAATGTTTGACCCAACATGAGCGTGGGCCACTAAAGATCCCTGTATGGTGTGGAAATGTCCACTTTCAAGGATTTTAATGCAGAACAAAAATTTCACATCTTAACGTTCATTCTTAACAAAGAATCAAATTGGTAGACCCGACATCTTTTATCAGTTGGGGAAGGAAGAGTTGGGAGAAGACCACTTACAGGAATAAGTAGAACAATTTCATTGGATCTTAAGAGCAACTCCATTTCCTAGAAAAGGCTTGCAAAGGAAAGATAGGAGAACTTCCTTTATCATAGTTATAAATAGGGGTGCAAAAATTCAATAGACAAGATTCACAAGTTCGAGATGGATTTGGCAGACATCTGGAAGGATGGCGGAGCTGCTTTGCATTGGAGGTTGGCCTGTTGGGATTTTTACACAACAGACGCCACACAAAGATGGACACGTATATCAATTCTATAATTGTACATAGCAAGTGCAGTCTAAGGCCATGTTGGCCAAGACTGGTCTATCAGTTTGCCAAGTGTTTTTGTAGTTGGTTTGAGGATCAGTGCTGCTTCAGGGCAGAGTGCATTGCCAAGCTGCTCTGTTTGGGGATGGCTGTGCTCTTGTTCAGACTTTGGCATTGCCTGTGGATCACTGTGCTATTTGTTGTGGAAACTCAGCTGTAAATCTGTTTTCAAGCAGGAGGCTAGCTCTTTGTCTGTTTTCAGTCTGTTGTGGAAAGATGAGGTTCGTCACCAGCTTTTGGCAAAAGGAGCTTTGTTAATCAAAGATGCCCAATCTTTGGATTGCATAGAGTAGTCTGCTTTTATTTCTTCTCTAGTAGCTCTCAGGAAGAGACTATGAAGTCTAATGTATATACCCTTCCGCTCTTGCATTTCTGATTGTAATTATTTTTCTGTAAATATAAGACATATTTTTCAAAAAAGAAATGTAGTAATGGGTATTGGAAGTTTTTGATATAGAAAAAGGTAGAGGTCTATGGACAGGTAATCTAGGCAGGGACATTTTTTGTAATAATATTTGGACTCTGGCCAACAAAAGGTTTACAAAGTATCTGCTATTGCTAGCATATAATTCAACCGGAATCCCAGCCAAGGGGTTAGTTCAACCTGCTGTCACCAACGTTGCTGGACATTTGGCTACTTCTATGCAAGCAGGTAACCAATTTGAATCCCCTTCTGCTAGGCACACTAATCTACGTCCATGGATTTACTAGGTGTACCAGCCATGAATGCAGTGAAGCATCCCATGGGTTTCCCCGCGAGGTTTCCTTTGAAAAAAATTCAATCAGAATCCTCTATTCAATTCAGCAAGCAGGAAAATCTCCATATTTTTCAAGGTACAGTCATGGTGTTTGAATGATTAAGAGAAAATTCACAAAAGAGTGACCACTGCCATTGAGTACGAGTATGTGGACAAAAACCCTTTCTCAAGAATTGGCAACAAACATTCTGTCAAAGCACCATTCAGTAACAGCTTTTCTTGGGCATGCACAAGTAATCAATGTAAATAATCACCTCTTAGAGGTACGTCAATAGTGAGGTTTGGTCAAGAAGCCACAGCATGGCCAAAAAAACAAGGCCGGTGTAAGTGGATTTTAAATAAGGCAAGGTTAATTAAAAGACTCGACTCAATCTAAAAGGCCAAGCAATTAAGTTGCTTGGTATGTTGAAGGCTAGTTGTCTTTTGACTTACTATGGCCAGTAACTCTGAGGGTCGGTCAATTTCTCTTATAGCTGCAATTAATGTTTTACATAGCATCTTAATTTGTAATACTTGGCCTTCATGATTTTTTTTGTTTTCATATGTTGTTTTGGTTATAAATTGTACATATGGCTAGATCACCACAAGATAAACGATGTGACAAAACTTCTTTGAAGTAATAAAATTTCAAATTGAAACAAATGCAGACAATATTACGTACTTATTAACTCATAAGTTACAATCATGGAAGTTCCCCACAATGACATGTTCAAGAAGCGCGGTCCAAAACCTCTGTAAAATCCTTTCCACCCATCTTCTTTCAATAGTTGCCTCGCCGTCTTCATGACTGACGGCCTACCTTCACCATAATTATCCATAACCTGCATGCCATGAGTAGGAAACAATTGAAATAGAAGAGAACAAGAGAAAGGCAATGAATATCGTTTGCAGAAAAGCTAATTCACAACTTGATCATGTATATGCCAATTGGTCAGAATCCGTATCACACTAATTTCAAATATGAGCACTAGAACAAGCTAAGAGATCATTAATGAAAATCAAGCTAAGAGATCATTAATCCAATGGACATCACAATATGAAAACCAAGCTAAGAGATCATTAATGACATCTAACTTCAGAAAGAAACATGACTGACTAAGATTCCCTAAAACTGGCTTTCGATCTTTCCTATGATAAACAGGCAACGATTTTGAAAATCCATTAAGATTATAAAATATTGTTCTAGAACTACAACTAATAGTGCTACGGATGAATCTCACACACACATATATATACCACTTATTCAAGAAACCAAAATTCAAAAGTTTAATAATGCTCTGAAATCAATCTATGACAAGCATCTTCTGTGATCACCTGAAGACGTGTTTTTATTGTATCTAATGGGGTGGTCAAAACAGATGAAGCTGCACCTGCCAATGTTCCTGCCGTAGCTTGGACTATAACAATTTCCCCATGTGATGGTGATCTTTTTTCTAGATCCTCTCCATAGCCCAAGCCTCTGATATCAACAACAATAAATTATAATATATCATATCCACATTGTTGAATGATAAAAGTTGAAAGCAATTAGGGAACTGATAAAAATGTCATATAGTTTTCTAACACATTTTCCATCAATTCCTAAGGTTTCCCCACATTCTAAGGTCACCTTCATGGAAGGAAATCAAGACATTTCAAGGTTTAAGCATAGTGAGAGACCTCCTAAGGTTTACCCACATTCTAAGGTCACCTTCATGGAAGGAAATCAAGACATTTCAAGGTTTAAGCATAGTGAGAGACCTAATTATTCTGGCATTCATTCTGATTTGATACAGGAGTATTTTTGCCGGGCGTTAGGGATTTCAAACTTAATTTATAATTAATAATTATCATTTTAAAACTCCATAAGAGAGAACCCATGCATAGAAAGTCAATGTTGATTCGCACTGGTTGCATTAACTGCAACTGTACTGTAATTATACTAATAATGTTAGATGAATGTTAGAATTTAATTTATAATTATAAATTATCATTTTAAACCTCCATGAGAGAGAATCCATGCATAGAAAAAGTCAATGTCAATTAACATTGGTTGCATTAATGTGCAACTGTAATTTTTACTTAGAATTTTAGATGAATGTTAATCCAAATGCCAGCAACACCTTGGCTCACTGGTGAAGTCAATGGATATTAAGCTATCCACCAGGATTCCATTCTTGTTCAGTTTGCCCCACCTGAATGGCATCAGTCTTGAAGCCATTCACCAAGAAAAAGCAAACTTCAAATTCCTGGACTCAGTCAAGTCAAAGTAATGAGCCAGACTTCAAACGAGCAATGTACTCATTTGATTATAGCATGATGATTTTTTTTGGGACTCTAGAGGCCATTTAACGCCTTGATGTTTATGTATTTTCACTTAGAACTTTAATAATTTGTATCTCAAAACTTAAATCTCATTGGCATTTTGCTATATCCACCCCTGCATGCTATATACATGAGCAAACTTGTCAGATTTGACGACGAATGGTTTAAATTAACATTGATGTCATATATATGTACATCAATATATATATATATATTTATATAATTCGAATATTTTGTTTATTTTTAGTCGACCAACTCCGGTTCTAGTACAGTTAATGTTTGGGAATTCCACATCCAATTCTCACTACTTTGACTGCAACAAATTTGTGTTCTCTTTTCAACCTGAGGTAGCCTTGAAGGTGAGCATATAAGGGCACTTATATCCCCAAATGACCTTTCCAATTATTTTGGTAGACTGTCCAATTCTCTGCCCCCAATTCGAATATTTTGTTTATTTTTAGTCGACCAACTCCGGTTCTAGTACAGTTAATGTTTGGGAATTCCACATCCAATTCTCACTACTTTGACTGCAACAAATTTGTGTTCTCTTTTCAACCTGAGGTAGCCCTGAAGGTGAGCATATAAGGGCACTTATATCCCCAAATGACCTTTCCAATTATTTTGGTAGACTGTCCAATTCTCTGCCCCCAAACCCACAAATTGCTATTTGCTTTGCACTTGTTCTCATACTCGTGGTGCACAGCCATTTTGTCCTTACTTGGGGAATATGTATATTTCATCCTGGTCAGGCTTCCCATTTTTTTGTTTTTCTTCTGGCTTTATTAGACCCCTTTGGTTGGCCTCTCCTTAGTGTTATATGGACAATTTTCTGAAGCCCAGATTCCATCCATAATATTGAGTACTATATGCATCATGACAGGATCCAAACTGACTTGTCTTAAAATCTGAAACTGTGACATATTTTCTTGTATTTATTCAATGATTATTGTTTTTGTGCAGTCATATTGGTTCCCAAGATGGCTAAACTTTTGAAGCATTGTTATTCTCTAATATATTCATTGTTATTGCTATTATGGACAATGTGTACAGTTTTCTATGAAATTGTTTACATATAAATTTTAAAAATATGATTTTGGGGAAGAATCTGTTATTTATTTAATTTGAGATAAATTAAAAGCCAACCCAAAAAGGGATGGCCTCAATGCCAAATCCAGAGCAAGTCAGATAGCTGAGAGTTTTTGGCTCCAATTTTTTACCTGAAACATTGTGTTTTAATCACTTACAACTTTTCTCATTCAATATTGCTTTTCAAATTCAAAGGAGGTATTGCATGACCTCCCTATAAAAAGATATACAGTGCATAGCTAGACCAAAATACAAAACATTAAGGTAGAAATTTTTAGGGAATAAAACATTTATAAAGATTCAGAGAGTAGAGAGATATTCAAAGCTGACTTACTGAATTTATAAAGATTGAGACAGGAGAGAGATATTCAAAGCTGTCTTACTGATTGCTCCTCAGGCGAATGGGATTCAAGAGTAATAAGCTATCACAGTAATTCTCGAGAAGGAATTTTGGCAGTAAGAAAAACAAGTGCCTTATTTATACCTCCAAATCATATGCTGTGCAAAGCCATAGGCTCCCCACCAAACTGCTGATGCTGGAGAATAAGATACCACTGTCATTCCAAAGCCTCTATAGAGGCCACGAATGCCCTCTGTCTTAAATATTTTGTGTCCAGCATCTACTGCACCATTGAATTTTGTCATTCCAGGAAGGCCCTGAACCATTAGTCTCTGGCATACCTGATAAAAGAAACAAGAGGCACAAGGTCAAAGGAAGTGCATATAGATAGCATCAACTGTTAATACACAGAAAATGAAATATGCCCTTTTCAACAAACCCTTGCCCTGATCCCAAGCTAACAAGATCAGACTATGCTAAATCGTACATCTATGCAGCGCAAGAATGTATGTACAAGAATTCAGGATAAAAAGAAACCACTGCAATATATCAAAAAGGCTTTTGGATATTCTTAACATATTTGCGATACTCCCCAGTATAGCAAGTATGGCCCTGACATGAGTACTCTTCTCAATAATATTCTAACCCCCATTGACCAAGTATTGACCAATCAATACTCACCATACTCCAGAGTATTGGTCAGTACCCCCGAGTATGCTGAGTATCCTGGGTCAATACTCGCCATACTTGTCAGTAAGTTTTCATGCATTAACATCTGCAATTAATGTACTGCACATGATGTCCGTGTAAAAGTCGTATATCTGTCCTATATAACTATTGCTTGTGGGGCACAAATTCAGAGTGGAGTTAGGCACAAATTCAGGATGAGGCTTGTGGAAGATCTGAGTTGACTAGATGAGGAAGAGAATCAAGAGACTACAAGAGAGTATAAACCACTTGTTAGAGTGGAACCACCTAAAGTGCCAACCAAGGGCTCAGGCATAGGTGTTGCAATTGGGTCTAATTCAGCAGCCAATGCTGCATCATCAAGCACACTTTCAACCCTAAGATATAAATGTAGGAGGAATTAGTACTAGTAGACTAGAAGCCACCTAGGCCCAAAACGATTTAGAAAGTTTACACATTCAGAAAACATGTTTAATCACTTCAAGCTTGCAACATACAACACAACAAGCAGTTGTTAACCCGGTGCAATGCCATCAATCCATTGATTGCTGAACTATTATAAAGAACCAACCAGGCAAGCACTTGGATTTTAAAATAAGCATAAGCTTTTCAGATATCATGACATGTCTGGAGCCTTAGAGTTTCATGGTCTGGAACATCCCACTTCTGATTCAGAGGACCAACCAATGAACTAGTTGGGCGTGTTACCAACTCAAAATGAAAGACTCATTTTTTCATTTTCGAGGCATTCTTCTCAGTCGTACTGTGATAAGGATGTAAGCTTTGGGAGCTTGGTAAAAGTTGTGAATGCTCCATAGTCTTGTTCAACAGGCTTGAGAGAGATGTAGATCTACATGTTTGCCTTTTTCTTTCACGTGTTATTGTGCTCACGCCTTTTTAGGAATGTTCAATGCTTGAGTTCACATATTTGGAGGCAGTGTTGCACATGTGGCAGTAATTCACCTTCCGGGGTGCCTTCTACATATGATGACACATTTTCTTACTTTGAATTGTACTTTGAGGCGTTTCACATATCCCAAGGCATAAGTTACATATTTGGAGGCATTTCACACCATTGAAGCTTTTAGTAGAGCCGCATACATTGTAGGAAACACTTAACATCTTTTTGTCATCCCAAGGGAAAGGCAGAACCACATCTTCAGGAGCGCTCCATTGACTTGGTCCTCTATTGTTATTTTAATGTACATCATTGGAAGATGAGATTCTTGAAAGGCACACCAAGGTAGGAGGTTACACTAGGCATGTACTTACACTTGTCCTGCTGTGTTTTTGGAGAGGAGAACACCAATTCTGGCACATTGTTATATGAGATCTTCATTGTAGGGGCACATCTGTTCATGAGATCCACTCTGTAAGGAGTTGGTTGGCAGCACTCACCATCCTGAGCAGATATCTTTGACAGAATGCGCCACCAAATCAATGCTAGTAGATGTAAAGCAGATGCAACATTTGATAATTGTGGTCAAAATCCAACCAATATTGAAGGAGTTACAGTGATTTCAAATTTGCCGCAAACCCTTGCCACATTTGAAGTACCCAACTTGAAGGAGTTTTTGAAGGAACGCCCTAGCTCTAATGAAGACGCATGGCATTCTTTTATCATCCCAATGTGTATTTCCCTACCTTGAAGAATAACCTTGACTTGCCATTTATTATTATTTTATGAGTAGTTAAGGAGTGGTTAAATAGAAATGAGTGCTCAGCCTAGAAGGTCTTAGAGCAGCCCATTTATCCAAGAAGGAAAGCACATTCAAGAGTTTGTTCATGCTAAAGAGGACAAGTAGCATTTTTAGAGACTTCTCATAATCTCTTATTAATATTTCTTGGAGAAAAGAAGGATCTAAGGCTTTCTAGACTTTTTTAAATAATAATTTATTGTAAAATTAGTTGAGGAGAAAATGCTATAAAAGGATGAGCTCTTGTCATTTGCAAATCAGAAATTCAAGTGGAAAAAATCTCCAATAAGAAGGCCAAGGGTATTGTAAATTTGCAGGTTAGAGGGAGGAAAAGGTTAGGTGAATTAAGTTATCTTTTGCTGGGGTATAGATCATATAGATCCTAGGGCTGCCACATTAAGTTCTGCTGATATATCTCTATCTTCAGATCTGTTACATACTTCGTCTGGACTATTTGGATGCAAGAGAAGGACATTTTGGAGAGGTATCCATGCCCTCCTTGTCCCTTTATGTAATCAATGTTTGTCAATGAAACACTGTTGTTCACTCTTATTTGATGGTGGTTGTTAATTTCTTTGCTTTATTGATTGCATCATACACTGGTTGGTTTTGAACTAGTAAATGGCATAGCATCTTAATGGGCTTATCGCATAGTTATTTTCATTAATGTGGTCGAGTTAAGTGGAGATGTTCTTGTATAACATAACTTGCTCATTTCTCCTTCATATTACAAACTTCTTCATCAAATAATGCTTTAACTCCATTTGCACAAAGGACAAGGCGTTTGGCCTTACTTGTATTCTCACCCTTTATTCAAATAAGATCATTAAACACACAATCAATAATTTGATTTTCAGATCTATGCTAATAGACAGATTAGTGATTTGATCTTAGGGAAACCCCCTTGCGTTGGAGGAGAGCCAACCTAAAGTGAAAGGAGGTTCTACTAAGGTGACAGCAGGTAGAACTTCCAAGAGTTTCCCTAGGGTTTGTACTTGGAAGATTGGACTTATCTTGTGTGTAGATTCAAGAGTTAACTGGGCACATCTTGTCATAAAGTTCTTTTGTTTAATAATCCATAAATGAATTCCCATGGGACCATTTCCATTTGAATTTTGTGGTTATGTATGTTCCCGGTGAGCCTTATGGGTTTTGATCTCATAAGAATTAGAGATTACAACTTTAAATTGTTTAAATTTATGGTGTCTTGATATGATATTCAAATTTTGATGTCTATGTTCTATGCATTGTCTATCTATCTATGCCTTACGGGGTTATGGTAATCAATGAATCAAAAATCAATTATGGATAGATTGATAATCAACAATAGCAACAAGAGAGTTAAATTCTAAGAAAATCATATTATTTAGTTTCATCGGTAATACCACTAACAACAAGTTTTGAGGACAAAATTTTCCAAAGGAGAGTACTATGTAATATATGTAATGGCTCTTCCCCCGTGACAGGTGACAAGGGATGCGACGGGGACTCTCAGAAGCCCGAGCCAACCCTCCCCACTAGACAAGAAAAATGGCACGCGAGAGAGAACTCTTGGCATTAGCAAGGACGCATGGCACAGGTCGAGGAAGTTGTCCTCCAAGTTGGGAAATAATGGCTTGGCACCTCCACGAGATCTGTGATATTTGTCGGCGTGGGATCAAAATGTTGTTAAGTTGGGCTACAATCATGACAAGGTTCTCTCCATCTGAGTTCATAATGGTGTTTTCATACCCGAGCTACGAGAGTATGATGGTTGATGGTGATAAGGTACAGGATGATGTTGTTCTAGATACTTTGCTCACAGTCCAATTCGAATTGATGATGCTCTAGAGGGCCTGGACCAATACATTTGTGAAGGCTCTCGAGACTCTCGTGGGCTTAATTTAGTTGAAGGCTTGTTTGGAGAATCCATCCTCCTGGGTGAACCTGCATTCTCAATGGTTGACAATGGTGGGAGCCTCCTGAACTGGGGCTCAGAACAAGGGGCAGCTACATAAACAAAGGCTCTGTATGGTGAAGGGTCGAAGAACTCAAGGAGAGAAGAGAAGCCAAGGAAATACCCACATGCCATGAGTCATATAGGAGGCAAAGTTAGCCCAAACTGTTTTCAAAAAGGTTATCTCGAGCCCCACCCAACCTCTGATAGACAATATGGAAGAATGGATAGTGCAAGAGCATGCTGGAATCAACCTAGACATCATTCAGACCGATGCTGGTCAATTGGTTGAAGATGCAGGGACATCCTGAACCGAGGATACCAAGCTCATGAAGACAATGACACTCTACTGGCAGATGAAAACCCTCCTGGGTAAGGGCACTATGGACAATACTAAGGAACAGACAGAAATCCTCCTTCAGCTAGACGAAATACAGGGGCAAATTCATGGGGTGGAGGCTACCTTGAAGCTTCTATCCAAAACTCATGTCGAATTGGGTGCCAAACTTAATGTCTTGGCCAAAGCGACCATAGGAATGGTGTTTAAGGAGTGGGTCTCTCCAGAGTCCAAGCTAGTGCAGCTCGGCCCTAGTGATGCTAGAGGTACACCTCATTGTTACTGTTTCTGGTGATGTTTAATTCTAGCTTCAGTGTGTCTATAGGGTTTTTGCTTTTAGTAGTATAGAATGCTTTGAAAGACTCTATGTTGATCTGAAAAGTCCTGGCAGTCAATCTGATAGTCTCAAAAGAATAGTTTAGTATAGGCTTGGTTCTACTAGGCAACATGACAGTTATTTTTGTTATTTTAGAAGGTTTGTTAAACTTTACTTTGGGTCCCTCAGAACAATGGTTTATAAACTTTTCCATTGCTACATATTGTCTAGAGAAAATAATATGTACTTTTTGTTTTCTTGTTAATATAATTTTGGATCTAGCTTACAAAAAATATATATATGTAATGATTCTAATGGGGGCATATAACAAATCAAATGCATATGGAAATAGTGGATCAACATAGTAGGGAGCCTACAGGGGCAATGAGTGAGAACTAATATATATAAGAGGCTAAGTTACACGATATATATATATATATATCGTGTGTGTGTGCTATTTTATAAATAACACATTATTTTGTAACTCTGAAGGAAAGTCATTATCAATAAATGAGCAAGAACTTTTAAATGACAAACATAAACGGAAAGCAATGTTCCACGATGCTTATATCAAGATCCTCAACATTAGTATCGCCCTTTGCTTCCTCATCTAACCTATGCCTTTACCTCGATCCTCCAAGGACATCAGTCAACACCATCCAATTTTGATGAAACTACCTAACCCAAGCCTTAAAATATGGTAGAAAAAACTTAACATGCCTAATCAATGATTTTGGCTCGAGTGACATTTTTGCTAAGGCCATGATAGAGGAATTCAACATTCAACGCCACCAACATCGAGGTACACAAAGGGCTTGGTGCTTTTGATTAAATGCCAATACCATACCCTCATACATGATAGAATCCAATGAAAATATTGCAATCCAGCCAATCATGAATTCTTGAAAACAGTTAAGTCTACTGAATTTTGAATGGAATATGAAATTCTACTTTCTTTGTATGAAGCCTGATGAGGTTGAAACCACTCTCAAACAACCTTAAAAAATTAATGGTAACATTAAAAATTTAAGTAAAATGATAGAACAGGAAAGATAAGGAAATTTCAACTTTTCTATTAAGAATTTAACATTACCATTAATTACTGACATTTTTGGTCAACCCTAGTAAAAAAAAAAGTCAAAATAGACAAATTTAGTGTTGGGAACACATCATACAAATGTGGGTACAACCTAGAAACACATTTTCGGTTGTATAGAGCACATTTCCCACACGCATTTTCAATTGGGCAAAATACGTTTCATACTATGTTGCACGGGGACCCATCCCCCCTCCCCCCCCAAAAAAAGCCTCGTACCTGCCGTCCCCACGTTTCAGGGACTTGGGGACCCCTAGGAAACTTCCCCAATTTGTTGGGGACTTCATCGGGGACTTGGGGACTTGTTGGCCGTACCCAAAACGTCCCCAACAGATTTTGGGGATTTCTGGGCAGATTTTTGAGACATTCTAAGTAAATTTCAAAGATGTCCTAATCAGATTTTGAAGATGTTCCGGATCATGTCTTCAATTTTGACAATGGATATTGATGATTGGACAGTATGATCATTTATTCCATCCATATTTTTCATATTATTTTAAATCTAAATTTGAATTTATACAAGTTGCAGCTCAGAATGTGTTAAGTATGATGGATTTTGATTTGGGTTTCTGGTAATTTAACTATTTTTTTTTACCAACATCATTACAAGCAGCAAAGCTTCCATGTCAACAAACTAAGAAATGCAACAACTCAAAGTTCTGATCCTTCTGGGTATTGCTCTTGTCCTCATTTTTTGTGTCATCTTAGCTTTTACATATTGTACATAGGTGTCAAGTAGTTATTCAAGTCCAACTTTTCCACCATACCAACCTCAAGCATTGTGAAAATGAATGGATAGTAAAGACTTAAATTGGGTACTAAACATTTGAATAAAAAATTCCTATTCAATATCCAGCTTAATCTAAAATAAGAATCTAATATTTTTACAGAATGCAAGCATGTATATCCCAAAGTGTTTTGTAGCGGTTTTCAAACAATTGTAAAAATCTACAGAACCTACTAAGAAGGGAATGTTTTTTAACCTAATCATCACAAACAAGAAACATAAGGAAGAAATGTTGTTATAGAGACGAGCATTCTTCTCATAAGCCCTTCATAGATCTTAATGCAAATTGAAATAGTTAAAGTTAAATTTCTTAAAGTTAAACTGTATTTTGTTCATGTTCAAGTGCCAATAATGGAATGTCACTCAGCCCTTTTCTTATTTTCCTGAGCTTTTTCAAAACTAGCAAGTGTAAGAGATGTGCCTAATACTATATAGTATAGACTATTGTGTTTACAGGCAACTACAAATGTATATGGTGAATTCTAATTTTTTAAAGTTTTTTAATATATAATTGCCGTCCCCAACTTGTCATCCCTTGAAAATTTGGGGGTGCGCTCTAGCCGTCCCAGGGACTCATCCCCCCTCCCCGCCGTTCCCCCGTCCCCAAAGCCAGTGCAACATAGGTTTCATACAAATGGGACGCATCTGTATGGCTGAAAAAGCATTTCAGGCCATACGGAATGCTTTTATGGTTTCAATGTAAAAATTCAAGGGGTAAAAGCACTATAACCCACATTTTCTATAACATAGATAAGAGGTCAATAGAGTCATTATTACACACATTTATTTATGACTGTTGCATTTGGATATATTTTGGTTATTTGGATTTCTTCCCCTAATAGCTAAGCAGTTCATTTCCAAGGAAAACCTTGCGAGGAAACTAAGGGATGCTTCCCTACATTTGTGGATGGCATCCCTAGTAAACCCCTTGACATACACTAGTGCAACTCAACCATGGGAATTTGAACCAAGCACTTGTTGGCATAAAACTAACCAAATGCCCAGCCACAATGGAAACAACTGACTGAGCTAATCCTTATTCTCTTGAGTTTAAGTCAAAGTGCTAGTCAAAGTCCAACTCTTATATTCAAACTAGCACAAAAATCCATTAAGCATGATTGTCCACTAGCTAGACTACAACCAGTGTACAATCACATATTTTCAAATGCAATCTAGCTATAAAAAATTGTGATACATTTGGGTAACTTCTATAAGCATCTAGAATACCACAACAAAATCAAGGGGATAATATAGATTGTTATGGACTCAAACCTATCACTAAATGTCACTCAATAACCAATTTGTTATACATTCCAATGTTTGGATACATTTTGAATTTTTGTGTAGTGTCTAAGGCAAAGGTGAAAGTGTCAAAAATGAAATGTCGAGAGGGAGTGTTAGAGATTATCTTTGATTGGCTCAATCCTAAATGGAGCATAATAACAAATTGATTTGGAATCCACTACTTGGGAATCCTTGTTACAGTCTAATACTCCTCAATGAGCTTTTTCCTTAATGAGCTTTCTTTCTTCTTTCTCAAGCAACTAGGATGAATTAAGGTTCTATATATACAGATTTGACAAGGGGAAGAGTTGGGTATTATTTTCTCTAGACAATATGTAGCAATAGAAAAGTCTTCACTCTTCCATCTCCACAACCTCAAACGCTACCTCCATTGCAAGCAAGGAGATCCATGGAAGCCTGTCACCTATGACTCACTATGATGCGATCAATCTATTTAGTAATGTGTGATTTGGTACAATTATGCGTTGTTCTAGCTCTTTGAATCTCTTGGTTGTTAATGATTAAATGTTTGACCTGTACAATCATAGATTTGAGCTCTGCTCTTCAGATCTGGTAGATCTGATCTCTATCTTCACTGATCTATTAGATCTATCTCGGATCTAGACTCCAACTTCTCAGATTTATTAGATCTGACCTCTACTGTCACAGATCTGAACCCTATTCTCCCGATCTAGTAGATCTGGTCAATCTCTCCACAGATCCGATATCCCAACTGAGTCTCCACACAGATCTGGTATACCGCTCGCAGATCCGAGTGTGAATGCTCCCTCTGACCCTTACCAAGGCTCTAATACCATGTTAATATTATCCAGAGGTCACTACTCACTCTGGATGCCCTGAGATCTAAATGATTTGAGTCTCTATAAGTTAAAAATAAAATAAAGACTTGAGACAAAAATACTACCAAATCTCTTAACACTTCAACCAATTAAATAAGCAACAATCACACATAAACTCATGATATACCTTGGAAACCCCAAACGGAAAACCAACTTTTGGTGGGGCTTTCTTCTTTTTCGAACCTAGAGCAAAGTAAGAATAGATTTCATACATACAACTCTTCAGAAACAAATGACCGAACCTGACGGGTTATGAAACCCCAGATCTTGGGAAATGCACTCCTGCTATTAGTTCGGATCTTAACCTTCTAAAGATTTGTCGTAGCCCATCTCAGGATGTACTATCTCCCCCTATACTCCATTGCCCTAATCTGCTCTGCTCAAAGTAGAATGAGCTCCTGCTGCTCTGCATGGAAAAGTGTGCCCTCCCACAACTGTTGGAAAATGCCCTAACTCAAATCTCAGTCGATCTGAGCTCTGATCATCACAGATCTTCTTCAAACACTGAAGAAGACCTACTCTGCTAATCTCAACTGCTCAGGCCTCAATCTAGATCCAAAATGTCCTCCTCTCTCCAGGAAGTGCGCCCCCCTCTGCAGCAATTTGCCCTCTCTTTGAACTCTGTAGAAACCTCACTGATAAGCTCTCTCAGCCCACATCCTCTGGCGGATAAGTGCCTTTGATCAAGTGAGGTCTAATCCAACTCAGATCCCCTCACTCTCCCTACTGCAGAAGCTCCTCTCTCTCCCAGAAAGTCGCCCTCTGCATGCACAATGCGCCCTCCTCACTCCAACTAATCTCTCTCTGATAAGTCTGTTGAGTAACCTCTGTCGGTGACCTCCTGCCTCCTTATAACATCTCACTAATCAATTAGGTTTACCAAAAACCTAATATTAGTGCATGCAAAATCTCACTTTTGCATGCATTATTAATTAAAAAGTCTGCATGCAAAACTGATGCATGCATAAGACAGATCACCCTGAAAGGTCCGCATGCATCTGCCAATGGATTCATGCCAGCTGGTAGAGTGCATCTCACCCTCTACCTCCTCTTGATGCCTATCCAGTAAGTGTACCTCCATGCTAAGCATATGAACATGGAGGACATCCCGAGATACCACTATCTCTAACAATTTTGACAAGTGGTTCTCTTCTACGAGCGAATTCCATCCTTTATTCCTGATTCCAGTTTTCTTATTGTTTTATCAATCTCATCCTCAGATGGGCAATTATTGTTGTTTCCACACGCATTTGTTGGTGATCTAACATTTTTTAAATTGAATTGAAATTCCAATATTGCACCGTCCTTTGTATGCTTTTTCTTCAACGTTGAGAGGCTTTGTCTTTTCTAGATCTGCAGACTGCTCTCTCCTTGGACCAGAATTTGATATTCTCTATGCCCCGAACCAAGTGATGATCAAAATCTTCACTAGCAACCTTGAGAACGTTATTGTTGCTGAAAATCCATCCATCATATTCCTTGTTATTCACGTGATCATTTTGATAGGTCTCATCGTCACTGTAATCTTCTTCCTTGTTATGGAGATGGTTATCTTCATCGTCTTTTTCTTTGCAAGGGCTTATTTGTCTTTCATAGGTTTAAGGAACAGGTTCCAGCTCAATGTGTTCCTTATCTTCTCCATATTTGTACTTTTCAAATACTTTATTTATCCTCTCCTCGATATGATTAATAAGTTTATTTGTCAATTCATCAAAGATGGTATCCATGATACATCCACAAAAATGGTGGTGGCTTGGTGGATGAATACGAGGCAGCGATCAACCTTTGATCAGAAAATGAGGCTTTGATACCAAATGGAGCATAAGAGCTCAAGTATAATGAACTTTTCAATATAGGATAAGAATTAATAAAAATATATATGTCTGAAGAGCAGGTTTCAGGAGTATCCACGGTAGCCATTTTTGGGTCGACGTTTCGAATCCTTAGCTGGATTCATCATCCAGCTAAGGCTTCGAAACATCGACCCCAAAATGGCTACCTTGGATACTCCGGAAACCTGCTCTTCAGACATTATCCACCACGGGAATCTTAGATCTCTAAAATATATATGTATAAAAATATATTACAATAATGAGCGGCCTTGGAATTTATAGACTTCAATGGTGACCCTTCACGTAAAGCTATGTCTTTATATGATGCACCTTTTAATAATTACATTAATATCCCAGGTTCTATAGTTTAGATATACATTATGACTAATGTTATTTTATATGCATAACAGCAATACACCTAATTATGTACTTATAATGTCTTGCTATAATATATGGCTGAGGTTTTGCCAAAAAAATGGTACATATAATTGATGGAGCATACAATAAAACAATAAGTTAAATGGACAGGTGGTAAGTAGAAGGTGCAAATGAAGAAATAAAATGAAATAAAGTGAGTCCATTATTACCACATCAAGTGGCACGAAGTAAACACCAGAGATAAGAGACGAAACCATCCCCGCAGCAGCATTTGCTATTGTTGTACGTGTTGCTTCTGGTATGTCCAAGTTTTCTGTGGATTTCAAAACAGAGTCCTTTGCCATCTCCAAGCTAGTTAGACAAACCACTCTGCCAGGTAAAGATCCTATTGCAGATGTACCATACCCTCGGAAAAGACCTGCAATTCCATCATTCCTCAATATATTTTTGAAAACAAGCAGACCATTCTTTTGAGGAAATCCAGCTCCAGAAACCTGAATTCTTGTCTTAACAACAGCTATAGGGTGCAGCAAGGCTGACTGAGCAGAAAAAAGAATTGCTCCAATAACATGAAATCTTGTCTTGTCTAACCTGTAAAATAATATAATGTAGGCAGTGTCACACAGTCAGCATATTTGCAATAACTATTTGTAGATCTCAAATTGACTCCCAACAGTCTATTTGATATAAATATTGTTGAGATCAAACAACTGTTAGATGATTTAGCATGTACACTGTGTTTTGATAAGTTGAGCACTAATATTCCGGAATTAAAGGAAACTTTAGTTTTCACCAAGAAGGCAGTTAAACTCTGAAAGTACCATCGTAACACATTGCTAAAGTTTGCTTCACAATTCTCACAGTCCTAAAGCTACTGAAAAGAGTAGGTTGACAGAAGGAATTTAGCATGTTTTCAGATAATTTGGAACACTAAAAACTCTGATGTATTAACATTTATAAGTAACTAGAGATTTTAACCAATATCAGGATTTGGTCAACCACAAATCTAGGGTTGCAAGCATCGTAAGGTTAGATTTTCTACCCTATGAAAGCAGTCTAGATTCTTTTATAACCTGCACTCAATTTATTTTCACGACAAAATCCTATTCCAATGTGTCAAATCTTCCTTGTATCTTAAGTCTAGACAAATCCCTGGAAAGAAAAAGAAAAGAAAAACATGTTAAAGTGTACTAATGAAACTCAGACACAAAAAGGATATAATGTCACTTGTTCTACTTTTGAGATATCAACTTTGTTGTTTAGTCATATCCAATCTGTGTGCATAATGAATTATAGTGTTTTCAGTTCCACATGTAAGCTATCAAAAATTCAAATTTTGATAATTCATTCCCAAAAGAATTCAAAAGCATGCACTTCAAAACCAAAACAATTGCATAAATAAGCGCAGTGACTGCTGGCGAGGGCCATGCCATTATCATTTAAAAAGGATAAAGGTTAATAGATAAGACTAAAGTCACCATTGCACTTTGGTTCCACATCACAAATAATTTGTTAGAGCAAGTGTATTCCCTTTAGTAGTCAATAATTTACCTTTAACATAACACATTGTAGTCTAGACTCAAATTCTTATAACTGAACTCTCAAGTAAAATACTAAAACATACTTTACATAAACACTATATGTCTTGAAAAATATCTTTCACAAAGACAAATCAGGGACAAGTGGAAACCTCTTACAATAAAAGGAGTAGAGTCTAACTCTAACTAGCAAGTCTGATCAAAGAGACCCTGGAAACACGAGAACCTAAGATGTACAGGGGGATGCAAGGAAATGCAATAGGGAACGCTCCCATCAAAAAGGGAGTAGCTCCCATGCTCCCTTTTTATCAAGTCCGCTGTTTTGAACGCCCCCTTGGTAATCACTGGTAATATTAAATTCTTAAAGTAAATGGATAGAAAAGGAAGACAAAGGAAAATGAAAAGGACAGATCAAGGCTGTTGGGAGCAGGGAGCGGGAGCGGGAGAGGAAAGCGAAATTTTCAAAAGCTTCCGTTTTGGGAGCATTTTGGGAGCGTTTTTTATCAATGTTCCCCCAAGTTTCCGGGACGCGGGAGCGTGGGAGCGGGGAAACGCACATTGGGGACGTGTGGAGACCACCCCCAAATTTTAGGGAAATTCGGGGGGGACGGGGGGCGTTAAGGTCATAAAAATTATAAAAAATATAGAGGTTTTAAATACCAGCAACAACAATTCATCGCGTGTAAATACAATTTAAGCTACTCCCTGTAAATACAGTCTAATTCTTCAATGATTCAATACACTTCAACATTGTGTGAATCCATGGCATAGATGTTGTAATGGGGAACTGTGACTTGAGGATCCTATTTCTTCATGATTCTAGAGGAAATCACATTATTTGAGGCTTTCAAGTCCAACATACAATTACGTAGGAGTGAACTATTAATCCTATAATGGGATCCTATTCATCAATAACACCCTGTGCCCCCCTCCTCTAGGCTCTTAGCCCTTGCCTCTAGCTTGAATTTCGAAGTTGATCCTCGAGGGACATTACTCAACGCACTACAATTTTGATGAAACTTCCTAAATCAAGCATTAAAATAAGGTAGAATTAGAAAAAAATTTCCCATGCTTAATAAGTGATTTTTGCTTGACTAAAGGGAACATTTTGATTAAGGTCATGATAGAGAAGTTCAACAATCAACACCACCAACATCAAGGTACGTAGAGAGGTTGATGCACTTGATTAAATGCCAATCCCTTAACCTCATACATGATAGAATCCAGTGGAAACGTTGCAATCCTGAAATCCTGAAAACTGTTAAGTCTGTTGAATTATGAATGGAATCTAAAATTCTACTTTTTGCATATGAACTCCGATAAGGTTGGAACCACTCTCAAACATCCTGAAACAATTAATGGTAATGTTAAAAATTTAAGTAAAAGGATAGAAAATGAAAGATAAGGAAAATACCACTTTTACTTTAAGAATTTAATATTACCATTACTACTGAACAACTCTAGTAAGGAAGGAGTGCCTAAGCGCCCCCCACTTCATCGGTGCGCGATTCAAAATAGGGGACGAGCTCCCCCATGCGTTTCCTGAAGTTTCTCCAAATTGGGGACGAGGGGAAACGTTTCGCTACGAGCCCCCAAGTCCCCGGGGCGCGGGGAGCGAGGGGGGCGCGCCCCCAACCCTAGGGAACGCGTCCCCGTGTAACACTGTTTTTTATATTATACATATTTTAATATATTATGATGCATATATTTTAAAAAAACATGTAGAATGCCAAATTAGCTATAGAAAACATGAAAGCATAGATATAATCATTTAGTGCACATATAACATCCATCATCTAGGAGCTATAACTTGTGACATTGTCATCAAATGATCAATCCTCAACAACATCATCCTTCAAGTTTCAACATATAATATTTGCAATCAATAGACTCTAACAAATAACATCAACCAAGAAATGAAACAAAACATCATATTCATTACCAAAGAGTTGTAAGATAAAGGCAAAGCTCCTACATCTGAAAACCTACTGGTCGTTGGGGATGTGGCATCCCTGTTGTATGAATTTGATCACCATTTTGATCACCCAATAGTTCAACCTCCAAGGACTCTAATGCTATGGCTCCATCCTTTAAATTAGTCTCCTTTGGATTGTTGTCCCAAGTCAAATATGTTGTATCATTCTTGGCCGCATCACAATAATGGGACAACAACGTCAAGTTGTAGTGCACATAAACCAAACTTTCTGCTCGATCTACATTAAAACTGTTTCTCTTCACATTGTGGATGAAGTTGTAGGTGCTCCAAAACCTCTCTGCAGAAGAAGTGTTAACAACCTATGGAAGCACCCTCACCGCCAATTTATGCAAATATGTGGTAGAGGAGCAATTCATGTTCCACCATTCGATAGGAATCAACCTATCTCAATCTTTGGTTGCATGTAGGTTACCAAAGACTCCATCTTCACTAATGTATTTGCTCAATTCACTTCGTACTTGAGCACACTCCTCCTATGCCCGATCCACATTCAAACTGTTTCTCTTCACGTTGTGGATGAATTTGTAGGTGCTCCAACACCTCTCTACAGAAGAAATGTTAACAACCTACGAAAGCAACCTCACTGCCAATTTATCTAAATATGTGGTAGAGGAACAAATTAACAATACATATTCCACCATTCGACAAGACACAACCTATCTCAATATTTGGTTGTATGCAAGTTACCAAAGACTCCATGTTCATCTCAAAAATTCATTTTGTACTTGAGCACACTCCTCCTCATCAAGGACCAACTTGTCTAATGCAAGCATATACCCATTCTGCACCTCTGGATCTGTGTGTGGTTTTCTCCTAACTCCACCCCTAGGTGCTAGTTGGGCAAACCAAGATGGAGAATAATATTTTGGTGTAAGGACATATGCTAGGGCATGGAGTGGAAAATTCAAGTAGAAAAAGCTTCCCATGCTTAATAAGTGTTTTTGCTTGATTGAAGGGTACATTTATATTAAGGTCATAACAGAGGAGTTCAATCAACTTCAACAATTAGACACAATACCACCAACATCAAGGTACATAGAGAGGTTTATATGTTTGATTAAATTCCAATCCCTTACCCTCATACAAGATAGTATCCAATGGAAATGTTGCAATCTTGAAATCCTAAAAACGATTAAGTCTGTTGAATTATAAATGGGATCTAAAATTCTACTTTTTGCATATGAGGTCCGATGAGGTTGGAACCACTCTCAAACAACCTAAAATAATTAATGGTAATGTTAAAAATTTAAGTAAAAGGATAGAAAATGGAAGATAACGAGAATGTCACTTGTACCATTTAATAAATCCCCTAAATGAACCCTAACCATCCCAAACATCCAAGTGGAACCATGTCTTGGTTCCAAAAACCAAAAAAAGCAAAAAAAAATTGCCTCAATTCCTGGGAGCGATGAGGGAGCGATGAAGGAGCGCTTTGGGAGCGACACTCCCTCATCGCTCCCTAAAAAACCAAGGAGTATTTTTTTTCCACCAAGGAGCACACTCTCTAAAATCACTCCCAGAAGGGAGTGATTCTCGATCGCTCCCTCTAGGAGCGCGCTTCGAGAGCAAAGCGTTAGGGGGTAGGGCACTTCCCCACAACATAGGGACAAATACAGGAGAATGTCAACATTTACGTAAATTTGTTAACATTACCATTAATTGTTCTAAGATGTTTGAGAGTGATTCCAACATTATTAAACGTCATATGGAGAAAGTAGAATTTCCTATACAATTCAAAATTCAGCAGATTTCAACAATTTTCAGGATTTCAGGATTGGCAGGATTGCAGTGTTTCCATTGGATTCTATCATGTATGACGGTATGGAATTGGCATTTAATCAAGAGCAACTATGGAATTGGCATTTAATCAAGAGCAACAAGCCCTCTGTATACCCCGATGTTGGTGGTGTTGGTTGTTGAACTCCTCTCATGATTTTAGCAAATTAGGCATGTTAAGCCTTTTCTAGCATATTTTAAGGCTTGGATTAAGTAGTGTAATACCCCAAAATGCAAAGGACATTTTGAGCCCATTTTCCAGCAGTAAGGACAACATGATTGGATGGTGGTTTAAACTTTATGCTCAAACAGAACTAGTAGCAAAAAAGATTAAGAAGACAATTCATTACCCTATTTGTTTCCATAAAGATACCACTGTCAGACTTGTCCTAGTAAATTCTAGGGCCGATCTGTATCTTTAAGGTTTGTGGCTGACTCAATTAATCTTTGATTATCACAAGTATTTATTATATGTTCGAGGAGCCTTTTTTATGTCATGCTGTAGCTGAGATAGATGTTCGGAGGTCAGATTTTGACTGAAAATATTAGCACGCAGATCTGGTTAGAAGTTGACCAAATCATCATGCTGTTGTGACATTATGGTATCCATTTCATTTTAAAGAGGAATGCTGGGCAGCAGAGTACAGTCCGGCTGAACATGAGACCACTTAACAAGCAGTATCAACAATTTCTGTCTAATCCTAACTTGAGGTATGATTGTAGGTATTCCTTGAAACTGGGATGATTGATATATGCTACGGATCTCATTGGATGTTTGATCTACACTAAGAAAGCTGTTGAAGGCTCTCCACCATTACAGCCTTCTGAAAAGAACCTACATCTGAATATTATATTTTGTTTTTTTTTCATCTCATCATTTGTTGGCCTGGCTGTCTTTAATATTAGTTGTTGGAGTTGAGAGATATTCGGACATGATTCCTGTCGGTGACAAGGTCTAGTGTTCAGACCTGCAGAATCAGCTTTCTACCCTCATCACCATACAAGGAAAGGCCACAGAGCAGAACTTCACCAACGATTTTGGTGGACCTATTGACGTTGGGTTTGACATAATATGCTTGAGATCGCAGTGTACAAAGGATTCAGAGGCGTTGGGTTTGACATAATATGTCTGATATCCAAAATCAGAAGAAACACCTGTAGCATTGCCTAGAGACCTGTAGCAGCAGCTATAATTCCAGCGCCATCTTCAACAGCGTTGAGTTCAGCTATTTCTTTAATAATATTTGCATGCAATAACCAGCACTAAATCCTCCACGCTATGGTTAAAGGAGAATTCATCAAAAGCACTTTGTAATTAGTCACTTCCAGCTTGCAAATATAACATTATCTTGTACCAACATGGCACATAGCTTATGACTTCAGAATGAAAACCCAACGGAAGTCAGAGTTAACAAAGAAGAAAGCTAGCATGGTTTGAGCTCGTTTCATAGATAAAGATCTAACTAGGGTTTTCTTTGGTCTCTCAAATGAATAGTTGTGAGTATTGTTGCTGACAGGGTTGCCTGCCTGTCAGTTGTGAGTATTTTAACCCAGAAAAGGAACAACCTTCATACTGGATTCTTTAAGATAAATACGGATGCTTACTACACAAACTTAATTGCACATTGAGAAGCGAGGTTCATTCTATAGGGCAGACAGGGATAGAGGGGTTATTCGTTAAGCGAGGTTCATTCTACATTAGAGGGGTGAGCCATCAACTCTCGTGCATTCATATGTTTGAATACTAATACATTGAATCTAGACGATATAACGAATGCATTGACTATGGACTCTAGCACAGACCCATATCCATATAAACCTGGATCTAATGCCTGTCTCGAGGTTATGCTCAAACGCGCTAAGGTATCAAATATGAGAACTCAAAATATGCACCTTCAGACTTGACAACCTCTAGCTGAATATCAAATCCCAAGTTTAAATGGGTCTGTACTAGTATCTTGCATTGTGTACTAATGAAAAACTGCAAGCAGGAGAACGAGAGGAATGGGCTGCAACCCACCTATCCCAGTTGATATCTGTCTGCGAAAGTCCCAGCTCCGCTGCAGCCTCATGTTCAGTAGCCATCTTGTGCTCCTCTTCCACTTTCTTGTTTTTCCTTTTCAGTATCTTCCGCTGTTGCCGACAGCCCGGTAGAGCCTAGAACTTGTAGAACTTGTAGAAGGGAAGAGGGAAGACTCTAGAAATTAAAAATAAGCAATCGAACAGCGTGTACAACTCCATGCCCAGAGTCTCCTCTTCAAATTTGAAACGTGTAACAAGCCCAAATATCTGAAGCTCCTCGCATTGACCCTTTTCCCACGAGAAAATCAAGTACAACACGTTACAGAATATTTATGTCACGTGTCATGACAGTATCTCGTGATATCTCATTTTCCTGCCAAGCACGTTAAGCATAGAGGTCGTAGACTCGTATATTGTCGGTTGTACAATGTAGCAATGTTTTGTAGTAATTAATCTTAAAATAATTTTATAATGTTGTTCAATGTTTTATATTAAATTTAATAGTTCGAAAATATAAATTATTGTGTTAAATTTTTAAAATTTCTTATTTTTTTTATGATTGGTTAAACAAATTATTTTTGTTTGGATGAAATAAAATAATAATTTAAATTTTAAAAATTAAAAAAAAAAATCTAGTTTTACATGTCGTTTTTCTACTAAAAATTTTAATAATGCTAATGAATACTATTATTTTTGTACACTTGTGAAATTGTTTAAACAAAATAATAATTTAAAATTTAAAATTTACAAAAAATTATAATTTGACATGTGGTTTTTGTACTAAAGATTTAATTAATGTCTATCATATTCACATTAAAATTAATTTCTAATTATAAAAATTCAATTATTGACACACACATATGTTTAAATCACTTTTATGAATTAATAGTAACCATTTTTTGACATATATATTTTTTAGTAATACAATATATTGACTTACTTTTTATCATGTAAGATATAATTGCACACTATTATTTATACTTATTTTTATTTTTACAAAATATATATTTTAAATATTATCTATCTGGAAAATTATAATAATATCCTTTTAGTTTAATGATTCTATAAAATATGTATTTTTTGACATAATATATATTTTTAAATGATAAATATAAACACACTAGTTTATCATACTTTATTTTAGTTGTATATATATCATATTTAGAATTTTAACACCACTTTAAGTGTGAAAGTTTTTTTCAGAGAAAAAAAAATGTACTATTGCTATTCTTCATAATCAAATAGTACAATGATATATCAAAGTCTCAAATTCCCAAGACTTTCCTTCTTCACCCAAGCACACAAGCTCGTACATAAAAACAAAAATCAAAACAGTTCTGAAAATTTACAATCCTGCATCAAAATATTACTATGCCATCTCAGAGATCCCCAAAAATGAAATGAGTCCCCTTATCCAATACAGTTTGTTCAAACCATTCCTCCCATTGAATATATCCTTGGATACCATCAAAGGCCAGCTTTGATAATTTATCAGCCATATCATTTTGTTTTCTATATATATGTTCAAAAGAAACCTTTTCACATTTATCGATCTCAGCTCTTATGCGTTCACACCAATAATGAAGGGCCGAAACCTGAAAGTTGTATTCCCCAGAAGCCCACTTTATAGTCACCCGCGAATCACCATATACCTTAAGATCCACAAGACCAAAGATATTTGCCGTCTTCATAACACACCATAAAGCCAGCAGTTCTGCCTTCGAATTTGTCCCAGATCCACAATTGAGTTTAAGAGTAAAGTAGTGATCTTTGTTTAAAAAAATCACACCGCCGGCTGCACATAAACCATGTTGGGCAACCCCGTCAAAAAAAAGAACAGGTTGATTAATAGTGAATGATAGCAAACTGATATGTGAAGGGAGTGGTTTCTTCTTTTCATTTTTATAGATATGAAACATCTTCAAGACTATTAACCCACAAGCCTTAGCCTCAAGAACTCTGCCATTTCACAGTTTCTAGCATGCCAAATAATCCATGACACAAAGATTGGTATAAGAAGATGTGAATATGAATTTCTATACCAATTGTGAAGACAAGAACCAAAATCTCCAACCTCCCATATATCATTTATATGCATGTCTGCACGAACAAATTTACAGATACCCCTACCAAATCGACAATCAACAAAAAGGTGACTCATAGTTTCCAAATTCTGCTTGCAAAGAATACATCGGTTAGGACCACACCATCCCCACCTTAATAGATTATCCCACGTTTTAAGAGTGCCCTGGAGAGCTTGCCAAAGGAAACATTTTATTTTCAATGGACACTCCCATTTCCAAATTTGTTTATACCACCAATCCTGCAGGAAAATGAATCTGTTCTGTAGAATTCTATTATAAGCAGCTTTCACATTGATCGATCCAGATTTATCATCACCAGTCCAGACAAGTTTATCATCCTCATTATTTAAATGTACTCCTGCATTATATAACTTATGAATATAACCATCCCAAATAACAGCATCTGAACCCTGAAGCCCCAGATCATTAGCTGCTAGCCAATATTTTCCTTCAGCTGAAAACCGAGCTCCATTCCTAATCTGATTCAAGGTAGATAAGCCATAAATTTTTAAGTAACCCAATAGATGCTCAGGGAAATTATCAGAACCTTCTATCCCCAGGATGGGATCCTTCCCCACAATAATTTTTTCACCCAAGCCTACCTGCCATTTTAAATCTATAACCAACCAGCCAGCAACCTTTAACAAACCTCTCCACATCGAGGAAATGCAACCTACCAGGTTCTTTGGTTTCCAGATCCATGAGTGCACCTTGGCCTGTATGTATTTGTTATGGATGACGTGAGACCATAGTGTACACCCAAAGATCCCACGCCACAGACTCTTAAGTCTAAGAGCACTGTTGAACACTTTGAGGCCCTTTATGCCCCATCCATCGAACCGTTCAAGCCTAGATATAGTCTCCCATCCTGTCATAGTCAATTTTGCATGGTTTGCACCACCAATCCATAAAAAATTGAATAACAGCTTTCTGACTGCATTCAAAATAGACCCCGAAACTTCCAAAGACATCCAATACACAGGTATACATGTGAGAACTGCTTTCACAAGTATGAGCTTACCCCCAATGGAAAGAAACCTGTAGGTCCAATGGGATACACGAGCCTCAACCTTGCGCAGAAGCCACTTCCAGTCATCCAATTTGTAATTGTTTGGCTTCAAAAAGAAACCTTTATCCCATCTTCTAAATCACAACAATTATAAGGCAAAATTCTCCCAATATCTACCCTTCTGGCTGGGCAGACATTAAATTGGAAAAAATTTGATTTTGCAGAACTCACCTTCATGCCCGTGACATTACAAAAGACTTTTATAATGTTTCTAAATACCATCCATTTTTCAACAGTCGCTAAAACTGCCAAAATCACATCATCAACAAAGATCAAGTGTGTAAGGAAACAACCACGATTGACTTCAATACCTTTGATGTAACCTTCCTCTTTTGCAATATTCAGCAATCTGCTAAAAGCATCAATCACTAAGGTGAACAGTAGGGGAGATAAAGGGCAGCCCTGGTGCAATCCCCCGGTGCATTGAAATAAATTAGAAGGTGTCCCATTTATCAACACAGCAATGCTTGTCGTCGTTACACAACCCATAATCCAATTGATAACCAAAGGAGGCATCCCAATCTGAATCAACACCAGCCTTAAAAAACCCAATTTACACGATCATATGCCTTCTCCAAATCCATTTTTAGAAGCATAGCTTCCTGCTTCCTAGTCTTTATAAAATGCATGAGCTCTTGAGAAACACCAATAGCATCATGGATCTGGCGGTTGTTCAAAAAACCAAATTGTTTAGCAGTAATATGCTCAGATAAAGCAGTCTTAATCCTCTGCGCAATATTCTTTGTAATTAGCTTGTAGGCTAAATTACACAGTGCAATAGGACAGAAATGTCCAAAGGATGACGGGTGATCACATTTGGGAATTAATGTAACAAAAGTTGAGTTAAGGGCACCAGAAGAGACCCCAAACATTCTAGTATGTTCCACCATACTGAGTAAATCCTTACCCATAACCTCAAAGAAATGTATATAAACTTCAACAGGCCAGCCATCGGGCCCCGGGCTCTTTTCCCTCTTAAAAATTTTCAGAGTATGTTCAATTTCATCCAGTGTAACTTCTTTTCCTAACTCAGCTGCATCCTGTTCATCAAAAAATCTGGGAAAGAGTTTAGCAACTCTGATCTGATCCAATAATACACCATCCCCATCATCTTTATAAATATTGCGAAAGAAATTAACAGCTTCAGACTTTAATGTATCATCCCCAGAAATAATATTGCCAAGATCATTTTTCAATTCCCATATAGTATTCATATTACGTCTGGTAGAGGCATAGGAATGAAAAAAATTTGAATTTTTATCACCATGTTGAACCCATAAGGCCCGACTCTTCAACCTCCATGCCTTTTCCTCTTGAAGAAGATCTCTTCCTTTTTTTTCTCAAATTTTTTTGCAACTTCAAATCCATCCATATCCAGCACCCCCAATACATTTTATGAATGATACCGCTGAATTTCCAATTCTAACTGATCCAATTCCTCTTTATCGGCTGCCTTTTTATCCACTATCCACTTACTAACAACAAATTTTAGATTTCTCATTTTTTTACAGAAGGAATCTATAGGATCAGTGCCTTCAACAGTTTCAGTATTCCAAAAGTCTTTAACCATAGAGCAGAATTCCTCCTGCTCAAGCCAAGAACTGTCAAATTTAAAAGGTCTTTTTAACTTAGCACCCACGTCCTCGAATTGAAAAATAATTGGCCAATGATCTGAAAATTTCGATTCATGCACCCAAGTCCTGTACTTCTGAAACTGACCGAGAAGACTTTCCTTTATCAAAAAACGATCTAAGCGTTTATGGATTCCATCACTACCACCTCTGCCATTTTTCTAGGAGGGATAAAACTTTACCGGAGCCACATCAATAAGAGCATTTCTTTCAAGGAAAGAAGTGAAATAATCCGCCATCGGATCCATTCTGGCCTTTTGTCCCCAGATTTCAAAAGAAGACTTCGTAAAATTTAGATCCCCTGCAAAAATAAGATTGGCTGCATTAAGGATACCAGAACTATCCAGTGAATCCCAAAATTTTTGTCTGTCACTATATGGAGCGTAACAGTTGAAAATAGTCAGTTCCAACTTCAATCCCAAGCATAAGCCCCGCATCAGAATGCCCCAAGCCGTTTTAAAAACAATAAAAGAAAAGAGTTTTGGGTTCCACGCAACAGCGAGGCCACCAGAAATACCGTTGGAGTCAACTGCTGAAACCTCCCATGATGGCAAAACCCCCCCAATCTTTGTTACCGCATAAGAACACAAACACATAGTTTCTTGTATTAAGACAATCCCTGGGCTGGTAACATGAAATAGGTTAGACAAGGCCCTATCCCGCGAAGCCTTCCCCAACCCATGAACGTTTAGGGATATTAGAGACATCACAAACCATAACCCCCGGGGTTCTTTGCTCTAAGACCTGAATTAGATAGAAAATCCTTCCCCTCAACTTTAAGTCTATCAGCCACCGTAAGATAACCCTCGACAGAATTTTCCTTTACTGAACCCTTCTTCCCCTTTCTCTTTTTCCTAATGGTTACATTTTGAAACTTAATGGAACTAAGTGGAAGAGTATCCGAATTCAAAGAGGGGTTCTTTGAATATACAGGTAATGGTGACAATATATCCAAAACCTTACCATCACATACACTAGAAAACTCAGAATTCCTTTCATCCCCAACCAAATCACAAGGCACAGACCTCGCAGCCTGAGAGCACTCCAAAATAGGGTTTTTGTCAGGGACCTGTGCCATAGGTGAAACAATATGCTTCTCATGAGAGTTAGAGCCAACAGGAGGATGGTTCGACTCCGGGTCAGCAAATGAAATCGAATTCGACCTTAAACCAGCAGCATTAATCTCACCATATAAATTCCGAACTGTCGAAATACAATGCCCAACCCTCATAGTCCCCCTCCCTCCTACAGGTGTACTATGGTTACTCTGACCCACAATAACCTCACCTAAAGAAATTCTCCTATCCAGATCCCTTTCCCAGTTTGCAATAAATGCAATCTCTTCATTTGAAACGTCAGTATATGTCTTTTTAGGAATAGATTTTGACTTACCGATACCCTGGCGAGCTTGAGGCGAACCATCAGATATAGGTTGCACGAGAGAAATGACAAGGATAGCTGCACCCTTATCATGTTGATCCATCAGAATAGGACACAAAGCCCGAACATGCCCCATAGTATGACAGTGGAAGCATCTGAACGGTATGCGAAAAAAATCCAAGCGCTGAAGCCACGTCCTCGACCCCCACACAATTTCAATATCAGCCAACAGCCCCAAACTAAGGTCGAATTCAACCATAACTTTCGCATATCTGCGATCAATGCCAAATAGAGTTTTCCTGTCGAGCCTGATAAACCTCCCCACAGAATTCGCAAGTCCCACGATAATGTCTTTTGTCCAGAGCTCGATAGGCAAACCCGGAATCATCATCCACAAGTGTCGGATACCCTGTTTTTCATGGAGAGGGTCAAAATCAATGTGCCATTTCTTAAGCACCAAAGACCCATCTTTAAACAGTCACGTACCAGCCAGAACCTATTCCATAAATTCTGACTTCGAGAAGGTAAAAAGTATCCAATGGTTCATCAATAAATTAATACGAGGGGCAATACTAGTGATCGGTACCCAAAATGTCTTCACCCATTCCACAATTTCTTCTTTTGACCCCGAGGTGTATTCCAAACGCCCTACCAGCGGCCGCTCTGCCAACATTTCAACTCTATCCAAGTTTGAATCAGACGAAATAACATATCGATCCACTTTTTCCCTAGCCCTAAGGGTTTTCACTCTCCGTCGATTCTTTGCCCTAACACCAAATAGATTAAGGTTTGCAGGGAAGGCGTCCGCACCAGGAGCCGAACCCCCAAGAGTATCACCGCCAAAACCACCGGGGGCCATAGTCTCCAAACCTAAAAAGAAAGGGAAACTGCAGTCCCGGTAATCTGGTAACCCAGCCTATAGCTAGCAACAACAAACCCACAGCAAGCAACTTCTTCAAAACACGCCCAAGCAAAGAAACCAGTACCATTCCTTCTAAGTAACTAGACACCCGTATCCCACCAAAACGCATACACAAGCACCTCCACGGAGAGACTAAGGGCCAAACACCTGGAAATCCACTCAAACCCACCAAAATAGTAGGATAATACAAAGAGCGGCCACCTTCACCAAATTAACAGGGCTCCACCACGAGATTGGACCAGGAAAAAATCTGCAAATTTACACACAAGATTAGCTGATTAAGACAGTTAGCACTTAACTAAACCTGGCAACAGAAAGATAAACATCCCACTTTTTTTTAACTTGGCTGGTACTCGTTGACCCCTAGGGGCCAAGGGACTCCAAGTATTGTTGTCAGTAGTTTAGTCAGCCGCCTCCTGCAAAATCACACCATCCCTACAGTAAACTTGCAACTAAAAAACCCTAGACCAAGCCATCTCCACCCTTCCCCACCTTTTGATGTACTTGATGCAGAGGAGCCTAAAATTAAGGAAAATTGCTAACCCTTTAAAATTAAAGATATGAATTAGTTTTTATTAATAGTATTTTTAATAATAAATAAATGACAAAAATAATATAATATATACTAAAAAATTATTAACATATAAATCATATATTAATTACATACATAATCCTAAGGCAAGACTAAACTCATTTGCAACTATTTCTCTTGTTTTATTATACTCATTATTACAATCAAATAATGAAGTTATGTGTAAAGAATGGTTTGTTAGTTTATATTCTTTTGTGTATATTTAGTGTCTTGTATAAATCAATTTCGTGTTGTTTTTTGCTTGTTCGTGTCTAATTTGTGTATAGCTTACATTCAAATTGCGCGTGGTTTATGTATTTTCTTGTCTCTTTTTCATCTCAATTTGTTATCTTTGTCGTGAGCTTTCCAATTTGTTATCATGCATCCAAATCCAAATTCATATGTAGGACTTGTGATCTGAAGAAGTTGATCATCTCATTTCCAACTTGGCACACATGATTCTAGGTATTCTAGCTTCTAATATCTCTACCTTTTTATATTTTTATATTTTATTTTTGTTGCCTTTATAAGAAATAGAGGCACTAACCCCTCTTGATGGGTTGCATAAATAGATAGCAATAATGCCATACGTCTCTTCTCAAAGATTGTGTTATTTACATGTGTGACTGCATCATTTATATGGATGTGTGTGTAGGTGTGTTTGTGTTTCTTAGGTCATGGGTCTATGTGAGTATGTTGCTTATATGGATCCTTAAGTGCATCCCCCATGTGGGTGTGTAATGTGAATTATATTGAAAACAAAATAAAAGTTGACTTTTCACATAGAGATGCAACTAAAACCATTTCTTATTCATGAAGGACTAATGAAATACATTATACAAGTACAAAACTATACATAGAGACCAGATTGATGGTAGCTTATCCCCAAAAAGAAATGTGATGACTAAGATCATTCACAAAAACCAACAACAAAAATTGAAATAACAATTCATAATAATACCAAAACCCTAAATATGGGATGGTCACCCTATCAATCAAGCTTTGGAGTACTGGCTCAACAATGAGGTAAATAAGAAGCATTTGGTGTTGCCAATCATTTTCTCTTGGGGTGTATGGATATCTAGGAACAAGGCTACTTTCAAGGATGTTTATATCCCTCATGTGGTATGTGCCTCTCAAGGCTTAGCAATTCTCAGCCACTTCCCACGAGAAGACAAGAACAAATCAAATCGAGTCATAGTGGCTGAAAAAATTGATCGATCCATTCCATAGCTATACTTCGATGGAGCCTCTCAAGGCACTCCTCCTATGGGGGGTGTTGGTAGAATACTTTTCCTATATGATTCCCACAAGATAAAATTTGACGCAGGTGTGGGGCCTAGAACCAATAATAGATCAAAATTAATGGCTCTAAAATTGTCTCTTTTTCTTGCTCATAAGAGAGGTGTTCAACAGTTACAAGTATATGGTGATTCAAAGCTAGTCATAAACTGGGTCAAGGACAAAAGACCTCCTAAAAACATTTACCTTCTCCCTGTTTTCGAAGATATTATCAGGTTGATGGGAGTCTTTTAGTCTATCAAGTTTATGCATATATATAGGGAATGAAATACCTAGGCATAGCATTTGTCGAAGGTTGGTATTCAGTTGGATGTTGGCAATTGGCAAAAATGGGAGATGATAAACGATGAAGTGGTTGTTTTTTATCCGAGTCCTTTTTTTATTTAACTTCATCAACTCTTAGTAGATTTTATTTGAGGGTTGTTTTCAAAATATCACTCTATGGATGGTTTTTTTTTTATGTTGTTTTTTTGCTTAATTGAATTATCATTATGTATAATTTTTTTTTTTTTTTTAAATGAGGGCGTCAATCCTATTCATGGGATTGGTCCTAGATGATAAAAAGATCTTTTAATCTCTGTACTATGTGGTTTATTATAATTTATATAAATTGTGATTTTTTTTTCGGGGAATAAAAATACCAAAACTTTAAGAAACAAAAATTATAAAAAAATCCCCACCCTTATGAAATTTAGGTTGAGTTTAATGTTCTGCTCATCAAAATTGAATTGTTAAAATGGCTCATATCACATCATCACTCTTATTTACATGTACATGACTACAATATTCGTGGATATGTCCATTTCACTCTTATTTACATGTACATGACTACATTACTTGTGGATATGTCAATTTCATTCTTTTTTTTTAACAAAAACGATTAGATATATTAAAAAACAAATTGCCTTGGCTAAAAGCCAGAAGCAGCAGAATACAACGCTTTTGATCTGTGTAACAAGATCTGAGTTTTTCTAATAGTTATGTTGACTGCGTTGTTTCTTCCAATGGTACTCGTCATGTTAATTAACCATTGTCAAGAGTTCAAATAGTTCCAACTCCTGAATCTTCTGCTGAAGGAACAGAGCTGCAGGATTTCTGCTGAAGGATCGAGCCGATGATCCATGGTTGATGTTACTACTTCCAGTGCTTTAATAATGCTTCTATGCATAATCCTATTGATAATAAAGTCCTTATCTTGATGTAAGATGGATTCGATTTCCAGTTCAGAGAGGTTCCTTGCAAGGGTCGAAATTGAGAGGCCTCAGATAGTCACAGCTCTGTTGAGTGATAGTCATCTCTGAACGTAACTAGAGGCTATTTCAATGTTTGAAATGCATGGAGGAAGGAGTCTCAAACTGCTGGAGTTCGAGTGCCCTGTTCCAAGAAATATTCATCAATATTATGGAATTTGATGTACTTCACTGTCATTGTTGGAAAAACTAAGGATCCCTTGGCTGAGATTGGTGTCGGCACTTGCTTCTGCATTTGCTTCGTTGTTTAAATTTATTAGGATATGAAAAGCTTTGAAATGTGCAAATGTGCTCACAATTTGCTGTATACGCTAAATAATTCGATTTAGAGCGAGATTGTTGAGATTATTGTTTGTATTGATGGCTCTGATGACTATCATGGAGTCTCTGAATACATGTAATTTGTCAATCATTTGCTCTTTGGCAAGCTGACATCCTTTCAACATGGCTAGGGCTTCAACTATGTTGTTTGAGCTAATGCTCAAACCCCTTCTGAATTTCAATCTCACTTTTCCACCACTAGTCAACAGAACTCCCCCAGCTCCTGCTAGACCGGGATTTCTCTTGGAGGCACCGTTGAAGTATAAACTGTCCATTGCTTGATTGATTCTCCAGTTTTGAAATTCAGGTTTAATTAATCTGATAATGCTCGTGCTAGGGAGGGTAATTCCACTCCAAATCATTTCTTTCTTGCCGAGAGTTGCATCTGGCTTGTAGTTGGAGTTGTTGAGACATTTGATCAAAAGACCTTTGGCTTGGCCTGCGATCTGCATTGGAGTGTAGTGCTTATCCTGGAAGATGACATTATTTCTTGCAATCTAAATTTTCCAGCAAGTGTACTTGGGAATGGATATCCAAATGTGGTACCATAAATTATTTTTGATGAGGGGAGAAGGGTAAGTAGACTTCCATTCTTTAAAAGATGGGTAGTGGAGGTAAAGGACGACATTATAATATTGAGATCAAGGAGCATAAGTTTCCAAACAAGTTTGGAGTAGTGACATTCAAGAAAGAGATGGTTGAGGGATTCGAGGTTGCTACGACAAAGAGGACACCAGAAAGGCCCATGGAATCCTTTTTTAATGAGATTGTCTCCGGTAAGCACTTTGCAATGGATTGAGTTCCAGGTGAAGAAATTGATTCTGGGGAGACCAAAAGGGTCCCAAACAAGATTCCATATATCATTTATATTAACATCTTGGAGTTGGAGAGTTTTGTATTTGAGAGAGGAGGTATATGAGCCTGTAGGGGCCCAACCTCGTTCGTCATTGGCTAACAAATGTAAGGGGGCGCATCCTTTCAACTTGTTGATGAGAGTGATTTTGGCAGACTCAAGGTGGGGAGGAATGTCTATAGTTTTCCAGCTTTGCCAATTGCCATGAAAATACCAGACAATGAATTCTTTTAGAGTTGTAATCCCATGTTGATTGAGCCATGCAGCAATATTGTGTAATTCGTTGATGCTTTGGAGTGCTTCATTGTCCATGATCTTGTCCGTGAAGATATCAATCCTCCTGCCATTTCCAGGAGTCCAATAGAGGTTTTTGTAGAAGAACTCCCAAGCTAAAGCTTTACTTAATATCCAAATGTTGGAGCCTTTGGAGTTTGGCTTTTGGTCTAGACATCTTAAGTTGTTTCGCTGTAGGTATTTCTTTCTGATTACTTGACTGACTTGATGACGTTTGTTGTGCACGATTTTCCAGAGAAGTTTACCGCCTAGAGCCAAATTTGCAAGGAGTGGATCGTGAATTTGGAGGCCTCCATATGATTTTGGCATCTTTATAGTCTCCCACTTTACTAATTGGAATTTATTTTCATTGTTTTTTTCCACCAGACCAAAGAAAGTCTCTTAGTAATTTACTGATCTGCTCTGAGACTCCTTTTGGAGCTAGGAGAGTGGAGGACTGGTAGATGGGTAGAGTGGAGAGAACATATTTTATTAAGATCAGTTTCTCAGCCTTACCGAGCCAATGCCCCCCCAATCTTCGTATTCTGCTTTTTATTTTGTTTATCATATTGTCCCAATTTCTAGATTTAGAGAGACCATGTGTGATAGGGAGGCCAAGGTAATTGAAATGGTCCCACTGGATGTGGACTTTGATGTCGAGAATTTTTCTTATTTTGGCTGCAATGTTGTTGTTTAGATTCCAACAGTAGACAACGCTTTTGTGGAAGTTGACCTTGCCACCAGATGCATTGCAGTACCGATTCAGATTGCGCTTGAATTCCTGGGCTATGATGGAAGAGGCACCACCCAGTAATAGAGAATCGTTGGCGAAGAGGGTATGCTTGAGGGGATGGGAGTCAATGGTAAGATGGAGGATGGGTAGGGAGCCCGAGATCATTTCATGATTCAGTTTTTGGCCGAGTGAGTCAGCTATGATGATGTACAGGAAGGAGGACAAGGGACAACCTTGTCTGATGCCACGCGTGGCTTGGAAAAAATCGGTGGGGTGACCATTGAGTAGGGGAGCGATCCAGGGCTTGCTTATGCAAGCTGAGATCCAATTGATAAAAGTTTCTTCAAAACCAAAGCATCTCATAATTTTAAAGAGGAAATAATGCTTGACTCGATCGAATGCATTGGCCATATCAAGCTTGATTAACATACCTTTTTCCTTTCAAGATTTACTGGAATGGATTGCTTCTTGTACTAGGATGACGTTATCGAGTATTTTCCTTCCTTCCAGGAAGCCACCTTGATTCTTAGAAATCATTTTGTTAACTAAATGCTTCATACGAGATGCTAGCATATTGGAGATGATCTTGTAAGAAGAATTGCATAATTAAATCGGTCTAAACCTGCTGAAGGAGATTGCGTTAGTTTCCTTTGGGAAGAGATACAGAAACGTGGAATTTGTGCAGCCACCAATTTTTGCTTTGAATGGAAGTTCCTTATCATTCTCATGAAATCTTTTTTGATATACTCCCAACAAGCTTTATAGAAATGCATCGAGTAGCCATCAGGGCCCGGTGCTTTGTCAGATTTGAAGGAATTAATTGTATTGAGTACTTCCTGTTTGGTGAAAGGTTTGTGGAGATTGAGGTTATCCTCCAACGTGATGCTTTTAGGAATGTGCTCCAGGAGGATATGTTCATCATCCCCATCAACATTGTCTTCTTCTGTGTATAACTTGGAGAAATGATTATAGATTGCATTTTTTATGTTTGTATTCCCATTGACGGTGGTGCCATCTTCTAATTTGATTTTAGCGATGTAATTGGATGACTGTCTGACTTTGAATTGCTTATGGAAGTAAGCGGTGTTCATGTCTCCAGCTTTGAGCCAGGTGCTTCGCGACTTCAGCCTCCAATATTCCTCTTCTGTTTGAAATGCATGGTAGACATTGGATTGTTGAGAGACTTCTTCTTGTAGCGACGTTGCATCGACGGGATGGTCTTCCATAGTGAATTGAATTTCTTCAAGTGTGCCCACAGCCAAATTTCTGGGATTTGCGGGAGATGGACAATTAGATTTAGCCCATATCTTGAGAGCTAATTTGGTATTTTTGAGTTTTTGTTCCCAAACAAAACAGGGGGAACCAGAGATGGGGATCTTCCACGCCTTGTCCAGTGTGCTCCAGAAACCAGCATGGTCAAGCCATAGGGGGCTGAATCTAAATGGGATTGGGCCAAGATCTTCATTATCATGGAAGAGGAGTTGTATGGGTTTGTGATCAGAAGCTAGATTGGCCAGAATGCTGGAGGAGATGGTTTGGGAGTCAGACAATAGGCTACTATGGACGAGGAATATGTCCAATCTGGCCATGATATTTGCTTTGCCAATACGCTTGTTGGACCATGTGTATTTACCTTTTTTGGGTTCGATATCGATGAGATCCCAAGTTTGGAGAAGGGATTCAACCTAAGGCTTGAAGAAGTCATTTCCAATGATACCACCCTTTTTTTTCAAAATTGGAAAGGGTGATGTTCATATCGCCGGCAAGGATGATATTTTGAGGATCGTAAGCATCCATAAAATCTTCAAGTAGATTCCAACATTCTTTTTTCTCTGAGTAAAGATTAGTTACGTACATGTTGAAGAGGGCAATATGCTTGTTTCTTTATATATGAGTGAGCTCAGTGAAAATCCAGTGTTGCGTGGCGAAGGAGCCGTGGAGGCGGAAATTTTCGGAAGACCATAATGTTGCCAGGCCACCTGAAGCTCCTTTAGCGCTGATTGTGTAACCAATGTTTTTCTTCCATTTTTCTTTTCCAATAGCCAAGACTTCACTATCATCGATTTTGGTCTCTTGGAGTAGAAGGAGATCGGGCATATGAATTCTTTGGAGATCTTTTACAGCTTCAAGCTTGTTGGGATTGCCTAAACCTCTGCAGTTCCAAGAGACCAGCTTCATCATTTAGGATTGTAGATGGAGGAAGGAGTTCCTCCTACCAGGTCTCCATTTTTCTTTCCTGCCAATCTAGCTCTAGTGTTTTTGCTTAAGACCATATCTATTGTGGCTTGGGATCCCTAAACTTTCTCATGCTCAAATTCTTCTTCCCTTAGTTCTTTGGTTGATTTTCGACCAAGTTTTTTAGAAGATTTGTCAAAGAGTTCTTTCGAGGAGGAAGGGGAGTTGGGAGGTCTTACTTTAGTGATTTCAACATAGGAGGGGGTATCTTTGTTCAAGGTAGATCTGGTAGGACTAGGGGCTTTCTGAGATAGGGGATTCGTCGGATCTTCGAGGGCGACGAGAGCAGCAATGGAGTCTTGTTGTTATCGTATTTCTCCTTCTTCTTCAACTTCTGAGGTATCTTGGATCTCTGGTGTTTCTAACGCTTTGAAGTTGTTCTTGCTGTTTGAGGCTATCGGATCATTGAGTTGTTGATCAGTTTTATTAGTATTTAGCCTTTTTGATTGGGATTTCGTTCCCGATTTGATTTTTTTTGGACAGTCGTCCATCGATCAATTTTCCCATCTATTTCTGGGTTCACAGGTTTCTTTTTGCATGATTGTGCGAAATGGCCGTATTCATGGTAGAATTTGCATTTGAAGGGGATTTGCTCGTAGTCGAGCTCTTGAATATGGGACCATTCTGCCACAGTGAGGTTTATTGCTTCTGGGAGACCGTGTTCTTGATCTACTTCGGCACAAATTCTCGCGCATGAGTATTGATCTTTCCGATCGGCTTTGTCGATGTATTTACCCAAGGCATTTCCGATAGCTTCTATGGATTTGGAGTTCCAGCAGTGAAGGGGTAGAAGAGGGAGTATCACCCAGACAGGTACAACAGAGGGGATGTCAAGGGAAGGATCGAAGCTAGGATTCCATTTGTTCATGTAAAGTCCTCAAGGCCCCATAAAGTAGGGTCCGTTCCTGAAGATGAGTTCGCGATCCTGCTTGCTCTCAAAAACGAATGCAAAGTATCCTTTTCCAAGAAAGAAAGATTTGACATCTTCCGTAATCAAGGGTCTCCAATTCTTTTGCACCTAGGTTTCGGTAGACTTCGGCGAAGGCCAAAGGCCCTTGAACTGGCCGATTAATCCACGCTCCGACAGATTAAGGGCAATCTTACATGGAAGATCAACAGGTAACACTACCATCGGGATCTTATGAAGTTTCTTCACGAACTTCTGTTGGGAGGAGGAGAGGGTCTTCTTGCCTTGAGCAACTAAAAGCTTCAAAAAGTTAGACAGGTCAGAGGGAGGGATTTCTGCTCCTGAATCCATTGGAGGCAGAGGGAGCAAGTCCTAGGAGGGGGACAACAAGCAGATAGGGAGGAGATAGGAAAGGGAGATTCAACAGGAATCTCTTCGGGGCAGGAGTGGGGTGAAAAAGATAGCAAGGTCAGCAATTGGGGGTGAAGAAGAGACCAGGAGGGCCAACAACTAGCATCCGTCCTGATCCAAAGCAAGACCTCAGATATCAGCTCAACGATCAGCACTGATCCTTGCCAGCAACTGCTCCATGATTCGATTGTCGCGGGGTCAACGAAATCGATCGTTATGTCTATTTCATTCTTATTTACATGTACATGACTACATTACTCGTGGATATATCCATTTCACTCTCATTTACATGTACATGACTACATTACTCGTGGATATGTCTACTTCATTCTCATTTACATGTACATAACTACATTACTCATGGATATGTCCATTTCACTCTTATTGACATGCACATAACTACATTACTCGTGGATATGTCCATTTCACTCTTATTTACATGTACATGACTACATTACTCGTGAATATATCCATTTCAAAACTAGCATATGTCCTTTCCTTTAAAGCAAAGTGCCCCATGAGATATTTTGTGTTTTTTATAAAAGATCCGTGAGGTCTTCTTGCTCTCTTGTTGTTAATGTTGACAATATCCTTGAAAACGTCCTTTAAAACAAAGTGCCCCATGAGATATTTTGTGTTTTTTATAAAAGATCCGTGAGGTCTTGTTGTTAATGTTGACAATATCCTTGAAAATGTCGGTGTTGAAATAATTGCCTATAACCTTTATGGGCACCTTTCAATGGACCTCACTTTTATGGCCAAAGAGGTTGTTGTTGGTCCCCTTTACATATTTGTAGGTGATGCATCCTAGAAAAGAAAAGTTTCATTGGTTCTTATTATCAAGGAGTTTGTTGAGACTATAAGTTGCAATAAATTAGTGTTTACTTGTACTTTACATGCACCATTGCCATGGATGGATAGTTTAATGATTGAACTCTATATTAAAAAATCCGGGTTTTACAGGAACACCTACTTAATGTGGATATAAACACCATAAACATTGAGATTGATACAATTATTGTGATATTGTTATAATTGAGTGTTTTATAAATGATTAGAAATTAATTATATATATATAAAAGTAAAAAGCAAGTCATGTTGATGATTTGTGTATAAAAAACATTTGAGAAATGTGGAGGATATTGATTTTTTTGGCATTGAAAGAGAGTTTAACATTAGGTTTCTTTTAATTACATACATTTTTTTTTGTGTTTTTTGTATATATGTATAGATTTATTTTATTCAAGAGAGATTTGAAGGATTTATAATTTTTTTAAAGTGTAAAAATATTGACAAATCTTATTAATTCAACCATAAAATGTTTGGTGATGTTTTTGTTAAAATATTCAAATTCTAAGGATTTTATATAGTTTTTAGATAATTTTATAGAGTAAAATAGTTTTATCTTGTGGAATTTGGGCGAATCATTCATAAAAAAAGAAATTGACGAGTCTTTTTTTTTGGAAAAAAAACTTCGAAAACTATCCCATGGGCTAAATTTTGCCCCTAAAATTTTCCCTAGTCTTGTTTCTAGTATGGACATGGATCTTGATTGGAGTTGGGCCATATTTCATACCATAAATAAAGCCCAGGGGGAGTGGATCCAATGTGATAGATACTTTCTTTTCATAATTTATAGATGATCCTTGCAAGGTGGCAATTATGTTATGTCATGGCACAAGGAAAGTTGGTGAAATAAGGTGCAAGTATGTGTTAGATGGGGTTAAAAGTGATGGGAAAAATGGTTGTGATGGTTAAGCAAGTCCTTATTCTAGGTGGTGAGTATCAACATAGATTTATCTTAGCTTTAAATTTACTAGGATCTAATCTTTTGATGTGCAAACCTTTCTTCAAATTTACACTCTAAAAAAAGTTTACAATACAAAGGATGTGATACGTCTTGACACTTTATAAATATGGAGTTAAGATGGTCTATGTCAATTTATTTTATTATAGTGATCCACTTATTTTAGTTTTTTAGTTTTTCATTTTTACTTTGGGCAAAATTTTCAATTTAATTTATTAATGTTGTAGCGGTAACATATACTTATAGATGCACATAATTATTATATTTTCTTGATATACAAATTCATGAACTAAAAACAATAAAAAGAAACAACAAAGAAAAGTACCAATGATATTTAAATATTCTTATTTTCAAGCATTATTATTATTATTATTATTTTATTTTATTTTGAGTTTTGTAAAATATCATATTGGGCTGACATAGGGGGACATGTTACAATCTCTTTAATATTAGGCCATACAAATTAATATGGAATTCTATTTATGTTTTTTCAATTTAATACATTTTTTTTATTCTAATTTTGAATATATATTAGAGACAGAGAGAGACCGCATGTGTTATAGATATGACACATCTCACTCACTTGGATTGTAAAAAGCGTCTCTCGACAATAAAAACCCTTTGCACTAATGATATAATAACTCATTATAAAAATAACATAACATCACATGGATGTTATTCATATACATATTTTTGTGTTTTTAAGCCTTGTATATACATAATCTCAATATATATATATATGCTCAAGGGAAGCATATGAGTTTCCATGGGTAACTATAAAATTCCAACAATGGGTGAGTAAAGGACATTGACCTACACATTACTATAAATTTCATACAATTCAATAAGGGCGGGCTTGGATATAAGGGTAATAGTCCAAGTGCTTGTGGAATTATGATGAAGTCACTAGCAAGTTACATTCGATTATGAAGTGGTGATGATCATCTATGGTTTGACCTAATAAAAATGGGGTCTGTGAATGTAATTTAACCGACCTTAAGTGGTTTGGTTTTGAAGGATAAGAACAAAGTGTTATGGGTTTACATGTGACATTCATAACTCAATAATTAATTAATATATATATATATATAATTCACTCATATTATGTCAATATCAAGTAATGTACTCAATATATATATATAAAATTCACTCATATTATGTCAATATCAAGTAATGTACTCAATACAATGTTTAGATGGAGTATGCGTTGGTCGAGATGATATAATTTAGGAAGTTTTTTATTTCCTATAAGGTGACATATTCTATGTTTCTTTGTTAAGTATGTGTCGGTTCATTGACATACATAATATAATATGTTCATAACACATATATGTACAAAATGATGCATTATGGTATATAATAGTCTTAATTTAGGTTTTATACATTGGTCTAAACTACATAGTTTATTGCAATAAAGAGAAATAACATAAAAATACAAGACATAATTATATTTATAACAATTGAGGTACAAAGGTTTATTCATTTCAATGTGATTATGATTACAATCAGATCATATATCAAATTTTCCTTTGGACTTTTACAAGTTCTCACAACTTCTCGAAATATAGCTTACTCTCTTTAGAGATCAAACATACATTAGTGTTCTACTTTTGTTGGAATTCAAATGTCAGTCCCACAAGTTGTGCCTCCCTTATAAGCCTTGGTATCTTGTATTAAATTGCTCAAGTGTGAATTCTCTTTTTGCATCAACCAATAAGTCTCGTCCTCCTCACTACGTCTTTGATGTCTGCATGTTTGCTTCTCGATGGAAACACTCCTAGTAGCCTTATTTTCCTTCTCCTCAAGATATAGGTTCCTTTCCCTAAAACTAACTTCTTAGAGGATAATATCTCTCTCTCTTCATCCCTACTCAAATATAATCAAAAGTCCTTTTCTTAATCTTGGACTTGGCGCCAACCCTATCTCCATCTTACTTTGTTAATATACATTGGTTTCCTTTGACCTTCGATATTTTAGTGAACTCAATCATCATGCTAAAATGGTCCATCTTCAATGTTTCTTGGTTTTATTTTAGTGCCATTTGACTATCTCTCAAACTTCCCATATCCAACCATTCAACTTATCGCATGTGTGGCTAGGGTTTTACCCCTAGCTTGTGCAAATGAGCACCTACTAAGGAGAATGGACTCCTTAGTAGCAGTTCAGTAAATGTAAATTATTCAAGCTAAAACAAAGATATAAACTATTTTAAACATTGTGCATTAAACATAAACAAAAGATGTAAAGAATGGCTTTCTTGTATTAAAGTTACCTTCAATGTGAAGGTTGATGAAGCTCCTTGCAATGTCCAAGAGGGTTGCTCCAAGCTCCAATGTGCTCCTTCTCTTTCTCCAATGGTGGGAATGGGCCAAAAGTGGCACTCAAGGTGAAAGTAGCTCAAGGGTGAGCTAGGGTTTCAAGAGTGATTTTGGCAGAGTAAGGGTGCATATGATTGTGGATATGGAATAAGGGATCTCCATCACCTATTTATAGTTTTTTGGTGGTGGAGTGCTGACCCATGGTTTTGGGAAACACATGGTTTTGGGCAGCTGTATAGGGTTTTTTCCTCTTTTTCCTCATTATTTTATATTTTTCTTCCCTTTTTAGGGGGTTTTTGCTATTTTTGGAGGAAAAAAGGGGGTTTTTTAGCCTTTTTTAGGCTATTTTGATGGTTTTGTGGCCTTTTGGAGGCTTTTTAGTGGAATTTTTGGGGGTTTTAAGGGAAATATGGTAGGAAAATGGACAAATGAGCCATATAATGTGGTAGATGAGGTAGTGAACACTTTTTGGGTGTTAACAGATTGCCCCCTGATGTGCGAGGGCAGGAGCTCATCGTATGGCCGATGGACATCATAAGTCATGAATGGTTTTCCTGGGTGTGGAGGGAAGAGAAGAAACAAACTGAGGCCCAGAACAACGATCCCGAACAACTGCAAGAACTAAAAGTACATAACCTCAATAATGGATGAGGAATCATCTGATCATATGGACAAGGCAGGCATTCCCATGCTCGTATCAGGATATAACATAATAACAACAATGGGGTCCAAAAAATGGGGACCTGAAATATACATGACCTCAAATACTGACTGAGGAATAATCTCAATATATGGACGAGGCGGGCATACCCATGCTCGTATCAAGATACATAAACATAACTGTGAGGCCCGAAAAAGGGGGACCTGTAAGATACATGACCACTGTGTACATCATAAGAGTCCAGAGGGGACACAAATCTGGAACATACTGCTGAGCTGATCATGTGTGAACTGAATAAATGGTGCACTGGAACAATCAACAGTGCTACTGAGTGTGGTACCAAAGGAACTGATGAGCTGCTGGATCATAGTGACGGGGTTCATACTCTCCATGGTACACTGGACTGGAACTAAAATGGGTACTCGAGGAAGCATATAGCTGGATGGCTTCCGAATACAATCGCCAACGCAGCCCAGACATCCACAGGAACATAGAACTGGGCGTTCCGAAGTGACTCACCAATGTGCTAGAGTCGGGGGAAATCCGGGGTCTTCGACTAAAAACTGATGGGATATAATCCTACGCGATTCTCAACGATGCGATCAAGGTGCTGAAGTCGAGCATGTGAGGAACAACCACTCGGAGAGGCAATGATGACTCCTCTCAGAATGGTCCGTAGGCACTTACCACAGTTGGTGATAAGTCCAAGGCGTAGGGACCTCTGGGCCTATCCTCTGGAATAGAGGAGCTGTCGTCGACAGAGGGAGACCTGCAGCTATCAAGGCAATGATGTTTCCTTGACAGGAGCGCGAGGTAAAGAACCGAAATGTGATAGTACTGATGGCAGGACTGACAAACTGTGGGGGGGACAACTGGGCAAGTAGAGTGGGTGGACTCAAACTTCCTTTGTTCAGAGTATGATAATGGGAATGATCTGGCAGCATATGAAACTGACTGAGGGGAAAAGGGATCATAGCTGTAATGGATCTGAGAGGATAACTGGGCTGAGGGAGGCTCAAGCTGGTATAACATGGCAGGAGACTGCAGAATACTCTGAACAAAGGCGACCTGATTGGGGGTGCTGCCGAGATGATCAATCATAGTGCCAGGATGCACGGGAGGAGACTTCTTCATGGGTCAAGGGACTAGAAGAAGTGTGTGTAAAATGATACTGTCGTGTGGATTTTACGAGCCCAGGACAGTTCATGCTCGTGGTTGCTTTCAATTTTAAGGAGTCTGAAAGCGATAAGAAGACTCTGAAGTAATGGAATGGTACTGTCGTGTAGATTTTACGAGCCCAGGACAGTTCATGCTCGTGGTTGCTTTCAATTTTAGAGAGTCTGAAAGCAAGTAAGAAGACTCCAGGGGGTTGCTTTTTCGTAGATTTAGTCTCCAAGGCCCAAAGAAGCATAAAAGGATGCAATGAAGAACTCTTCTAGCCGGTGTGACTAGAGTATTCCTTTTTCGTAATTAGTCTACCAGGTCCGGAAAAGGGTTAAACTTATACCAGATAGACGCCCTTTCAGGTACTTTAGCGAGCATGAAAGGAAGCAAGATTGCTCGGCGATCTTTTCATTCTTTTAGGAGTCAGAAAAGAGCTTAACGGAAACTCTCTAAGTGCCTTTTTCGTAAAGGACTTGTCCGGCCCGAAAAAGGGATAAAATTATACCGAACAAAAGGAATGGCCATGCAAGGAGGAAGTGTTCGATCAAGGCAGATTGATGGTGACCAAGAACGAGGGTAGGTGGGGAACACTGATGGGCCTCCTTGCGGGGTGAATGAAATGGTGGCAAAATAACGAAATAGTTGCAGTATGACAGGAGTGAATGGCTCATGTATAAAAGTGGAACAATCCGATGGCGGCCGATGTGGCGCGCAAACCGAGGCAGCAAGGTGTCGGGACACAATGTTGAAATTGTACCAAGTGAGGGCGAGAAATGATCTCAAGCATCATCACGAGCTCGGAAAAATGAATCCGGCGATATAAAGGGTGTCAAAAACGGGTGACAGCCGATGTGGCGCGCACACCGAGGTGACGAGGGCGTTTTGGAAAAATACCCGAAAAATCGGGGGGTGAGAGCGAGAAATGATCTCAAGCATCATCACCAGCTCGGAAAAATGAATCCGATGATATAAAACATGTGAAAAACGGAGAACGACCGATGTGGCACGCAAACTGAGGCGACTAGTGGCGTCTAAAAAAATGGGCAAAAAATGACAGGATAAAAATAATGCAACGAGGTGACCATCATGACGGTCTCGTCGTGCTGATTCCAGTGGTGGAAACGGTTCGGGAAACGGACTCCGTATGGGGTCAGAATGGCCAAAACAAGAAAAAGTCAACTGACTATAAATAGTGGTGGGTCCAACATGACATGTGTCATTTGTACTTGTTTGACTTTGACTTGTGATCAGAGTGGACCAGAGATTAGGTGGCATTTCTGGATGATCCGACCGGCCGATTTCAGATCCGGGAGATACAGGTATTCCGTCAAACTCATACCTGCATGTTTTTTAGGGTCGGGGGTTGGGTAGTGGGTCCCAGGGCTTATTTGTACGGTCCACGTGGGGTGGACCGCGGGTTAGGGGGTCGAAACCGCGGTTGGAGACCGCGAGTTTCGGGGTGAACCACGCGGTTGGAGACCGCGTGTTTCTCATCGGAATACGCGGTCGAAGACCGCGCGTTCCAAGGAGGAACACGCGGTTTCGGACCGCGAGGTTAGGGCTGACAGTCGCGGTTAAGAACCGCGACTATATGCCTGACAGCCGCAGTCGGAAACCGCGGCAGGAAGCCCGAAAGCCGCGGTTTTGGGCCGAGCTTAGTGGGTCTTCCGGGAGGGAGAAAAGGTACTTATTTAGTTGACATGAGTCTGATGAGTCTGTTTTGTGTGATTGACAGGATGCCGCAGGTGCTCTGGAGAGAGCGGGAGATCCCGGATGAGACCATGGTTTTCATCCGAGAGAATCACCATGTGCGATCTGTGTTGGGAATGTGCGGACTGCTGAAGTTCGCACAGATACCCATGATACGGTCGGCAGCATTGCTGCTGAACCGGTTGATCAGCTTCTGGGAGCCGGACATACAGGCTTTCCGGGTACAGGGTGAGAGGGTGGACCTCACCCTGACCGATGTATATTTTCTTACGGGGTTGCCCTGTCTAGGCAGGGTGGCAGACACACAGCCGCGGGTCACCGCGGACGTAGACATGGAGGATATGCTAGATAGGTACTGTGGTCCAGAGGCACGGGTGCATAGGAATGCACTCCTAGTGAGGGACCTACAGGAGCCAGCGGTGCAGGCCATGGCAGCATGTGTGGTCCGGGTATTGGGGTCCCAGTCACCTGAGAAGGTGTCTGGGGGTCAGATGCAGATGGTTGAGCGCGTACTGGATGGGGTGTACTACGCGTGGGGCCAGATGTTCCTGACCTGCGTTCAGCGGCAGCTGATGGCAGCGAAGGAGGAGGGCAAGGGCTTTTGTTTTGGTTCCTTCTTGTGTGCCTTCTTTATGGAGAGGGTACCCACACTGCGGCCACGGGTGCCGATCAGGGCAGGAGGTATGAGGGAGCCGCGGATGGTGCGGTGGGGTGAGATGATGCGCCGCTGTGGTGGCGGCAACGTGGGCAGGTATTTCACGCAGGAGTTGTACCTGCAGTGGCTCCAGATACCATTGACACTGGACGACTTCCCGTATTGGGATATGGACTTCACGGGAGATCTGGAGGCGCCACGAGCACCAGGACAGGCATGGGGTCCCGATGGTACGTATGTGTTTTTGTTGTATGTTATATATGTCAAGTTTTATTTATATGATAGGAGATTGATATACTGTGACTGACATATGGGTGATTTTGCAGATGTGGGCCCGAGACCGCCTCCAGGACATGTGGCATGGAGGGGTATTGTGGCCGTCCCAGCTCTGCCGGGACGATCCAGAGATTCTGGGTTCGATCCCCAGCGAAGTCGCCAAAACTGTGGCTAGGGTTTTACCCCTAGCTTGTGCAAATGAGCACCTACTAAGGAGAATGGACTCCTTAGTAGCAGTTCAGTAAATGTAAATTATTCAAGCTAAAACAAAGATATAAACTATTTTAAACATTGTGCATTAAACATAAACAAAAGATGTAAAGAATGGCTTTCTTGTATTAAAGTTACCTTCAATGTGAAGGTTGATGAAGCTCCTTGCAATGTCCAAGAGGGTTGCTCCAAGCTCCAATGTGCTCCTTCTCTTTCTCCAATGGTGGGAATGGGCCAAAAGTGGCACTCAAGGTGAAAGTAGCTCAAGGGTGAGCTAGGGTTTCAAGAGTGATTTTGGCAGAGTAAGGGTGCATATGATTGTGGATATGGAATAAGGGATCTCCATCACCTATTTATAGTTTTTTGGTGGTGGAGTGCTGACCCATGGTTTTGGGAAACACATGGTTTTGGGCAGCTGTATAGGGTTTTTTCCTCTTTTTCCTCATTATTTTATATTTTTCTTCCCTTTTTAGGGGGTTTTTGCTATTTTTGGAGGAAAAAAGGGGGTTTTTTAGCCTTTTTTAGGCTATTTTGATGGTTTTGTGGCCTTTTGGAGGCATTTTAGGCCTTTTGGAGGCTTTTTAGTGGAATTTTTGGGGTTTTTAAGGGAAATATGGTAGGAAAATGGACAAATGAGCCATATAATGTGGTAGATGAGGTAGTGAACACTTTTTGGGTGTTAACAGCATGCACACCAAGCACTGTTGTTTCATGTGTATGCTTATTTGCACCAATCATTCCATTTGCATATGCACCTTGAATTACTGTTCATGCTTCCTCATTTACAACCCTTCTTATGTATTCTTTCTATTGACCATCATATGTATGTATCCAATCAAAAATTTGTCAGGATGCTCATGCATAAAACTCTCCTCATTGAAAAAGATTTGCGCCTTTATGCCTAAACCTTTTTCAACTTGCTTAATCATCTTACATGTGCATAATATTTGAAACTTCGGTGCTAAGATCCATGTGTTTTTTTATATCATGTTTACCTCTCCAATTTAGTAAGTATTATTTGTATGTTGTGCATTGCAACTTGAATACTTTTTCTTCCAAAATCCTTTCTATCTCCAATTGATCTCTACTTTGCATTTTTGCTACTCAATATGGTTCTTCATTCTCCTTGTCATCTTCATAAACTTCATAAAAGCCATAACTTGCAAGGTCATAATGGTCCTTTACATCAAATATAGGTAAAATATCTAATTCTTATGGCAACTCAACTTCATGAGCATTATCTTTGAATCTTCTATTGATTCTATAAGCTCTGATCTTCTTCACATTCAACATGTTATACTTCCTTGTGGTGTAACTATTTTTACTCAAATGAATCATTACCAATTCCCTTGCTTCAAATACTTTATATCTTCTCCTTTTATCTACACACCCTTACATTTTGCTTTGCCTTATATTTTTCTTTGCCTTCTCTTTAATTCTTATGAACTTTTATATGCAAATCTCTCATCTACTCAACAAAAAATTATGTATTATCACTTTTGCATATAGCAGTGAAAGCAATTTTAGATCTGTGACTCTCTTTGGATTACACATATAACAATTTGAAAAGGTGATAACTATATAGACACTACTACAATACAAGGTTCCAACATACATTTTTGCATTTCATTTTATGCAAATTTGAAAGAGAAACACAATAGTATTCTTGTGTCTTGTTTTTATCTCATTTGTGTCCTATTGTGTCCATTTTTGTGTCTTTTTTATATATTTATTTTTTTATACATAAATACTTCTCATGGAATCTCGTTGTCTAAGTTGTCATGCTATGAGGGGTGTATCTATACCATAAAAGTCACCCAAGACTCACACTTGGCCTCAGTCGCACCCACTTGGGGGTTTTTGAACCTGAGTTTATGTGTTAATACAAGCTCAATTACATTGCTACTTGCCACTAGTCCACGCTCCCATGGGCCTTTTTTACAGATTATATGTCTCCTTTGGGTCTTATTTATGACCATATTTTCAACCCCAAGCATCCACTTTTACATCATTTTCTCTCTTTTTTTGTCTCACTTGACTCTTAATACATCCCATCCTTTGTCCTTCTGCATCTATTTTCGCATTAGTTTATACTCTTTTGTGTATATTTGATGCCTTGTCTAATTCAATTTTGTGTTGTTTTTTCCTTGTTTGGTTTAATTTGTGTATAGTTTGCATCCAAATTACATCTAATCTGTGTCTTTTTACTACCTCTTTTCCATCTCATGTTGTTATCCTTGTCGTGGGCTTCCCAATGAGCTATTGTGCATCCAAATCTAAGTTCATATGTAGAACATATTGTCTCAAGATGTTAATTATCTCATTTCTTACTTTGCACACCTAAGTATAGGCATTCTAGCTTTTAGTCTATCCACCTTCTTATTCTTATATATATATATTTGCTTTTATAAGGAATAGAGACACTAAGCTCTTTTGATAGGCTTTGCTAATAGATAACAATAAGGGCCTACATTTATTCTCAAACATGTGTTGTTATGTGTGTGAGTACATTGTTTATGTGGATATGTGTGTGTTGTTTATAGGGTATATGTGAGTATGTCACTTATATGGCTTTGTGAGTGCATACCTATGTGGATGTGTAATCCAAATTATGTTAAGAACAAAATGCAAGATAGCTTTTGACATAGAGATACGATTAAAATCATTTTCTATTAACAAAACATTAATGAATACATTTTAAAACTACAAAGCTATACATATTGGCAAATGTGGTAGCTTATCTTTGAGAAGAGATGTGACGAATAAGCTCATTTACAAAAAACCCACAACAAAAGTTTGAATCTAAAATTTATAATAATGTCAAAACCCCAAAAGCAAAACTTGTAAAATGCAAGAGCATTAACTGTATTTGAAGTTAGGATTGAGTTCAATGTTGTGCTAGCCAAAATTGAGTTGTACAAAGGGGAAAAAAAGGAACCTTACCATACACATTAATGCTTAGCCCACATCATCACTCTTATTACATATACATAATTACATTGATTGTAACTATGCCCATTTTAGGACTTGCATATGCCCCATCTTTTAAATTTGTTCTCACCAAGTATGTGGGATCTCTTATGTTTCTTGTAAAAGGCTCCTGGGGTCTTCTCTCCAATGTTATTTGGGTGGTAGTGTTGACATTGTTTTTGAAGATGTGGACATTGAGGTAGTTTCCTACTCTAGTTTTATGAACACCTTCTGGTTAATTGGTATTATCAAAGAGATTGTTGTGTTATTCATCTGCAAGGAGAACTTTAAATTAATAAATTATAATTTGTATCAAAGCATTTTTTAAAAGTGAAATTTCATCAATTGATTATTTATAAAAAAAAACTGTTTAAAAATTTACCTATTTTTTTTTATATAAAATTGATAAAATTTACTAAAATTTATAATATATATATATATATATATATATATAATTAATGTAATACGTATATTTAATTATATGAATGATTTATTATGATTTTGTTAATTATATAAATGATTTATTATGATTTTTCAATATAAATTGCGACCTATAAATCCTTAAAAAAAAAATCATTTATACTTTATATTTACCATTATCATAAATACTTTGTAACTAATTTAATAATTAAACTTTATATATTTATTTGTATTTTATTTTGATGTATGCCACATGCATAACAAGTGATTTTCGTTTTATAAAATTTGGTATATGCCATGCATAAGCAAAACAGATTCGGGAAAAGAAGAAAAAACAACCTAGTTTTATGATTTGAGTAAAAAAATCTTGTGGAGAAATGTGCATACCTAAAAAGAGTTTAAAATTAGGTTGCCCACATAGTTTTTCTTTATGTTTGTTTTTTTTTAAATATGTATTCGGCATGGATCTATTTGATGTCTTGTATGGATCTTGGCCATATTATACCAAACATGGATCTGGGCCGAAATAAAGCCTTGCGGGAATGGATCTTGTGATAGATACAAGCAGTTCACGACTTCTAGATGGTCCTTGCATGGTGGCAATTAGGTTATGCTATGGTACATGGAAAGTTGGTGAAGCAAGATGTTTTTGAGTTAGATGCCTCGAAATTGAGGGGGTAAAGTGATTATGATGGTTAGAGGAGTTGGTGGTGAGTATAAGGACTTTTGTACTACTCACAATTTTTTTTTGACATATATGGTGGATTATTCATATGTACATATTTTTAGCCTTGGATATACATCCATGCATAGCCTATGCATGATCCAATTGAATCTAAGTAAGTGAGGCATATGACCTTGCATGGGTAAACGATAAAATCCAAGGAATGGCCTTGATACACATTACTACAAGGTCAAGGCCATTCAAAAGTGCTTGTGAATTATAATGAAGTGTATGGAGTCATAGCAAGCTTCATTTTGGTTAGGTTATGAAGTAGTGATGACCATATGTGTTTTGACCTAAGAATAGGATTGGTGAATGTAATTTCTCCACCAAAGTGGTTTAGTTAATAAATATAGGAACAATGTGAGTTAGAATGTGTTTATTTATATGTGAAATTTATAACTTATTTAAATATATTTAGAAAAAATAATGTTAAGAAATGGACTCAATATAATGGAGATGATAATATGTGGAATTTATAATTTCTTCAAACATATTTTGACAAAATAATGTTAAGAATGGATTCAATATAATGGAGATGATACAATTTTAAGGGTATTTTATTTATATTTGTTGAATTTTGGTTGTTATTGATGTCAACTAATGTAAAAAAGAATGTCAACTGGTTCAGTTTGAGTTATTGATGTCAAGTAGTTTCAACATTCTTATGTTAGCTTGAAGAAGTATATTAAAGCCACATTGAAGAAGTATATGCGCAAGCAAGATGGTGAAGTATATGGACGCCGGTGTGAAGAATTATATCTAGAAGTTGCATCCAATATGAAGTGTGTCCAAGGGTACATCATGGATATCTAGCGTGAATAAGTACATAAGGAACATGTGCTTGAGTAGGTCACAAGTCCATCCAGTCATAGTTCTTCAAGGTACAAGCTAAAGGGTTGGTTGGACAGAAGGTAGAAAAATGTGCAAGCAAGCCAAAGAACACATGGGACAAAGTCTAGTGTGCGCAAGCAAGCCAGAGGAGAATCTCGTATGCGCAAGCAAAGCCAAAGTGATGTGCACAAAAAGCATGAAAACAAGAGATGGTTAAGCAATTATGCAAGTCCTGAAAGCGCGCAGGTCATCACCAATCAGAAGATTCTTTCAGTTGATAAAGGGTGCACAAGTTTCAAGAAGTGTGTAGCAGTTGATGTCAACATATGCACAAATTCCACAGCTGAAGACTCAACAAGTGTGCAAGTCCCACAAATGATGGTATTGCAAGGGTCAAAGTCCCACCAAGTCGAATATCACATATGCACAAGTTCTGTAAAGCATTGATACGCCAAGTACGAAACTCTCACAAGTAATGGTACAACAAGGGTAAAAGTCCCACCAAGTCGAGGATCGTGTATGTGCAGAACACCCAAGAAATGACAGATCAATGACGTAGAACATGACACGTGGCATATGCATAATCCAAGAAGTAAGGAAGAAGGAATGCCACAACCAACTTGTGGACATACAATTCATGCAGGACATGTATAAATAGAGATGCAAGTTGAAGATTTGAATTAAGCTTGATGGCAAGGCTATAGAGCTTCAAGTGGAAGATACAAATTGATATTCGGGGCATCACGAGCTCGAGATACAGAATAGAATGATCTAGCGAGGAGCCGAGTGCGCACATGGAACATAATGATATATTGATGGTGCGTAGAATGATGTTGTAGATCTGTGACATATGCGCAAATACTAAAAGGCAAAATTATAGAAGTATGTGCAAGTGCGTGAGGACCAAATGACAGTATTGCTGACAGCATACAAACAATCACATTTGTATTGAATTTAGAAGCGCAAAGACAAAACTGAGACATATTAGAATATGCGCATAAGTTTGGCTGATGCATGAAGGTTAACGTGAAGTGTGCGAAGCAAGGAAGTCCATCTGATGTGCGATGAAAAAACATCAGCAAAATTTTGTATGCACGTCATGATGAGGATGGTCTTAGGCAAGTGCGTTAAACCAAAAGGACGAATCATATGGTGCACAACATGTCACAGATTGTCTAAAGGAATGTAGCACTTAAACAGAACAGACACATCTAAGTTAGTGCACAGTTCCATCTAATACTGATGCATAATCTCATAACATCAAGCTATCAATTGAAAGCATAGTATTAGTTGGTGAGTGTAGTTGCATAGTAGTAGAAAGGTAGAATGAACCCTGGTGTAGACCGCGGGATCAAAATCACACAGTACATGAAGTGATTCATCAACATAAGCGAAGAATTGAGTGGAATGAGAAGTCAAGTGATGTATGCAGGGGAGTGATTGCAATAAGATTGCATACAGAAGGTGCGCACAACAGAACGAACTACAGAAGATCAGAAGTGTGCGTGAGTTGAAAGTTCAGTATGGCAGAATATTATCTTGGATATCTGGGCGGCAGGACAGGGCAAGGAGCAGGAGGTCGTATCCTCCTTCCAGTTGATGCTGGAGAACACAGGGAGTTGGTGCTTCCTTCAGGTCGGTGCCTGTAAAACCAGGGGGTCGGTGCCTCCTTCCAGTTGGTGCTGGTAAACACAGGAAGTCGGTGCTTCCTTGAATGTATTCTTTTCATTACAAAAGAGCACTCCGTGGTTTCATCCTGATTGGGTTTCCACGTCAAAATCCTGTGGTGTTCTGTGTTCTTTGTCTTGGTGCATATGTGGATGAATGTTTTATTTATGTTGGACGCATAATTAAAGATCAAGATTAAAGTTAAGACTAATAGGATAAAGAAGGTAAAAAATGATGATAACTGCACTGATATTGATTCACCCTCCCTCTTAGTATTAAATTGATTCCAACAATTGGTATCAGAGCGGGTGTCTTCAGTAACAGGTTAACATCTAGAAGATATATCCTTGCACAAACATGGACAAGCAGGAAGGTCTTTCAACTAACATAGCACCAAGGTTTGATGGCACCAACTATATCTTCTGGAAGGTTAGGATGTAAGTTTATCCACAATCACTAGGGGTAGATGTCTAGCAGTCCATTATTGACGATTACAATGTTCAAGCAATAGTGCCAATTAATCTAGTATAGAGGAGAATATATGAATGCAATGCAAGAGACAAAAACGAATTGCTTTGTGGTTTGACTGGTAATGAGTTCGTCAAGGTTATGCACTTCGCATCAGCCAAGGAGGTTTGGGACAAACTTAGAGGTGTTTATGAAGTTGATGAGAAGGTAAATAAAACAAAGTTGCAGAACTACTCTGGGTTATTTGAATCTCTGAAAATGAAAGATGAAGAGCACATTACCTCTTATTTCTTAAGAGTTGATGAAATAGTTAATGCTATCAAAAGTCTTGGGGTCACTTTGGAAGAAGAATCCGTAGCGCTTCAAACCATTGCCTCCATTATTGACCTGGATATGGGTCTTACAACGATTGCATTTCAACCCTGGAAGGCAGAACCCAAAATTGTTGCCAGTGTTGCCACTATCCATGCTGAGACTGGAGCTGCAGAGATTGGACCAGAGAGAGAAAATATTCCAGAGAATGCCGGAGGGGAATGTTTTTGCAGGACCGTCACTCTGATGCCTCATATAAAGGCGGGATTCTCTGTCACCTGTATGCATTAAATCCACGCATGCGAGCCAGATGTAGTCGATCTGCCTACGCCATCGTTTGATCCTAGGGAACGGGGGAAGAAATCTTGAGTGGATTTCGACAATGACCAGGAGGAGATTCAGCCAATGGGTTGGATTGGCCATTAATAGGCAGAGAAATCTAGGGATTCTAAGGAACCCACACATTATCAATATGTTTCCCATTGCTAAAAAAGGTCCCGCAGTTCAGCCTAGCGCCAACATTGGCTAAAGTGTCCGCTGCATGGTTATTGTCTCTTAAAATGTGGAAGAAGGACATGGAAGTGAAGTTTTTAGCCAAAGCATTGAAGTGAAAATGAAATTTGGACAAGGGAGAGTGATACTTCTTTGCTAAGGGCCGAGCTTCTTTGATAACCATCAATGAATCTCCAATAACCAGCACCTTCTGAATGTTGTTCTCCTTGAGGATATTCAAGCCTCTAATCAATGCAAGCCATTCCGCGTCATTATTCATTTGCCTGCCTAACCCCCAAGCAAAATCTGTCATTTTGGTTCCATCGGAGTCCAAAAGGACTCCCCCCGCACCTGCCAACCCTGTTCTTAATGATGCTTATTGATGTTGGTCTTATTAATGATTAATTTTTAATCATGTTTATTAATTATTAATTATTAGTTATGTTTATTAATGATGCTTATTGATGTTTGGTTTTATTAATTATTAATTATTAATCATGTTTACTAAATGTTGACTTTATTAATTAAGCTTATTGGTTATTAATTATCAATGATGGGATTGTGATTAGTGTGTTGTTTGGTGTTTGGTGTTAAATGAAAATGATGTCATGGCAGACTAGAACATATAAATATTATTATTTTATTCAAATTATTAGGTACATATTTATTGGTTTTAACTTTTGGATAAGGTGGTTGGCCTACTTTGATGACCCTCCTTGAAAGAGGTGGGGGTGTTCTTCCCAATAAAAGGTTGTGGAGTAAGGCAGAAGAATGGGGATGAGAGGGGGAAGGTGAAGGAGAGACAGGTGGTTGTTTTTTAGTGGAAGGAAATGACCATAGAAAATTAAGTTGGGTTGTTTGTGGATTTCACAGGCATGGAGGGATATAAATCTGTGAAGTTTTCTAGAGCTAGCAGTTGGTGAAACTGCTAGTTGGATGAGAGGTAAATCCCAGTTTGGGAACTCTTGGAGCACGGGAGCATCAGAGGACAACTGGATTCAAATTCGAATATATTTAACAGGTAAATCGTTATGTTCCTCCTATTTCAATTTGGTAAATTAGAAAATACAATACATGAAATTTATGATCATGCTCTCAAGGGTAGCTTACTCATAATGTTATCAAATTCATATGTATGCTTATATAATCAAATAAACTATTATAGATAAATTGTTGATTGATAAATTGATGTTAGATTAGATAAATTGTTGTTAGATAGTATTTAAGGATCCACAAGGGGTCCTTACACTAATCATCAACCCTTTTGTTAGATCATGTGGGTCCATTCTCTAGGGGATAGATATCAACAAGAGAATGACAACTGATGAGATGAGAAAAAAAGTTTGAGAGTGAGTCGGGTTTGGCTGAAATGCCACAGATCTTAGAGCTGTGAATGGTAAAGTTTTGGTCTCCTCTAATGATAAGGTTTGGGAGGGAGATCAAAGTTGAAGTAGATAGAGATTCCCAGAAAGATATCTAGTCATGGGATGGTGCATAAATATTTAGCAGATCTAAAGAGTAGTTTAGGGATAAGGAGAAAATTGAAGCAATGATATAGTGATAATGGCTCATCGCACAAAAGCATATTGAAACAATGAGTAGGCTTTGTCTATGGATGTTTGTCCAGGTCCCATTGTAAGTGTTTGTTTCACGTGTAGTAATTTGTTATTGGTGTTTTGCTAACTGGAGTTTCATATAGACCTGCAGTTTTCAGTTGAAGCAACTAATTTTCGTCAAGCAGTAAAGGTTTTAATGATTAAGAGTTTCATTCCGTCCTTGTTAGTGATGTCGTTCGCTGTCCTCATTATCTATGGTGTTTTCTAATCGTAGAATTTAGGATGAAATAATTATCCCATACCATTGCCAACCCTCCTTAATTTTTGCTCGCATCCACCATATAAAATTTTAGTCTAGAAATTTAAACTTCTTGAATATTTTTTATGAGGTGTATGTTGTACACATTGTCTCTTGAATGCACATAATCAAAGGATGAATCTTGTTGGAGAGAATCTTTAGGGCCCTTTGCTTTGAGGCATACCATATGCCTCTTATGTTTTGGGATAACAAGATAATTTCTTAACCCATAAAGGGGTTGCTATGCTAAGGACCCCATAGATTGTTTGTTATTTTCTTGCTAGTACTTCCATCTCCGCATTACTGATAGCATGACTGAGATGAGATCTCCTCCCTCAAAATGTTGGCGTAGAGCTAGTACGAGTCATGATTAATCCTCTCAATGACTATATTCAAAATTTGATTGGGATTTAGTGAGGTAGTGAGGCCCGAAGGTTGGGAAAAATATAGTATTGGATGATGTATTTCCTTTGTGCTCCAACATAGTATGAAATCATCATAATTTGAAAGATTTGTACTAGGATATGGGATGGATGAGATTGGATAGGAGAATGAGGGAGAAGGAGAGGGGTTGTCCTTCATCTATTCTGAGCATACTATCTTAAGAGGAGGAGGGTGCTCAAGCTGAAAAGTTATGAGTATATGCTCTAGTTCTTTGAACCAAGCCAAGAGTTGAGCATTTACCTTTGCTACTTCATTATCGATTTTTGTGTGGGAATATTTCAAGACATCATGCTCTGCTTCAATGTTTGATAGTTTTCTTTTCCCCTTCTATTCTTGCGCCAAAGACTCGGTCCCAAAATATGAAGGGATCATCATAGATTGCGTGCTTCTGACTTCCTTAGATGGTTTATCATAAGGGCATCACCATGATACTTGCAATTGTTGCACTTGAAGAGGACATTCTTGTAATCCAAATATTGCATATAGTGGTGATCACTTTCTTTGAGCATGATCACGTCCAGAAGTCCTTAAGAAATGTCCATTTCAACACAAATTGTTTTCATCGATGTTTTAGATTTGTTTTCTGTTTTTTGGGGCAACTTTCAAAAATTTCTTTAGTGAGTTGGCAATGATTTTGAATATGGGGGTTTCCCAAAATTATAGGGGGATGCATGGTATTTTAAACCATAGAGAAAGTGTGTGTATGCGCTCTCTGATGGAGTTGAAATCGACGTGCCAGTGAAACAGAGTGAGAGTTGAGTTTCCCCAAAACCAGGGACCATCCATTGCTATTTTTTCACGATATTATGTAGAATGGAAAACGAAAGTGATGTAGCCCTGGGAGCTTGTGTGTTTGAGAGGGACATATCCAAGAATATGTTCCCAGGTGCACACGCTCCAGTCCTTTAGTACTTCCTCTGTGAAATGACGATCATTAAATCTTCCTATGAGACCCCTTTCAATGTGTAGTATCACCTTCTCTTGGAAAAAGGTCGGGTCTATAATTTCCTTCATTTCACTTGTGTGACGTTTATTGCACTTGTCTCAACACCGGTGAGGTCGCTTTCCTTGAATTGGGTGAGAGGGGTCCATAAAGGGAAGGGGCACGGTGTGGATTGGGTTGGATGACATCAGAGTCCAAAACAGAGGATTGTCAACAGGGGATGAGTGGGTGACTAGTTTAGATGGGGACAACATGTCGGGAAGGCATGTAAAGGGAAGTGTATGTGGATCATTGTGTGCGTAGGATAAAAGACAACCAAAATGCCCCGCTTTTCCGGTGGTTTTGGGATAAAAAAGGTTAAAATTCTTGCTAGAAATTGCAATTTTCCAATTTTGGTAATTTTAGAGATTGGGATTGCTTGCTCTAGACTAATTACCCAATTTTAAAACTACCTAGATCGCCGAAATTGCAATATGAGCACTCCAAATTGCTATTTTGGCCAGAATTACTCTATCGGATTCCAACGAGTCAGGGGCATTTTAGTTAGCGTTTATACAGCTCCATCATTGTGAGGCGGTGAATTGTGTACCGGGGAAGCATGAGATGCCATGACAACCTAGGTGTTCGAGGCATGCTAAGTGGGAGAGGTGGGTCGAGGGGTCGTACCAGGTGATTGATTGACAGGGCATGAAAACCTAGGCCGACCTTTTTCATTTCATGTGCACCCATTAATTGCATAGCCAACTTTTCCATATATATATATCACACTATACATATATGCATAAATTACACTATCTTATATTTTTTACATGATTCGTTAATGGTTATATCACATTGTCACTCTATTATATGTATATATCGACATTATTTGTATATATATCCATTTCAAAGTTAACTTTTTACAGTGACCTTTAAAATTAAGTGTCCTTGTTATAGTTTGTGGTGTTTTTCATTTTTATTATAAAAGACTTCTTGGGTCTTCCCTTTGATTGCTATTTATGTGTTAGTATTGACATTGTCTTTGAACATGTTGGTTCTAATGTAGTTTCCTACTCTACCTGTATGAGCACCTTGCAATGAACCTCATATTTTATAGCCTAACATGTCATATGAATTAGTGGATGTTTATGTTGTTAGGCATCTGGATAGTTTTGTGGAAAGGCGTGCTAGTTTGAATCTCCCTATGTGAGGTGCACTAATGTCTACTGACGAGTTTGATATGGATGCCATTTATGAATGTGGAAAAATATCCCTTAGATTTACTCACAAAATTTTCTTAAAAAAACAAAACAAAACAACCATAATAGATTGAGGACACAAATGAATTATAAAATCCTCTTCATCTAGGAAAATATTTTCTCATCTACAACTTACAATTATGTCCATAAAGTAGTAAAATTACACATATTGATTCAATAGTACAATACTTTTTGATGGGATAAATTTAATAATAATAATAATAATAAAAGAGTATATCCCTGACAACATAATATAAGAAGAAGCATACAATTATATAAAATAAGTTTTAGAATATTTCAAAATATAATACAAAGTATAAACAACTTTGACATCGATTGAGATACATTTTTTTTTTTGAGAAATTATTATATCATATGACTAATTGTTGTGGAAATAGTTAAACATGATAATTAATAATAAAAATAAAAAATACAAAACTATCATATCTTATTATTATTATACCTACCGAAGGCATGTATATTATTAGTATTCGATTTTTGTTGAATCATTATTAGTTTCTACCTTGCCTAAAAATTTATATTAGATTTCCTAATTCTTACATTAGAGATTGGATTTTTTATTTTTATTTTTCTCAAATACTTTATTTCGTTTATCTAGCACGTCATTGGTTGATCACTTGGGGTCTTATTGCAAAGGAGACAATGGATTTCTTGTCATTGGGGTATTTAATGCTTCTGCCGATGTATTGGCTGGGAGAAGCTAGCATTTACACCAAGGTCAAGAGTTTAATGATATTGTAATGTTAAAATCATTGACACACACACACACATATCAAGCACTTAACATATGGCATTCTCATTCTAGTTGCTATTAGTTTGAATTGTATTCTTGTCATTGGGGTATTTAATGCTTCTGCCGATGTGTTGGCTGGGAGAAGCTAGCATTTACACCAAGGTCAAGAGTTTAATGATATTGTAATGTTAAAATCACTGACACACACACACACATATCAAGCACTTAACATATGGCATTCTCATTCTAGTAGCTATTAGTTTGAATTGTATTTTATGCCATGTTTACAATTTTGTTGAAAGTATTTTTTAATCTTCATGATGAGCATTGAATTCACGAAGCCTTCACACCAATTCATCTCACTTCCTTCACCGCCAATTGCCCACAAATAACTACAAAATGCAAATTCCCCATATTTTGAGGCTGAGGTTTGCAAAGGGACTATGGAATATTTTCTTCTTCATATTATTTACACTCCCAGGATTGGCAAATTTTCTTCTCAATCTCAATCTTGACGAGGCCGAGCAAAGTTATCTCTCTACATAACACAGGTTATGATTTTCATGCCTTTGGGTTTCTTTTATAATTCAATCAACAAAAGGTGCAAGTACCAATACTTTTATACAATACAGTCTTCCATAGTACATAGTTGCAATCCCATTGATTATTGTTAGGACTATGGAATCTGCTTGCTTATTTTGTTTCCTGGGAATTGACTCAATTAAAAAAGAAAAAATATTATAAACGACCGAGACAAAATTTCTATATAATTTCAGCCTTTGATTCTTAGCTAAACATTACTTTCTGACCTGTTGCAATCCTCTCGGTTTACCCCGCAAACCTTTGTCAATCCATGCTCTAGAATTTTGTTGAATGATTCCACAATCAATCTCCTTGGTTGGCATGGCTCATGAGGCAGTGAGGGATGGTTGTGGTTCATGAGATTTAAAATAAGGGTTCATATCATCTACTTGCACTTTAACACAAGGGGTCATGTACAATGATAGATCTGAACACCAATAGCAAGGGTGCATGTATTGAAAGTTTGTACTATAGTTGTTTATATATGTGCACAATAGAGTGTGAGGGAGGGCATACTCCAACACTTAGACTATGGAAGGGAAAATAAATGCTAGAACACATATTAGAGGGTTGAGAGAAACAAACAACATTGTTTAGGTCGAGGGGATCCTCTTTCGAACTCCCACCCTTTTTACCTTTTTATTAATTCAAATAATAAAACTAAATTTAAAATTAAAACTAATTTTATTGGGAGAAAGCAAGCTAGGTCATACCTGCTGAATCCTTTGAGGGATTTTTTCAAACTTCATAGCAAGCCAAATAGATCTTGCACCCATTGCAGCATTCTTTTCAAAAAGAAATATGTAATAGATACTTTTTATCACTGCAACAAGTTTTTTAAAATAAATCATTTATAAATAAGGGAAATAACTGCAAAGCAACTAGTCCCTGCTTTAAACTTATGTTTATAATTGAGCTGTGATATATGTTTATTGAAAAGAAAATATTTATAATATTAGTTGTATTGTTTATTTATTATTGTAAATATTTGTAAGAGGAGTTAATATGTAAACACTTGCTTCCTAAAAAAAGTATGAAAAAATAGTAATAAGCTCCTAAAGTTGTTTATTAAGATATCTTAGTTTGTATTATAAGGAATAATTTGGTTGGAAAATGGTTAAAGGATGTATGGGTTTGCTACTTAGATATTAGTGAGTTAGTAGCATCAATCATAGAAAATGATATTCCACTATTATGTTTAACTATAATCATAGTCAACCATAGTAGTTAGGGAGATGAGGAATTAGTGGTCAAAGCATACTAGTGGATTGCTTGCTCAATGATTAGTGTTAGAAGGTGTGAATGATAAAAGAGGTTAATAGATTAGTGGTTAAAGTTATTTTATGTTAATGATTTGAGAAAAATGGACCTTAATGCATGTTGAAGAAGTCAAATTAATTTAATAGACATTAATAAATACTTTACCATATTGCATTTAGCTAATATCCTATTACACTACAAAAATATGAAAAATTTGTTTTTTTTTTTTTTTTTTTTTTTTAATTTAATTTAATTTTATTCTGAAAAGCAAGTATTAAACAATTTTGTTGTTCTCTTAAGAGGTATGTATTAAGCAACTATGTTGCTACTTTCACTTGTTTGAATATAATATATGTGTGCATTTCTAGTTGTTATAACTTATCAATTGGAATTTGATGAAACTCTTAGCACCCACTTTTATCCATGACCACACTACACTTGCATCTTGGAAAAAAAATTATTAGTGCATAAAATTCATACATGTTATTTGGATGATAGATTTTACGTGTCTATTGAACAATTCCTTCCCTTAGGATCAATCCTATTCAGGCTGCTATTATGAACAATTCCTTCCCTTAGGATCAACCCTTGTCAAGCTGCTATTATGGCTAATGAAACAACTTGCACCTTATCCAATACCTTGAACTCTATTGAACAATTTCTTCCCTTAAGAACAATCTTAGTCAAGCTGTTATTATCGCTAACGTAACACCTTGTTGTAGTTTAGCCTCATGCCAAGGAGCTAACTAATTTTCATTTATATATAAATTTTGACGACAAAATAATATGTCATTTTCACAAAACAAAATACAAAATAATATTTAGAAGAATTGCTCACAGGATATGTATGTACTAGTTTAGATTCATGCCCAAGAGCTAACTAATTTTCATGCAACTTAAAAGAAACGAACAAACATAGTAAAATGGATATTTATTATTCTTAGCTGCTATTTTGACCTACCACGTTCACTAACTCGATCCACACTTTGACCTACCACCTTCACTAACTCGATCCACACTGTTGTTGTTCTTTTGACATGTCCAACCATATTCATGATACAATTTATAAACCCATTAAAATCATAAATAAAATTAAAATATATTATAAGAATAATCCATTTATGTCAGCTATGCTATGTTTTAAAAAACGAAGTATTTTTCCCATTATTAAAACAAAGTATTTTTTCTAACAGAGTTTGTTTGTTTTTTATTTTTATTTATTTTTTTTCGTTAATCTAGTAGGTATTTTTTTTTTCCCCCAAAAAAAAGCGTAATTTCATTTCATCCATGGAGTACGAAATTACAATGATCAACTCACTCATCTAGAGTGGAGTATAGAACTGCTGTGACAATCACCCTGTAGTGTGCCCAAAAATAGCTCCGATGTTCTCACTATGTGAGCAATAACATCATTTACAATACGCAAGTATAAACTTCTTCAATATCTTTACAGAACTAGTATTGACTATTACAAAAATAATTTCTAATTTTATAAACAAAGCTGCATATGCAAAACAGTTTGTAGTTTTTCTGTCTCCTCAAAAATATAAAACCTGTATCAGTAACCGGTACCAAAAGACCCATAATCTCGATCATTCTATGAACGGCCTGTGGAAGAAGGCACGCTCATTCCCATTCAGAAATTCATATATTTTCCAAGTGCCGTCCCCCAAATTGAGTCCTTCCTTTGAGGCCTTGTCCGCCTCAGAATTGTTCTCACGATAAATGTGCCTGCAAGTGTTGGCCCGGTTTTGCAACCAGGCTTAGTGCTATGGGCACCTGCTAACTAGTAGCAGCAGTTTCAATGGAAATAAATAACAATAAACTAATTAAACAAGACTATTCATGGATCTAAGCAAAGATATTAAGCAAATAACAAGAATAATTTAAAATCAAGAACAGGAACATATAAAATAAAGAATTTGTATTGAAAGAATGGGGCAAGCAAGTGCTTGCGGAATCAATACCTCTAATGGTGAGGTTGAATGGCTCCAAGGATGAGCAACTCCAATCTCCAATGGTCTCTTCTCCAATGTGGTTTGCAATGGCTAAAATGCTCAAGAGAGATTTCAGCAGCATAAGGATGAGATAATGGATGGATCTGAAATGAGGAGCCCCTACCACCTTTTTATAGGTTTTGGTGGTGGGAAATACCATTTGTGGTTTTGTGGAAACCAAATGGTATTGACCAACATGGTTTAGGTACTTTTCCCTCCTTTTTCCTTTTTTGAATAAAAATAATATTTTAATTCCCTTTTTAATATTTTTGGGAATTTGGACCCTTTTTGAGGGTTTTTTATGATTTTCTTGGAAAAATAATCTTTTTTAATGTAAAAAAGGGGTGTACTAAGGTCTTTTGGTGACCTTTTGTTGGTTTCAGAGGCTCAGATGGTGGAAAAGTGGACAAATGGGTCATGTGAGTAAGGGAATGAGCTAGTGAGCACTTTTTAGGTGTTAACAGATTGCCCCCTGATGTGTGAGGGCAGGAGCTCATCGTATGGCCGATAGACATCATAGTTCTTTTGTCTTTTTCTGGGGTTTTAGGGGAGAGAAGAGAGCAGTTGGAGACTGGAGCCACGGCCCTTGGAAGCTGCAAAAACAAAAAATATTACATGGACTCAATATGAATGAGGTATAATCTCTGATAAAGGACGAGGCGGGCATTCCCATGCTCGTATCAAGACATATACAAAACAATTAGTCTCAAGAAGGGGGATCTAATACAGAAAGAAATATACTGGTACATCATAATGGTCTAGAGGGGACATTATTGTGGGATATACTCATGATCATGGCTGATCTCCATAACTGATACACTGGAATAACTGTTGAACTGCTGAAACTGAATGTGTCCAACATCTGTATGGACTCAATGACTGTGAGCCATTTCTGGGAAGTATTTGTATCTGTATACTCGGGGGAGTATAAAACTGGGGTACATCTGAATACTGTCGCCATACGCAACCCGGATATCTATAGAAAAAATGTAACTGGTTGTATCCATAGGTAGACTCTCAAATGTGGAGGAGGCAGGTGGTATCCGGGGTCTTCGACTAATAACTGAACGGACCAATACCCTGTGCGAGTCTCAACAATGCGATCAAGGTGTTGAAGTCGAGCATGTGAGAAACAACCATTTGGAGAGGCAGTAAGGATTCCTCTCGAAATGATTCGTAGGCACTCATCATAGATGGTAATGAGTCCAAGACACAGGGACCTCTAGGTCTATCCTCTGGAATCAATGTGGTTGTCGTCGACAGAGGGAAACCAACAACTAACAAGGCAATGATGTTTCCTTTGTAGGAGCACGAGGTGTATAACTGAAGTGATGTAGTACTGCTGGTGGGACTGACATACTTTTGGGGATGGGAAATAACTGGGTCAAAAAATGGGTAGACTCAAACTTCCTTTGTTCAGAGCATGATGACATGGTTGACCTGGCAACATAGGGAACTGACTTGTAGGTGTGGGGATCATCTTTTAGGGACTGAAGGGTATGTACTGACTCTGGGGGGTGAAGCTGATGGTAGCTGTCGAGGGAGTTTCAGGGTGACATACTGCAGAATACTCTGAACAAAGGCGACCAAAATGGGGAAGCTGCTATGTGAGTAGACATGATGTGTTGTAGCGCCAAGAGGCACCATTGATTCCTTTTTCGTAGTTTTAATGAGCTCCAAGAAGGGATAAAAGTGTGCTCTGAAATGGTACGGTCCTGTGGATTTTGTGAGCCCAGGACGGCGCCTGCTCATGGTTGCTTTCATGTTTAGAGAGTCTGAAAACGGTAAGTGGACTCTATTGGTGTTTCTTTTTCGTAAGTTTAGTCTCCCAGGCCCGAAAAAGCATAAAATGATGCGAATGGAGAACTCTTCTAGCCGATGTGACTAGAGTATACCTTTTTCGTAATTAGTCTACAAGGTCCGAAAAAGGGGTAAACTTATACCAGGTAGACGCCCTTTCAGATACGTTTAGCGAGCATGAAAGGAAGCAAGATTGCTCGGCGATCTTTTCATTGTTTTAGGAGTCAGAAAAGAGCTTAACAGAAACTCCCTAAGTGCCTTTTTCGTAAAAGGGGTTGCTCGGCCCGAAAAAGGGATAAACTTATACCGAACAAAAATGGATTGATGAGGGCGAGGAAAGGTCTCAAGCATCATCATCTGTGCGGAAAACCGGATCCGGTGACATAAGGATTGTCAGAAACGGAGAACGGGCGATGTGGCACGCAAACCGAGGTAACAAGGGGACGTGGAAAAAATGCCTGAAAAATCTAAAGGTGAGAGCGAGAAATGATCTCAAGCATCATCACGAGCGCGGAAAACTGAATCCGGCGATATAAGGCACATCGAAAACGGAGAACGGCCGATGTGGCACGCAAACCGAGGTGACGAGGGGGCGTGGAAAAAATGCCCGAAAAATCTAAAGGTGAGAGCGAGAAATGATCTCAAGCATCATCACGAGCGCGGAAAACTGAATCCGTCGATATAAGGCACATCAAAAAATGGAGAACGGCCGATGGGGCACGCAAACCGAGGCCACGAGAGAGGCTAAAAAATGGTCAAAAAATGGACCCCGTGAAAACGGGAAACGGAAGGAACCTCTATGAAGTTCTCGCTGTGTTGATTCCAACGGTACCAACGGTTTGAGAAATGGACTTCGTATGATACCGCAATGGTTGTTGGAAAATTGGTAGATTTTCTATAAATAGGACGTGGGGCCCAAATGACTTGTCATTGTTACGTGCGAGTTTGATAGAGCTGTCAGAGCTATTTCTTGATTTCCGGGAGATTTCACCGTTGGTTTTCGATTTAGCGAGTTGCAGGTAACTCTATTCGCCTTAACTTTGTCAATTATGTCTTTTTTGTTTGGCGGCGGGCCCCCGAAGGCCGCGAAACTCCACGTTGACTCTCCAACGTGGAACCGCGCGGGTTTCGGGGCTGAACCCGCAATGAACCGCGCGGGTTTTAGGCTCACAGTCGCGATGTTCATCGCGACTGTGAGGTCGAAACCCGCGATGTTCATCGCGAGTTCATGGGGGATAGTCGCGATGTTCATCGCGACTGTCCGTCCAAAACCCGCGATGTTCATCGCGGGTTTTTGCATGGATCTCGCGATGGTCATCGCGGCTTTTTGTGGAAAAGCCGTGATGGGCATCGCGGTTTTTTGTGTAAAAGCCGCGATGGGATTTTTCTAAAATTTTTATGCTGGGGCTAAAAATTTCTTCTGTTTTCCTGGCAGGATGTTGCGGAGACCTCAGTCCGTGTGGCGGGAGAGGGAGATCGATGGTGATCTCATGTTGAGGATTGAGACTGATGCAGGGGTGAGACAGACCCTGGCTATGAGCGGACTCTTGAAGTTCGCTCAGATCCCGCCTATACGTTCAGTGAGACGGCTCCTGAACAAGCTTGTGCAGTGGTGGGTGCCGGCAGAGGGTGCCTTCATTATTGGTGGTGAGATGTTAGAGATCACTCTCACGGATGTATATTTTTTGACTGGGTTGCCTCGCTTGGGTGAGGTGGGTGATATTTTGCCGAGGTTGCCTCCGGGTGTAGATATGGAGGACCTCTTGCAGACTTTCTGTGTGGATGATGCTGTTTTGGTAAACAACTCTATTAGTCTGAAATTCCTACGTGAGTGGGATATGCGAGCTGTTGGTGCCTGCGTTCTGAGGATATTGGGTGCTGCTGCACCACATCGTATGTCTGGGGGGCAGACGATGATGGTGGATTCCGTTCTACAGGGTACTTATTATGCCTGGGCGCAGATGTTCCTGGCTGGTGTCCAGAGAGATCTGGACAAGGCCATTAGAGAGGGAGGCGAGTTTTGTTATGCCTCGTTTTTATGCTGTTTTTTCTTCGAGCGGGTGCCGACCTTGCGGCCACGGGTACCCGTTCGTGCTGGTCTTCCGAGTGAGCCTCGTATGATGAGGTGGGGGCAGATGATGCCCCGTGCCGGCGGTGGTGTCCGCGGCTACTTCACGGAGGATTTCTATCAGCAGTGGGAGCAGATGCCTCTGGTGATTGAGGACTATCCCTACGCCGGCATGGACTACCGAGGTGACCCAGAGATGCCTCGTGCCCCAGGACAGGCCTGGAGTTTAGACGGTATGTTTGTGTTTTATTTGATATTATATCATGTGTTGTTTGATTTATCATTGATGATTTTTTTTTTGTATAGTATCTGATGACTTATTTGCTTTGTGCAGATGTGGGTCCAGTGCCACCACCTGACTATGTGGCTCGGCAGGGGCGGGCGATGGTGGTCGCCCATGCACCTGTACCTGTACCTCCTCCGCGTGGTGGAGGATATGCAGCTCGTGGGCGAGGGGTTGGCCCTCATGATGACGCCATAGATGGTGTCCGACGGACCTTTGCCCGGATCGTAGCTGGGCTCCCCGAGGATGGTTGGAGAGACCTGGATCGGGATATTTTGCAGGGATGTCTCGGTGCGCCGCCTGAGTGGCAGTCGCTCCTGTTGAGGGCATCGGTGTTCGTGGCGAGGCAAGGGGATGGTAGGCGAGATGCTCCGGCAGGGCCGGCTCAGGGGAGGATACGTCTGAGGGACGATCCAGCTGGGCCAGCAGAGCGGCGAGTTCGGGGTCGTCATGACCCGGCGGGGCCGGCGGAGGAGGAGTCGGAGGATCCTAGGGATCCAGATGAGTAGATATATTGTATCTGCCCCCAAATGCTGATGAGCATATGGGGAAGCATTTTTGTATGACAGATGTATTTTTTGTATATCGGGTGCTGAGGGCACTTATGACATGTTGACTATTTGATTTATATATAGATGTGGATATATATTTGGATATATTGTTGTGTATGCACGTGGATGCACCTTTGTCTTTTGTATATGCCCGTGGAGGCACCTGTTATGCACGTGGATGCAGTATGTTTGTTGATTTATGTATGCCCGTGGAGGCACATGTTATGCACATGGATGCATTATTTTGGTTGTTTGTTTTATGCCCGTGGAGGCACATTTTATGCACGTGGATGCACTTTTGTTTATGGATATGACATGATGTGATTGGTGTGCCAGTCGAGGACACTGTTGGCCATATTATCTGCTACACTATTGAGGTGTCTCGGGACATGTGTGAATGTAATGGATTCAAACTGTCTAACCATTTGTTTAGTGCACAGGAATTTTCTGAAAAGACAGGGATCGCGTACCTGGTAATCATTGTTGAGCTGGGAAACTAGGAGCTGTGAGTCCAAGAAAACGTCGAGGTGACGTATGCTCATCTGGAGAGCAGCGGCCAGGAGACCGGTCACGGCATCGTATTCAGCTTGATTATTGGTGGCGGCACCTAAACATACTCCGTCAATGTGAATTAACTCATGTGAAGGGGAGTATATTACCCAAGCTGCGGAGGCGAGATTGGGAGACCAACGGCTTGCACCATCAGCGAAACCGACATGGCAGAGTGGAAGAGGCTCCATCTGTGGTCATGCAGAGAAAAACAAATATTTATGTTTTTTGAAATTTTTTGTGAACGAAAAATGTATGCCTATACTAAAATGGACGATGGTGTCCATCAGATTTTCTATGGGTAAAATCGTTTAAGGTACAACCCGTTGCGTGGGTTGCGTAGGGTGTTGCCTTCTGAATCGGTCAGAATGTATGCCCCCTGCCCGAGGCAGGTGTGTATGATGTAGGGGCCTTGCCACATGGACACGAACTTTCCCTTCCCGGTTTTATCATGAGCTTGATCGTAAGCGAGGACAAGGTCTCCCTCAGAAAAGGTTCTTGGGTGGACGTGTTTGTCGTAACTTAGTTTCGATCGTTGTTTAGATGCTTCCATGTTTTGAATGGCTGTGCGCCGATCTTCATCGGCCTGCTCTAGGAGTAGTAAACGTTGCTCGATCGGGGAAGTGTCCGGTAGGAGCTCAACGGCGATATGTAAGGCTGGGATCTGGAACTCAATAGGGAGGACTGATTCGACACCGTGAACTAAATGGAAAGGGGTAAAACCGGTGGCGGTTTTGGTTGAGGTGCGGTAGGCCCATAGTGCCGGGAAAAGCATGTGATGCCAATTGGATTTGTGCTTGTCTACAGTACGTTGGAGAATGGTCTTCAAAATTTTATTGATCGCTTCGACTTGGCCGTTTCCTTGGGGATAGTAAGCGGAAGAGAAATGGTGTTCAAATTTCAACATGGTTGATAATTCCTTCCAGACGGCATCTTCGAAGTGAGAGCCGTGGTCAGAGACTAGTTGCTGTGGTACTCCGAAACGAGCGATAACATGGTTGAAGAAAAACCGTGCTGCAGTGTCGGCTTTGCAATTATAGGTCGGTATGGCTTCTGCCCACTTGGTGAAATAATCTACGGCCACCATGATGTGTTTGTGACCGCCGGCTGACGGGGGGTTGCAGTCGAGGAAGTCAATGGCCCATTTGCAGAATGGTCCAACAGTGATGACTGGATGAAGGGGGGCAGGGGGGGTTCTTGCTTTGGGGGCAAATAGCTGGCAGTTCTGGCAATGCTTGACTGCGGTGATGCAATCAGTAAACAATGATGGCAAAAAATAACCGGCCCGAATGATTTTCTGGGCGGTAGCCATGCCGGAGAAATGGCCTCCACAGGCTCCGCTATGACAATCATTGAGGACTTGTTCTGCCTCACTATGGGATAGGCAGCGGCGTAAGATTGTATCAACGCCGCGTCGGTAAAGTACATCCCCTATCAGGAGGTATCGAGGGGCGTGGTGTCGTATGCGACGGCGCCCATCACGATCGATGTGTAGTCGAAATTTTTGTGTATGAAGGTAAGTCAAAATGTCTCCGTACCAAGGGTCGTCGGACGAAATGATGAAGATCTGCTCGTCAATCAGGTCCGTTTGGATAACGGGTGATGTTGAGGAGGATGGGAGGTCTGTGATGAGGTGAGCAAGCGCGAGGGCTTTGGTGCTTTTGGGAGTTCTGAAAGTGAGGTCATATTCCTGGAGGATAATGACCCATTTAGCAACACGACCTTGTAGGAGCCGCTGGGTGAGGAGATAGACCATGGGGTTGGAGTCGGCCACGACCGTGGTATGACTGAGTAGGATGTAGTGTCGCAATTTTTGTACGGAAAAGACTACAGCTAGGGCTAATCTTTCCTCGTATGGGTAATGCAGAGGTGGGCCAGACAAGGTCTGGCTGACGTAATAAATAACATGCTCTTTGTGGGAGGCATCTTCTTGGACCAAAACTCCGGACACAGCATGTTCAGATGCCGAGACGTAAAGGGTGAAGTCTCGAGAGAAATCCGGTGGGGATATTAAGGGGGCTTGTGTGAGAGATTTCTTGAGGGCTTCGAATGCCGTGTCTGCTTGCTCATCCCAAACAAAGGGTATGTGGGTACGAAGTAAGCGTAAGAATCCATGGACTTTGGTGGCGTAATCAGGAACAAAGCGCCTAAGAAAATTGGACCGCCCTTGCAAGTTCTGAAGCTGCCGAAGCGTGCGAGGAGGGGGAAGTTCTAAGATGGCTTTGACTTTCAGGGGATCGACAGTGATTCCGTCTTGGGAAACAATGAAACCCAACAACCGGCCCGCCGGGACGCAAAAGACACACTTGTGTGGGTTCAAGCGGATTTTATATTTGCGACAACGCAGGAAAACTTGTCGGAGGTCGTTAAGGTGGTCTGATCGTTTTCGGGAACGAGCTGTGAGGTCGTCAAGATAGACTCGCAGGATATGGACCAAGTCATGAAAGCAATAGGTCATGGCTCGCTGGAAAGTGGCACCAGCATTTTTAAGGCCAAATGGCATGACGCGATAGGAAAAGGTGCCCCATGGGGTGGTGAAGGCAGTCTTGTACTGATCCTCCTTGTGGATGTGAATCTGGTTATATGCAGAAAACCCGTCCATGAAGGATAGGACTTCATGGCCCGCACACTCATCAATGAGTTGGTCAATGAATGGTGTGGGGAAATTGTCTTTTGGACAAGCGTGGTTTAAATCGCGGAAGTCAGTGCATACTCGAAGGGTGCCTTGCTTTTTGTTGACAGGAACGGGGTTCGACACCCAGGTGGTGTACGGAATAGGATAAATGAATCCTTCTTTGCGAAGTTTCTCGACCTCAGCTTTAACGGCGGGGAGCTTGGAAGGGTGAATGGGTCACTGTTTCTGACGAACAGGAGGTACCTCAGGCCATGTATCAATGTGGTGTTCAATAATGGCGGGGTCGAGACCAGGCATCTCAGTATAGGACCAGGCAAAGACATCACGGAACTCTTGAAAGAGCTTTTTGTACGCCCGAGTTTCTGCTTGAGTGCAAGATGCGCCCAGCGAGATGAGTTCAGGTTTCCCTGGTGTTGTGGAAATGTCTATCTGTATAGTGGGGGAAATGTTCGACATGTTCCCTTCTTCAAAGCATCCGGTGCTGGGATGGGGTCCTTTAACCAATCGACCTTAGTGGGTATGAAATATTTCGATTCGACTGATAGCTGGTTGGATGCGGTGGATGTAGATGCTTCCGGGAGGAAGTACGAGCGATGATGCATATCATCCCAAGGGTAGTCGGGTGCAGTGAGTGTCTCCAAAATTTGCTCATCAGTATTGAAGTAGTCAGACCATAAATCAAGGGGTTCTGGTTTGAAAGTTGTTGAAATCATATATATTGTATTGACTTCTTCCGACGAGGATGATGGCGGGGGGTGGATCTCCTCGATGAGGGGAGGAGATATCTCTAAGTCGACGTTGTTTAACTCGTACAACGCTGCTCTGTAGTCAGGTAGATCAGGACAATGGTGAGAGTAGTGGCCGTAAACACTGCATATAGCACAAGGATGGTTGGTGCGCAGTGATTTGTCGCGAGGCTGTAGAGGTGGCTCTAATCTAACTACTGGGATGCTGATGTCATCGTCCAACATGTTCATGTGCTCTTGGAGTGCCGGTAAGTGTGGGAATTGATGAGTTGGATGGCCTATCTCATCGCATAATGAGCATTTGGGGGTGGCTCGAAACACTGGTGGGGGTTTAACTGCCTTAGGAGGTGGTATAGCAGTGTATGGTTTTGGACCTCTGCCCCCAGTGGGCTTAGGAAGAAGAGGGGGATTCGTTGACGTCGAAGCAATCGTGAGACCGGGAGGAGGTTTCGTTGACGACGAAGGGATTGCGACACCAGGAGGAGGTTGATTTGTGGTAACAATCGGTTGTACCGGTTGGAGGATGACGTTTGGTGTCGACGGTGGAACGGGGTGAAATATACCACATGGGTAATCCCAATGTTAGCCCGGGTAGACTAAGGGTAGCCATAACCGGGGCGCTTAATACACCCGAAGGAGGAAATAGAAAGGGGATGGTATGGATGGGTGTAACACCGATGTGACTAGGGATCAATGGTGATTGACTACCGGGTGTCTGTGTATTCTGTGAAAGAGTACAGAGGTTTGCGACATGGGTCTCCGGTGACGGTGGTGGAATGGCCTGGAATGTAGAGGTCATTGGTGTATCTGAGTAAAGTCCGGGTCCCACAGAAGAAACTAAGGAGGTAATTGCACTAGAAGCTGGTTGTTCAATCATGGGAAGAACATTTTCGGGTGCTGCAGGGGCATTGGGATCATAGTATGTGAGTTGGTCAATTTTGACCACGCGTCCCTCGTGGGGGAACATCATGGTGCGGAAAACGGAGGAGGTGACCGCTTTCATGGCGTACATGTAACTGCGGCCAAGTAAAAGGTTATAATCGAGCTGGGCGTTAATGACCTCTATGTCGATGAGCACAGTTTTCCCACCTAATTGGACGGGGACCTTGGGTAGCAAACCTTGAGGTTGAGCTGACCGGCAGTCGTAGGCCCGCAATGCTGTGGTGGATTGCTGGAGAGTAGGGGATCCCAACTTCTGCCAAACAAATGTGGACATGACGCATGTGGAGGCACCCTCGTCGATGATACATCGATGGATGACAAGATTCCGAATAGAAACAGAAACTTGGACTGCTATGGTGGAAGGCAGACGTGGTTCAGACTGGTCTAAATCAAAGGTCATCAATTTCGAATCATTTGGGTCAATCGCCCCAATGGAGGAAAGTAAATTCTTGCGCTGCGTAGGACAGTTTTTCAAGACTTCTAATGCAGACATGGCTGCGGGAGATTGAGCTAGGTCATCCACGATGTTGTAATTTGACGCAGCCCGTGCATTGGGGTTGTTGTTGATACGGCGGAGTGGGAAACGAGGTGCTTTAGAGGCACCATCGAGTGGAAGAGGTGGTATCCGTAACGTCTGATCGGTGGGATTAGCGTTAGTATCCTTATCGGCGGTGGGGGTTTCGGAGGTAGGGCCATACTGGTTCCGACGGGTTTGGATATTGACGTCGGCAGTGGACATCATCAATAAGTGGTGAGTGCCTGAATCAAACATGGGTTGATCAGGAGCAGCGTAAATGATTTGTTGTGGTTGCACGTTGCCCTGTGGGGGGGCTAACGACTGAGTGTTTACCACTCCTTGTGTTGGGAAAGGGTTTTGTAGCACCAAAGGCTGTTGTTGAGGTGGTGGAGGGTTGGGTGGCGGCTGAGGAGCCACCTGCCCTTGACGATGGGCGTCATCTGTCCATAGTTGTCGAGCTCGCTCCAGATGTGGGCAAGCGTGGGTATAGTGGCCATAGACACCGCAAATGGAACAAGGATGGTTTGTTCGTAAATTAGCATTTTTGGCTTGCTTAGGTGGCCGATCAGGATTTTGATGAGCAGGCGCCGCGTTATTGTTTTGCGGAGGATGGGTAGGTTGTGGGGCCTGGTTATGGTTTTGGTTGTTTCCACGGTTACGTCCTCTTCCGCGGTTTGGTTGTCCACCCTGGTTGCGTTGGTTATTTTGGTATTGGGGCTGGTGTTGTTGGGCGTACACATGCCCTTGAGCATTGGGAGGATTCTGGGGAGCCGCAGGTGCGGTAGCAGGCTGCGGTGGGTAGTATGCAGGTGGAGCTGGAGGTGGTCCGGCTGCCTGTTGGGGTTGTTGGTACCCCTGAGCTGTGGGAGGTGTGAGGTTAGCTGGTGCAGCTGGTTGTGGGTAATGCATCTGTTGTTGTGGGAACTGCATGGGGGTCTGTGCAGTAGGTTGAGCATAATATGTAGGAGGTACATATGCTGATGGCGCTTGCCCAAAACAATGTTGTGGACAAGAGGGTCCATGAATGTGATGGTTCTGGTTTGTTGGAGCATAAGAAGTTGTTGCTCCGGAACTGGATGTAGCCCTAGAGAGGTCTGGGGCGGGCATGGTGCTCACCATGCTGAAAGGTTTAGGTTGCGGGTTGATTTGGCCAATGATGCCATCAGCGGCATGTGATGCCCCCGGTGCGTCACCACGTGAAGAGTCACCTCGTGGGGCGTCAGGTATGATTGTGTATAGATAACTTGATTGGGCGTATATGAGATCAAACTGTTGGGCCTTGAGGATAGCCTCTTCTTCAGACTGGGGTCTTTCAGATGCCACATCCTTCGCAATGAGAGGGAGGAGGGATTTTAGAAACCAATCTAAAAAGATACGGTCGTCTAATTTAATCTTGCATAGGCTTCGGCGGCGACGCCACTCATGAATGTGGTCAGTGATGTGGGTGGCCGTATTCTGTCTGCAAGATAGTAGGATCTCGACGCCCGCATCGTAGCGGACGGGTAACTGGAAGAACTGCAGAAAGGTCGAGGCAAGGGAGGTAAATGTGGCATGCGTCCCATGGGGCTGCTCGATATACCATTTGGCTGTAGAGCCAGTGAAGGTGCGTTGTAAAAGCCGGAGGCGGATTGAGTCGTCCACTATGGAGTTGGAGGAACACCATGAATGGAAGGACATGATGTGGTTATGGGGGTCTTCTCTTGCCTTACCCTCAAACTTAGGGATGTCAGAGGGAATTTTAGTGGGAATATGGGGCCACGCAGGATCATGTCTGATGGGGTCATTTGTGAGCCTAGCTAAATCTGGCAGGTTCAGACTTGCCATGTATGGTAGACTAGCAGATGTGGTGACTGGCACTGGGACATGCCTAGCCATTGTGGTATGGTGTAGGGGTCCAGTAGCGCCTAAAGGTATGCTAGGTATGGAGGGTATGTGCCCTCCAATAGGTGTAGTCTGGTATGGGTTAGTGCTTCCAAGTGCAACATGGGTTACATTTGGGTTAGGAATCGCACTAGGGATTCCTGGGATAGCACTCCCAAGTGCAACATGGGTTGCACTTGTGTTGGGAATCGCACTAGGGATTCCTTGGATGGGGTTTGTAGAAACCAAAGGGGGTATGGCCCCCATGTTGGGTATACCCATGACAGGTGGTGGCCTTGTGTTAGGCATTCCTAAATGTGGAGTGTTACCCATATTGGGCATACCCAGGGGGGTGGTTGTTGCCGTGGATGGTACTACAGCAGAAGGGTCTGCGGATGTCTGACCTATGGTAGTTGTAAATAGTGGATCAAATGGTGTTCCAGACATAATGGTGGTTGGTGATAACTCTGTGGGGTTTTCGGATTCTACCTCCAAATCAAAAGTGAAGTGAGGTGTGTCAGAATCGGATGACTGTCTAGTTGATTGACGATGTGTCGAATCAAAGGATAGGGCTCTGCGTCCGTGACGTGGAGAGCCAAGTGGACTAAACTCTGGGAGTTCACCCTGTAGACGACGAGAACGTCTAGAATTCTCAATGGTGAGAATATAAGTTTTTTGTGTAAAAATTTGTTTAAGTATCAGGTGGTGATATATATATATAAAAGACTCAAAACCCTAATGCAACCAAGGGTGCAATAAGGGGAGTAAAAAAAGAAGGCTCTCAGGCCGAAAAAATCAATCCTCAAAAAAGGCACTTATTCTAGCAGCTGTGCTACAATAAGTGGAGGAATGCAACAATTGGTCAGAATACCAACATGCAAACGGCTCCTAGAAAAAATAGGTGTAACTAGACCACAGGTAGGTTGAAATCATGCAAACACCTAATCTAAAAGTATTGTGACTCAAACAGACGATATCCTCTGCAAGGTGATGAAATCCAAGTCAGACAATATGAATGTTGAGACAACGGCTAGATATCCCCCTACCGGGAGGGACACCGGGTAATCAATCCTAAAGACAGGCTACTAGGATACTCCGTTCATGACGCGTCGAGAAAAGGTAAATCTGCCGTTTGGTCCTTTGATCGCAATATCCCAATACAGGGATATCCCGAGAACTGCGAATGGTAGCCCTTCGGTTACTGAATGGATTTCGGTATTCCACTCAGGCTTCCGGAACCATCCTCGCGACTTCAACCCTCCTAAGGGAGAGGCCTTCCCACAAACTGGTTGTGACCGCGCCAAAAATTACTAAGAGATTTTAGCTCCCTAATTGGACAACTTCTATGTCTCAGATGTAAGAACTGAGGGGTGTTATTGGAACACCTATCCCCCCAATACTACCTAGCTACAAGAATTCTTTTAGTGTTCCCCAAGTGGGGTTAAAAGTGTGTTCAAATTAGGGTACGTTTTAAGGCTTAGTTCAATTAAGTGATCGTGTGAGTGCACGTGAGGTGTTGTAAACTGAACTTGAAAAAATTAAATGCTTTATAGGAAATTTTCAAAAAATAAAGGATTTTTCGAAAATAAAAAGCAAATATTTATGACTTTTTCACTAAAAAGGAATTTAAATGCTTTTCAAAAAATAACTCAAAAAATAATGGATTTTTTGGATTTATGAAAGCAAATAATAGACTTCTTTTAAAAGAAATAAATGGATTTCTTCGTTCAAGAAAATTGCTAAGGGCAAGATTTTAAAGAAGTAAACAGGAAAAAATTTGAATCTAGATGAAAATGCAAAATGAGTCTTTCTTTCACTTTCTTGAAAATTTTTAAAAAGATTTCTAGATATGCACTTAAATAGTAAATTTTTTTTTTAAAGCTGTAAAATATGCATAATTTAATACTGTAAAAAATGTGCTATGGGCAGAAAATACAGTAAAAATTAATTTTTACAATCGGGATGGCCGAATGAAAAATTCAGCCGCGCGGGTTCTGACAGAAAAACCGCGATGGACTGCGCGTGTTTTGGTCGCACAGTCGCGCTGGACCGCGCGGGTTTTGGCCGCACAGTCGCGATGGACCGCGCGGGTTTTAGCCGCACAGTCGCGATGGGCAGCGCGGAAATTTGCCGCGAAGCCGCGGTGTGCAGCGCGGAAAAACGCAGAAAAGTCGCGATGGACCGCGCGACTGTCTGGCAAAAAGCCGCGATGGACCGCGCGGAAAAACGCAGAAAAGTCGCGATGGACCGCGCGACTGTCTGGCAAAAAACTGCGAGGCGGAAGCCGTGCACGGAAACCGAGAAACGAACTCGAAAATTGAAAATTTCGGGCTGTTTATGGGGCCAAAACTCAGAGCAGCAATGGATCTGCTGTCTAAGATGGCAGATCTATGGATCTAAAGGTTAAAAACTCAAAAAAAAATAAGATTAAAGGCAAAACTAGAGATCTATAGTTCGAACCAAAGCGGAGTCGCCAAAAGCTGTTGGCCCGGTTTTGCAACCAGGCTTAGTGCTATGGGCACCTGCTAACTAGTAGCAGCAGTTTCAATGGAAATAAATAACAATAAACTAATTAAACAAGACTATTCATGGATCTAAGCAAAGATATTAAGCAAATAAACAAGATATTAAGCATAGGGAATGCATCCACGTCTCTGACTCTCTTTGATCGCTGCAACCTCATTGGTCAAACTTCTCATTGTTCGCATGCATTCATCGAACATTTCACGATAAACTGTAACTCCCGCGCCTCGCGCTCTTCGTCCTACACCACAGAAATTTACACCTCTTTGTGCCATTATTTCAATCACAGCTGAAATCTCCTCTCGTCCAATCACAACCGTACTTTCACTACTCACGCACAACTCTACCCAACCGTAATTGGAGTTGTTCACGTACTCGCAGGATCTTCCTGTTCTCAGGGATCTTCCTGTTCTCGGGATTCTGCCACTCTGATACCACCTGACGCAAGGGCGGGTCGAATGGACCCTATTGCTTAACTATAACACACAACAAACACACAAGCGCTCACAAATACTAGATGTGAATTGGAATGACAAGAAGTTGGCTTCTATTGCTTGAATCATTTACAAAGTTACATGCAATTTAATAAACAAGTCAGCCTCGGCTTGTTACAATGTACATAAGTAAAGCTCTTCTTTTCTCATTGTGTTCCTCTGCGTGTGTGACCCTCGCCTTCCTCATTTCCTCTGTTGAATGAAAGAATGAATGATTTATGAGTGATACTTTCCTTTGTTCCTCCGCACCAGTCTTCTACTCTACTTTGCTGCTGCTCCCGAGGTTCACTCCATTCCCCAAGATGTCTTTCTCTGTCCACCGCTCGATCTCTGACTCGACGGATCCTATAGTTGTCAACGCCCCCTGACCGTCCTGCACAACCTCATCCTGTGGCGACACCTGGACTGGTCTCAATCACCTTCTTAACTGTCATTGACTTCCTCAACAACCCTCAACGGATGTTTCCTTGAATCCTGCACCTCTCTGACTTTGCCGTAGTTGTCGGTCTTATCATGGTCCTCTATGACATGTTGGCCATTTTGTACTTTGTCAGTTCTCGACTTAACTTGTCGGCTTCACTTAGTCTCTACGGATGCCAGTCCGCCCTGTCCTCCTCACTTGGCCTTTTTCGATTTCATCGGTGTTTATGTTCGACTCTCGACTCCTTCGACTTCCGCTCCTGTCGATGTCGACCTTTTACTCCTGTCGATCATACTTCGACAACTTCCTGCTCGACTACATGGCTTCGAATGCCAATCTCCTTCGCACTAGTGGTCATTGGAAATCCCCCTGTTCGACCCTCTTCTGTCAATCAACTTCGACTGTTTTGCCTAGGTCCCGATGCTCTTGCATCACAAGGCAATGACAATGGGGAAAAATTCCTCCAGAGTTTCCTTACTCTCTAATTTATCCTCCCTCAAATGCTCCACAATGGCTCAATATATAACCCTCAAAGAAGGTGGAGGGTCGAATTGAAGAATTTTCCAACATATGGAAGGCCAATGATCAAAATGGTTGTTACTTGGGAAGGAAAAACCGAAATATTTTTAATTTTGAGCATGAAACCCGATGTACATGGGTTGAAATGGAGAAACCTGCATATATGCATGCTGTAGTGTTGGTCATCCACGTACATCAACAAAAATGTGATTTTTAGGGGTTTTACTGAGCAAGAGAGATAATATGAGTCTGTAGAGGGACATGGTAGGCCATCAAGGCATGTTGCATAGAGTGTGGCAAATCATGCTATAACAGGAGGAGGTATTTGAGGAAAGGATAGAGGTTGGGATTGGGGAACCCACTAAGGAGGAAATGGATTCCTAAGAGAGTCCATGCATTTCAAAAACTTATTTAAGGATTCATTCTTTATGGTATCTCATGTATGTCATGAGTTCATCAAACCTCCTACAAATAGTGGGAGGTTATAGGTTTACTTATTTAGAAGGAGAGGGTAAAGTTGTATGATAAAATTTATTAGGAGCACGAACAATTGTCACATTGGCTGGAAGTGGTGAATCTCCTCCATGGTCAACTAGGATTATGTAGTAATAAGGGAGAATATTACATATGTTATAAGGATAGGTGGGAATGTTTTATGAGTACTTGCATAGCTATTGAAAGGATTTCCAATGGCACTCATCTAAGCGAGTTTGGAGAGGTTAAACATGTTTTGAGAGTATATCTAGTTGATCTAATCGACCCCAAGATGAAAGGAGGCAGGGAAAAAAACCAGTGAAATGAAAAGAAGACAACCCCATAATAACAAGATATAAGGGAAAATAGATGAGAGAGAAGTGAAAATAAATAATTTACACAATAAAGGATTTTAAGCACAAAATGCCTTTTTTTATGAATGACATGTAACACATATTCAATAACCCCTTTATGAGCCCATGGTATCCTCTCTGCTAAGATATTGAGTAGGGTTAAGTAGGTTTTAATTTTTCTCTTTTTGACTTAATTAATATCATTTCAAAGTGGATCTGGGTTTCCATAGGCCTATAATGAAGAATCCTATTTAGTCATCGACCCAATTGAGGGTTTGCACCCCCAATTTAACACGCGAGTTAGGAAATACCCAAAATGAGTTTCCTAAGGGTTAAATTGAACATAATTGATGACCAATGTCTTAAGATTTGGAAGCAAGAGAAGGAAACCAAGGTTTTTACAAAAGATAGATATCCCCAAGAGATAACACATCTAACCTAAGGTTAGAGTAACTTAAGGAAGGTGGTGCCTCACAAACTAAAATTATGGAAATATATCATGTCATCATTGGGTGTGTCATGCACAGATACATCATTGAAAAGGGTCACATCCTTCCCTCCATGGTGTGTAGTAATATGTGATTCAAAAGTGTGAAACCCATATGATATGGAATAGAGTCTCCTCAACCCCAAAATCAATATCAAATGGTAATTTAATATTGTTCACATTTAAGTTACTATATGTTCCCTTGGTATAACACTATTTCATAAGATATTACATAACCTAGTCACCAAATTCAAATGACTTATACTCTCAATGTTCATCTATGCACTCCATGTTTTTTTTTCTTCATTCTATTATGTACCTATCCATAAAAATATTTCAAGTACTCTAAAATGACTCTACATATTTGCTTCTCTAGATATCTATGCGTAAGTTGATCAAATCCACAAATCCTTCTAAACAAGCAAATATAACGAATAATTTCTATTTGATTTCTCCAAATTGTCAGCTTCTCTTATGGAGAATCCAAACTCCATAATCCATTTCATCTAGGATGTGGGAAAATTTGATTTCTATTAAATTACAACAGCAAATTCTAGATTTGTAAAACAAAAATTAAATGAATGATTTTTAATGTTTTGAGGTGGTTGAAAGAGAGGACAAGTGCCTAGATTCCATATTGGGCAAATGGGGTCAATGGGACATACTTAGAGGGCAGTTTTGACAATGTTATAATCACAAACCAAGCTGCATAATGCATACTACAACAAGCTTAATATGGTTGGAACATAATGCATCAAATTATCAAGGAACATACAAACTGATGCATAATATTTTCCTATTTTAGGTCAAAATACGATGGCTATATATTCTTATGAAACCACTTCTTTTTGAATAATGTTTTAATTGCTTTTAGTTCTCAAGCTACCTTTTAGAATAAGTTTACAAAAATATTTTTAAGATACATGTTTTCATATATTTCAACAACTATTTATGTAATGATCCTAACTAGCATTCACACACTTTTCTCTGCAAATTTCTTTTACGCCATTTTCTTGGTGCCTATACGAAATGACATACTAGGTATTTCATGAGAGCTGAGTTCATCCTGGATTTTTGTTTGGTTTTTCTGTTTTTGCTATCTTATTGATATATTTTGTTTTTGTTGATGGATTCTTGTTTGGTTTTTCTATTGTTGTCACCATTGCCTTTGCACGTTAAGTTGCTTTTCACTACAAAATTGCAAACAAAGTTCTCATTACGAAAAGTTACCGAAAAGTAATAGTCCCTGTAGACAATTCATAATTCACTTCGTCCCTATCAAATAAGAGAGAATTTGACAAGGTAGATAAGAGACCAATAATCAGATTTTGAAATTTGTTGTCTAAAATAGGGTTCCGACATTGATACCAACCAACTTATAATTGAAAAAATAGGATTGGATAGGATGAACTGAGGATGGAGTTTAGAATGAAAAAGGAAAGAAAGTGAAAATTTGATTAATAAGTGTTGGAACCTTGGGTTCCTTGTAACCTCACCTTGTCATCTGATTGGTTGTCACATCTGAAGGAAATATGAATGTTGTTCCTCTTTTAAACCTGTAATTTTTTCCAATAATTAATGCCAAGTCTTAAGGCTTGACTGATCACCTTGTTTTCATATTAGAAATCATCCAAGGAACAAAGTGATATTAGTATCTTGAAATCCTCATCATATTTAGTACTCCCTTACCATTCTTCATTTTCAAGAATCATAACTAAATATCATGATATCCAACTAAGTACGATGTGTACAAATGTTGGATTGTCGGATATGAGTTTCACTCTAAATGTTTGATCTCTTGCAAAGAAACAAAACTTTGTTGCATTAATCCTCTGAACCATCTAAAATATAGTATCCAATACATACTCCTCTATATTTCACTTCTTGCAAATTTCTTAAGTTATAACATATCATGCACCTAAGAGTCATATTCTTTTGGAAAAGTCTATGTAATACTTGAGTTAAAAGTTGCACTCTTATTGTTTATAGTACATGGTGCATTCAGATTTGTTGGCATTTGTATATCTTAGTGAAAATAGAAGTTCATGCATATTTTAACATGGCTATTTGTTACTAGTCATGTAGTATGTGTTGCCTGCAACAATACCAAGCACTTTTGATTGTGATGTCACGTTAACTATTTACAAATGATCTAAATATTTGAGGCATTCTGAATCCTTCATCCATACTCTTCCATGATTGTTATCCTTTGAAGTGTATCATTGGTAATTCCTTTATATGAGTTTATACCTTTAGTTTTGAAGAAATCATAAGTCTTTATTGTACTACACGTTACTATCTGTAGGTGGGAGTCATCTAAAGAATTGCATGAGGATGAATTGAAGTATTGGAAAAGGAATGTTTCAATTTTGATTTGTGATATTCAAATGTACTTCCCTCCAATCTTCTTCAATTCTTAAGAGCACTACCTTGTACACCTAGTAGAAGAGATTTAACAGTGTGGTCCTATACATATTCAGACAACGTGGCTCGTGGAAAGATATATGAAGGTTCTAAAACAATTTGTGAGGCAAAAGGATCGACCGTAAGGGTCCATGGTTGAGGGGTACATGGTTTTCCAAACAATGGTTCATTTGAGTGAGTACTTACCTCAATTGCATCTTGAAGCTCCGCAATTATGGGATTCTAACCAACCCAAATCATTTGAAGGAAAAAAATTAGAGGGTCAAGGGACTTCAAAGAGGATAAAAGGTATATAAAAATGTTGGAAGTAGTTGTTTTTATCTTAAATTTTATAAGACACAGCTTTAAATAATTATTAATTCATTGAACAATTCTATTTTTCATTGTAGATGCTAAGGAGTGGGAGTCATTACATTTGTACGTTGCATATAATTCTGACTTTATGTTGGAGTGGATGGAGAAGTACACTGAACAAAAGAAATTAGAGGATGAAAACGAATGGGCCAATATATATAATAGACATGGCCAAAACACCGCTCAAGAAATTCCCGCAAGCCATAAAAGAAAATGGCCAGAGAGATGCTCGTGGAATTGGATAAAGACCAATATTTAACATGATGCAACAAAGGGGAATAATAGAGTGACACAACAACAACAAAATTTTGTTAAAGGATCTAAAAATGGAGAGGTGATACATATCTATTAACATATTGGAGGTATTTATTAAATTGTCTTTTAAATTTTGTATCCTTGAATCTAATCAGTTAATATTTATACGAATTTAGGTAACATATTACAAAGGAATGTGGAATACTGGTCATGATTTTCGCATAAAAAAGGTTGATGACACACGACAAACTTATGATTGTGGAATTTCGGCATCATTTGAGGTGGAATGTCGTTCACATGAAAATGATAGACAACCAATAACAAGCACACTTCGCTATTATAGAGTGTTGGAGGATATTATAGAGCTTGATTTCATGTCTTTCAAAAAATTTCTCTTTCGTGTTGAATGGTACAAGCTTATCAAAGTGGGTGAAGAAAAAACTATCTTTCTACATTTGAATGGATTCAAAATGATCAATACATATAGGTTTGAAGCCACTTCTGAACCTTATGTGTTTTCAAATCAATGTGACAAAATATTTCTTATTCTAAATTTAGAACAACCCGGTTGGTCATTTGTTATTGATTATGATCCAAGAGGACGAATAGTAACATTGTTCAAGATGTAGAGGACCATGATTTACTTGATGTAGAAGTCCCCCTTAAAGACATGGTTGACCCAAATGAAGATGATGAAAACATGATTGTTGATGATGCATATGACCAAGATGAATACCATGATGAGTTTACTAAAGTGCTCAAAGGACATGAGAAATCACATGAACATCAAGTCCACGAAGATGATGAATTTATTGATTTTCATTTACCTGTAATCGAAGGTGATGAATACGATGAAAACTATGGTATTAATTTATTTCTGGATTTAGGGCCCATTAATGATGGTGTATTTATGCCATCAGATGAGGAAATTTCATGCGAGGATGGCATTGTTTGATCATCATTTTCACTTTAAGATGGTTGTGAGGAATCAATACAATATAATTAAATATTTATAGGTTACATATTGTGTTTTTAATTGTACAGAAAATGTAATTGAAATTAACTTGTAATTTGAATGTTTTGAGAGGTTTGTTAGTGGATGTTTGTAATGTCAATGTATATAACTTGTAATTTATTTTTTCAATTGGATAAGTTTTTGTTTCATTTTATTTTTTTACTTCTTTAACAATTTACGTGAAAGACACTTTTGTGTTTGGTGGAGGTAGGGGATCTACCACACCCCAATTCCTTAATTGAAATGTTAAGAAGCTTTACACAACCAACACCTAGGCACTTTATGCAATCAACACCTAGGCAAGAGAAGTTCACAATATACCATAAAACTAAAATACCTTTGGAAGTTGAGCATTGTTTATGTTTTTCTTATGTATTGAAACATAATGAAAATTGTGTATGTTATTGTTTATGTGCCAGTGAACTTGATTTATGTTACTAAAGTCACTTGCATATGTTCTCTAATCAATATTTGCTCATTTTATGTCATTATGTGTTTCTTTAAGAATATGCCTATGGGTTCTCCTGATTCTACTATGGGGGATCCACTGATCTTAAATGCTTTAATGGAAATGCTAAGAAACGGGTAAGGGAAAAACATTACTATGATGGTGCATAAGGTAAGATTGAAATTTCTTTTATAGGTTGAATTATCTTATTTTCCCTATTATATTATGTTAATTTTTGTTTGTGGAATGCATGCCATCTCTAAAGTCATTCCAACCCCTATCACACCCTTTAATACATCTAGTATTATGCTAGCGGTAGGATTTGATCTAGATTCTTGTGCATTTAATTGACTTATTTCACCCTTTACCATTTTAATATTTATATTTGTGCATTGTAGGATGTTTCAAGAATTACTCCAACAAACGTGCAATCTATTGGTATAGAGGGTCATGTCATGCCCTCTACATCTAGACCATAAAAACCTATCGCAAGGGTGGCATCAAGCACAAAAACTCATAGCATGCCCTCTACATCAAACATGGATGTTCCTAGTATCCCCGTTGAAATGGACATGCATGCCCTGTTAGGAGTACATCACAATTAATCAATAATCCATCAAGTGTTGGTTAGGTCAGAATTCTCCCACTAGCACCTAAACAAGATTCCTTGAGGACTCTCAAAGAATCACAATCAAGAACACTAAGGCTCCTACCAGATACTCTTGAAAATGCTGAAATTAGGAAATAAATACTTAAACAAATGCAGTTATGGGAAAGGGCACTCTTGGAGAGTGCAGGGCTTACTTCAGATGAACAAGTAAAATTATCTAGAGATATTATATTATTATTCTTGTCTAGTTCATAATTTTGTTGAGCATTATAGATTTCAATTTTCATAATTTTAGAATTTTTAGTACATAGCGTCTTTCCAATTTTTGAAACTTTACTGTAGTTCAAAATGGAGATATATCTAGATATTACCTTTATTGAAACCACTTGGGAGCTTCTAATTATTTTGATGGGATGCTTAGGGAGAATGCTAGAGAGGATTTCATATAAATATTTAGAAATCAATGTGAAGAGAGAAAACTTACTTTATGTACTTTTGTAATAGTACAAAAGTAGTGCTTGAAAGGACCTATTCATCTTTACAACTGATAACAATTCTCATATTTTGAAAATCATAGAAATTCCATGTTAAAGCATACCAGTCCTCTTATGAACACACCAAAATAGATCTCCTTCAGACCCGCCAAAATGGATATGCACTTCTGCTACAGACACATGGTTATCGGTCTTGAAGGTAATGAAATCCAACTATCATAAAAATCAGACCTCAAGGCACAATTTATCATCAACAAATTTTAGAGAGACACCATTTTTTGGCACACAGAGTTAGGGATTCTAGCAACAAATGTTAGAAAATATCATATAAAAATGGTAATGAGATACACTTAGAACGCTACACGTCTTTACAAGGTATAAATGCCCCCACAAATCTATTAAGTAAAGGGGTTTTTTGCTACAACAAAATATCAGTTAGTCGGTCCTAAAATATCTCATGAATGCAATGGATTAACTGTAATGTCCCTATTTTGACCCCATTATATTAAAATGTAAATGATGTAATATTGTTATAAAATCATGGTAAGGAGCTCAAGGCCAAGGCCCCCGCCATCGATTTAGTGATGCATATGGTTTACGTGCTAGCCAGGCACACTGGAATTTCAAATATCATGTAAATATGCATTTTAATAAAATACCCACAGCTAGCTATGCAATGCAACAAGAGATGGGAGCATGATTTTACAAGGAATTAGGAGGGAAACATTCAAACCTTTGATCCAACCAAGTCAAGCCAAATGTCAATGAGAGAACCCACGAACCCTCAACTACCCATGTTGACTTTTGTACCCAATCATTCATTTCTTCCAAGAGTTGGTTGAGGTAGTTAATGCCTTGGGGAATGGGAGGTATGGCTATCCAAATTCGGGTATGGGAAATCCACCCTTCATGGAAAATCACTTTTTGCTTCTTGGGAAAGAAAAGAGCCATGAATTGCTCCCCAAGCCATTAACCATCAACTAGTTTGGCTCTCTCACGAGTTTGGAGCTCCCTGGGCGTTTTCCTCCATGGTTTTTCTGTGTTTCCCTTTCATTCTTAGCTGGGAGAAGGGCATTTTTGTGTTATATACCAGTTGGGAAGGAAGGGGAAATCGATTTCGGGTCTATAGAGGCCGTTTTGTCCCACTGAATGCTTATATATCTATGGGAGAAATCGTTTTCTTCCCTATGGTCGAATTTCCCTCTCCCAATCCGTTTTTGGGGTGCCCACGATTTGGGGAAAACCCATGGCCATCTTGTTTCTAAATTCCATTGTTAAAATGTGCATCCATGCCCAATAATCGTGCTTGCTTGTGAGAATAGAGTATGTTGGGGTGTGGGATATGGGTATCTATTGCTTTGGCGGTGCATGAGCTCGAATGTCCCCTTTTCCTTGTAAGAATCATGCCCAACTCGGGGGTGGCAGTTGTGTTGAGAGATTGATGAACACAACTGGCCTATGGTTGGGTGGAACGTTGCAACGACATAACTAGTTGCTTGGGACAATTGCATAATGAAGATAAGTATTATCTATGTGTATTTACTTCTGCAGTGATTATTTTGATGATTATTTTGATATGCTGGATGAGTATGAAATGTGTGTGGATGATGTTTTTATTCCGCTGTGCATGTATGCTTGATTTGCATTTGCACACATTTATTTTATTGCTGTGAATCTAATGAATCGGGTTGAGTTTATGTAAAATCCCCACAGATTGGTATCATGTTCCCTTCCTCGAATTGGGTCCATGGGAGGGGACGTGACATTAACCCATATTGTAGAACTGTCATGTTACAACCCTTCTCATGAATAGATTTGTTATGCAATGATGTGATAAAACTAGTCAAATTTGTAATCACTTTCATGTAATGTTTTATACCTGGATGGTCCCTTTGCTGTGTATGGAACGACCTCTTAGTCTCTTCCTTGGAATCACCAACTTGTTCTAGCATGAAAAATCAACCCAAACACTTTTATCCTCTTTCAAACACTATATTAGCAACAATGTTTTAAAGGAAGGTTAGGGCACAAATGCACTAACTTTAAACCAACAAAACTATTTAGAAAGGCCCTTTATCATGCCAAGAACAATTCTAACAACAACAAAAACAAGTAACTTAGAATATGGTATGGTTGTTTCTCAGTTGATTACCACCTGTGAGATACAAGGAAAGTATCCCTTTATTGCACATAGAATAGTTCAGGGCCACATCGAACATTAAAAAGGCCTTCAAATGTTAGTCCTTATTAAACAAATATGCCCATAAAACTTATTTATCATGCACATAAAGGGGTACAAGGGCAACAAATCTATTTACAATATCTAGAGATATTATCATATTTTTCTTCAACATTATAGATTTTAATTTTCATAATTTTAGAGTTTTTAGTACATATCGCCTTTCCAATTTTTGAAACTTTAGTGTATTTCAAAATATTTCTAATTTCTGTGTTCTTAATTCATTTTAATAGTTTCTTATTTGGCGTTTATGATAATTATTTTAGAGTTGAAAATGGTTTCATATTTTGGTTGGGTTTCTAATAGTTTCACAATCTCATTGAAAATACAGGAAATAAATGACAAAGTGAATGATGTATCTATAGGGGAATCTACCTCAACCCCTAATACTACAACAATATCCTCAGTGACTACAAAAGGAATGCAAGAGGTTACAATTTTGCTCACCTCAGAAGGAAATGTCTTGAAGGATGAAATGGGGTTAAAATTAAGTTCACTTTATTTTTGTCAAGCAAAAAAATTATTTGGAAATACCATCCAAATGGATTGGAGGAAGCAAGCCAATGCTAAGAAATAAGAAAGTTCTTTAAAGATGTCATAATAGCATTTGGAAATCCTGGTTTTAATAAGGAAATTATTCTAGATATTGTACAAAAATACATTCATCCTAAACAAGACAATTTAAGGTCAAAGTTGACAAAAGAATTGATATATCCACATCCAGCTTGGATCACAGACCAAGTGACATGGGATGAACTTATGAAATATGCCAAGTTTAAGAGGAAGTCCCACAAAATCCAAACTATAGGCCATCTTCACGAGGAGGAGCTAAAAGACGCCTTCGAGATACAACAAAAGCAACCCAAGCTAGGGTGTCAAGTATTGGATCCCATAAATTAGGATTTGGTGGGTACAATAGCATTCGTGGTGGTTTGGTAAGTGAATATTTTCATTTACTATATTTTCTATTTTAGAAGAAAAAGCATGACAAAGATGTGAGTTAATTGTATCTTATCAGTCATTATACCTTATAAATTTGGTTATATTCGTTCATGTAGGTTCACCAATTTCAAAAGGAAGCTTCAAAGGAGGACCTAAAATATGCTTTACTACATGGTTCCCAAGGCCTTCGACAACATATGCTAGATCGAGGGGAGAAACTAATCACTGGTCATGAATCTGAGGTAAGTTCTTTATAATATTTTATGAGTTATGGAATAATTTAATTGGAGGTATTATGTTATTTTAATAAGTTCAATTTTGTTGTGTATAGGAATCACAACAATCAAACTCATCAAGTGAAGCATCTGGTAGTGATCATGAGGAGGATCTCTAGAGGCACATGATGGGTCGTTTGTTGCATATAATGATATGATTGTCATTCATGAACATCAGCAAGAAACTATCCTTGAATTCCAACAAATAGGAGACACATAATGAAGAGGTTGTTCAATGTGATGAGCAATCCACGCCCACAATTAGAATAGTGCCTTGTAGAAAGAGGAAACAAAGGAAGATGATGGATAGAAACAAATGAACAAAATACATGTTTTCTTCCTATGCCTCTGTTAATTTTTTGTTGCTATTAAAAACCTAATTTATATATCACCATACTTGTTCAATGAATGTCATGTTTATTCAACAAATATAACTGTGTTTCCTTGGACCAAGAATGGGATGATCAATTACATTTTCAATGACATGAATGTATTTTCAGCAAACATTTTCAAGGTTGCTTTCAAGAATTGTTAAGTTAAAAATACTTTATTGTTAGCTTAAATAAATATTGGAATTTGTTCTCTTTTTTTTCCATAAAGAATAGATATTTTAGGTAATTTTTTTTGTTCATAAAGAATAGAGATTTCAATTAATTAGAATCACTATTTGGAAACTCTAAATGTTTTTTTTAGCAGAAATTTTTTTCAGGTAAAGCATCAACCAGACTACATTGCCTCTAGGTTGTAGCCCACATGGAATGTACTTTTCTTGGTTATAAATTAATTTACATCAATATGTATTTCCCAATGAGAATATCTAGATGAAAGCTTGATAGGCTTGCTCTACAAGTCAAATATGGCCCTGAAAATTGAACCTGTGTTTGAATTTACTTCAACAGAAAATGTGCTCCCAAACAATAACAAACTTACAACCTTGCATACATTGTAATTGAAAGAGTTGTGTGTCTGATGTTGTAGCTTCTTAAGTCACCATTTAGATTGTGAATGATATGTTATGCTATATTATGTATTGCTATTGTTCTAAATATTTTTCCATTCTTCCCAGTACTGGAATAACTTATGCTTAGTTCTATTTGGATCTGCAAAGTATCTCTAGCTTCAAGTATGGCTAGTTCACTTAGAATCTACATATGTTTCTAGGCATTCAAGGGATTCCTCAAGTTCACATTTAATTTCTTCACATTATATTTTGTTCTCTTTTATCCATCATAGGGTAATGTTCAATTAAAGTCGATGTTCCAAGTTTGTTTGTCATAGATGGACACATCCCTTTGTTTATCTTGAATGAAGGATGAGTTTGATTCAAAATAATCCATGAAAAAGATGTGATCATGTAGAACAAGTAACATATAACTTGTTCATCATGTCACTTAACTTGTGGCCTATAGGTGTTCATTGGAAACGAGTTAAGTGTTGTGCTAATTAGGATTTGACTTCTTTAGGTCTTGGTTTCATGGGAAAACAATGAAGAAAGAGCTAACAACATGTCTGTGCAAATTAAGAAATTGTAGATTAATATCTGAGAATGGTATTGAAGGCAATGTTTTACAAGAAATGATACTACATAATTTCTCCACGACTACTCTGCAGATGGATTGATTAGCAATGCTGATTGTGCAATCGTTGTCACAGAATTAGCAAAGGGAAAGGATCTAACTTTTTGTTCAAGGATGCTAGTAATACAGGACTTGTATCCATGTTGGATTCATCTAATTTTCCCTTTGCGAATGTGCCAAAGAACGCTAAATTAGGGTTACTGATTATTCCATCCAAGAAAAAACTCATGTGGAACTTGGGTGGTATCATTAGTTGTAAAATATTTCCATCAATCCCCATTTCCATAAATCCATCTGTAATTTTCTGTATTCGCATTGAAATCTTATTAGCTCTTCCTTTATTGTCTTCCCACCAAACTTCGAATCAGCCATGATTGAGAATGAATTAGCACCAACCCAAGGTCAAACTCTCTAAAGCCAATTAGTAGAAACCCCTTCCGCGACTCAAACCCCAACCCACATGAAACTCCAAAGCTACCCAGTCTAACATCTCAGAATAATTCCCGTCCACATTCCCTTACTATCCCTGAAATATTGTTGTTGAAAGGACTTCTCCCACTATTGAAGCCCAATATCATCCACCCATTCTCATTCTCACCATCACAAATCAATGGTCTCTCTTGGTTAGTACAACCAACATCAAAATTTTTAAGTGAGAAGGAAATTGGCGGCTTTAGAGCTTCAAGGATTTTTGATTGAGGATTTGTGCAAATTAAATATCATTCCTCTCATGTGCTAGAACATTCTCACTTTTATGGCAGTTGGAGCCCTACTTGAAACCCCAGGTGAAATCAACTTGCAAGCATGGGGTGAATCGTTCCATTCTTGAGCCCAGTGGTCTGGATTATGATATTTTTGATGCCCATTATAAATTATCCATTATTTATGATAGCAACAATGAATTATTCTTTCAGGATCTCGACATGGGATACACCCATATGTTGGCTGCTAAAAAATGGCTTAGATTTGTTGGAGCGACATGGATAATGGATTTTAGTGAAATGACCAATTCCGATCTTTCAAATTAATCCACTGATTTAAAGACAGTTTTGAACATAAATGAGTTCCAACTAAATAATATAGGAGTAGCATCAGATGCCGGGAGGGTTATAGGTTGGATGTATTGGTGGGTTTTTATGGCTATAGTGCACAATGGTTGGTAGTGAGTAGAATTATTTATCCCTTGCGCTATTCTGTGGTAATTATCTATCGTTTTTCCTTTAAACTTAGATCTATAGAAGGATCATATATTGATTTTAGATGATCATTTATATATCATGTAGATGTATATGCTATCAATATTGGGGGGTATAACATTTGCTGGTTGAATGTGTTTTGTGTCAGGGTGGTACTCTTTAATTTTCCATCCTTTAGAGGAATTGCTATTGGTTTGAGTGTTGGAAATATCATAATTAATGAGCTGATAACGTATCTGATATGCGCCGGCTCTGTCAGAAGTCAGTCAGTCATTTTGTCAGTCTGCAATATCAGACAGTCAGTCTGTTTGCAGCCAATCCGGCTCATGGAAAGTTAGTATTTAAGTAGCTGCATTTGTATTCCGCAAGTTCAGATTTTCTTAGGTAGAAATTAATTGCAGAGTTTATTGCAACCCTGTAACTTCCAGGTAAATCTAAACCTGAGTTTTTGTATAAATGAATATCTGCCGCAGAAGATTAGATAGAGATGTAGAGATATAGATAAGTTGTTTTACAGTGGCAATATATAAGTTCTTAAGTTATATGCATTCATTCTCAAGAATGTTGGTTTATGCATGACCGCCCATCTATTTCATATTGACCTATGTGAATGATTGTTTACATTTACGCGCAGTAAAAGAAATCAAGATTTCTAAGTATTTTATTGTGGTGAAAGTTCCATTTTAACAAAAAGTAACTGCGCAGTAAGTTTCATATAGATGTTTCGGTTCTCATGTTTTAAGATAAAGATTATTTAAGTTTGGGTTATGCGTAGTTAGATAAGTATACAAAGTTAACCACGCAGTTAATTTTTGTAAAAGTTAAAGAAGTTTGCAAAAGTAATTTGCACGATGTGTGCAGTCCATACAAAGTCAAGTTCCACAAAGTGTGCATTTATGCGAACATTCAACTGCGCAGTAGAAAGTTGAATTGCGCAGTTAATCTCTGTGCAGTAGAAAGTGGAAACGCGCAGTTAATCTCCATGCAGTAAAAGGTGAATCGCGTAACTAATATCCGCACATTTATTTTGTGAAGTAAAGTGGAAGAAAAATTAAAGCAAAGTATTTGCTAGGAACAACGTAATCTCTTAGCAAAAGAAAAAGAAAAGTTTTATTTATCATCTGTGCAGTTAATTCTTCTTAACTCCATTGTGCCCTTTTCCCTTGATCTGGTATCAGTCTTGGTTTACGGAAAGTAGAAATTGTATTTACAAAAGGGAAAAGTGATTAAGTATGGTTTCCACTTCGGGTAATTTGCAAACCCCAATATTTTATGGTAAAAATTATGAATATTGGTCTCTAACTATGAAAGCTTTCTTTAGGGGTCAAGATGTATGGGAAATAGTCCAGCATGGTTATGCAAAACCAACAGATCTAGCAGCATATAACAATCTCACATAAGCTGAGAAGGATGTTCTGAAGGAACATAGGAAGAAAGACGGAAAGGCGTTGTTCCACATACATTAAGCGACACATGAATCAATATTCCTAAGAGTAGCAGCAACGCAGTTGGCTAAGGAAGCGTGGGACACACTGGAAACTTCCTATCAAGGCTTGAACAAGGCAAAGACTACAAAACTTCATATTCTTAGAAGAGATTTTGAATCTCTATCAATGAAAAATACAAAGTCAGTAGAATCATTTTACACTCGTGTTATTGGTCTGGTTAATCAAATAAAGTCTCATGGGGAAACTCTAACTGACCAAAGGGTTGTTGAAAAAGTTCTTAGATTTCTTCCAAAGAAATTTGAATCGTTAGTTGTAACCCTGGAGGAAAACAAAGATCTGTCCACATTTACTATTGATGAGTTGCAAGCCTCATTACTCAATCATGAACATAGTATCATCGGTTTAGATACATTGCTGGAAGGTGCATTCGCAGCACAGTCATTCATAAGCCGTGGAAGAGGCAGAGGAAGATCAAACCCTAGAGGCAGAGGAAGATCAAACTCTAGAGGTATAGGACGAAGTTCTTTCAGAGGAGGATGCAGCAGCAGCCCTGCGTATGTCACTGGTAGAGGCCAGAATCAGACCCCCAGTCAGCCAAGTGGACAGAGGTATGATAAATAAAAAATTCAATGTCATGACTGTAAGAAGTATGGACACTTCGCATATGAATGCAGGAAGAAGCAGTATGACCAAGGAAAGCAAGGTGAAGCACAATCAAGCAGCAACAACACTCCGAACAGCTCGTTGTTCTTAGCATGTGCATCTCCACCGAAATGCAATGCTGTCCAAGAAAGTCCAAATGACATATGGTATTTAGACTCAGGCTGTAGCAATCACATGACTGGTAATTTAAATCTATTTTCTAGTCTAGATAAATCAGTTCAAACTGATGTAACACTTGGAAATAATATTCAAGTTACTGTTTTGGGTAAGGGTACTGTTGATATTCTAACCAAACAGGGGGAGCAGAAATTTATGCCTGATGTGTATTATGTTCAAGGTTTGAAGCATAATTTGATGAGCATAGGACAGCTGATGGAAAAAGGTTACAGAGTTCACATGATAGGGAAGCGCTGTGTGATCAAGGATATATATCCCAGCAATCAGTTAATTGATGAAGTGAAGATGACAAGCAACCGCTTGTTTCCTTTGAGGATAAGACCCATCATAAGAGGAAAAATAACTCAAGTTGTTCATACAAGTCAGAATGAAAATTCGGGATCTGCGTTCAAAGCAGAAAGCAAAGAAGCAAAAATTCATTGCGCAGAGGAAGAAAAAGACAGCGCAATGCAAGCTGCGTTTCAGACAGAAATAAATGATGAATCCTAGTTATGGCACTTCAGATTTGGACATTTGAATTTTGGTGGGATGAAGCTACTGCACATGAAGGACATGGTGAAATGATTTCCATTAATTGAAAAGCTAGAGCGAATTTGTGAAGGCTGTATTTTTGGAAAACAACACATAGAGACTTTTCCAGTTGGAAAGTCATACAGAGCTCGCACACCACTTGAAATTGTGCACTCTGATATTTGTGGACTGATGCAAACACCGTCCATGGGAGGATGCACTTATCTTCTCACATCTATTGATGATTTCACAAGAAAAACATGGTCCTATTTTCTAAAACATAAATCTGATGCATTTGGTTGTTTTTCAGCAGTTCAAGGCACTCGTGGAAAAGCAGAGTGGTTACAGCATCAAGATCTTAAGAACAGACAGAGGTGGTGAGTATGTCTCAAATGATTTCTTAAATTTTTGCAAAAATCATGGCATACATAATCAATTCACTACGCGGTATACACCGCAGCAGAATGGTATCGTAGAGAGGAAGAACAAGACCATTATGGAGATGGCATGCAGTGTGTTGGCAGCTGCGCATCTGTCAAATGAATACTGGGTTGAAGTAGTGGCAATTGCTGTATACATCATGAATCGATGTCTGACGAAGAGCGAGAAGAACAAAGTTCTACAGGAAGCATGGATAGTTATGAAACATAGTGTTTCACATTTAATTTTTTTTGGTTGTGTAGCATACGCACATGTTCCAGATGAGTTAAGAAAGAAATTAGACAATAAAGGTCAGAAATGCATTTTCATTGAGTATTCTGAAGACACAAAAGCATACAATTTGTATGATCCTATTGCAAGAAAATTTATTATCAGTTGAGATGTTCAGTTTGTGGAAAATAAAGCATGGGATGGAACTGTAGAGAAGAATGTGAAAATCGCGTAACATGTTGAACATGACGATAGCGCAGAAGATGTGGATGAGACTCCACATGTAAATCGGAACTGCGCAGCTCCATCTACTCCTAGGATTGCGCAGCATGTTCCAGCACAAGGAACTCCAACACAAGGCATAGCTCAAGCTACTTTGACAAGCACACCAAGTGCGCAACAAACTCCATCAAGCAGTTCGACACCAGCAACTCCAACAAAGACAAGAACTCTACACGAAATATATGAGACTGGTACACCAAATTCATTCTCATGTTTTGCATTATTTTCTCAAGTTAATGATCCTCTAACATTTGAAGAAGCAGTTGAAGATAAAGTTTGGGCACAAGCCATGGATGAAGAAATAGAATGCATTGAGAATAATCAAACTTGGGAATTAGTTGATGTTCCTAAGGACAAGGATGTGATAAGCGTCAAATGGATTTATAAGACCAAGCAAGATGCTGATGGAAATGTTCAGAAGCACAAGGCAAGATTGGTAGCAAGGGGATTCACTCAGCAGCCTGGCATAGACTTCAACGAAACCTTTGCACATGTAGCAAGAATGGATACTATCAGAACAGTTTTGGCCATCGCAGCACAAAAGACATGGCATGTTTACCAAATGGATGTCAAGTCTGCATTTTTAAATGGTTATTTGGAGGAAGAAGTATATGTTGAGCAGCTACAAGGCTATGAAGTTCCAGGACAAGGACACAGAGTGTACAGACTGAAAAAGACACTGTATGGTTTGAAGCAAGCTCCTAGAGCCTGGTACAGACGCATTGACTCATATCTCATTCAGAATGGATTTCACAAAAGTGAATGTGAGCCAACGCTATACACAAAAATCAACCAGCAAGGTAATAAGTTAATTGTCTTCCTGTATGTAGATGATTTAATATTTACTGGTGATTTTGGCATAGAAGAATTCAGAATAGTCATGGAAAGTGAATTTGAAATGACTAATTTGGGGCTTATGAAGTATTTTCTGGGCATTGAAGTCCAGCAGACTGAAAATGGTATTTTTATATCTCAATCGAAATATGCAAGTGATGTCGTGAACATATTTAAGATGTTAAATTGCAAGACAGCTCCAACACCAGTAATAACAGGTTTGAAATTAAGCAAGGATGATGATGGATCCACTGTAGATCCTACACTGTTTAAAATGCTAGTTGGTAGCCTTATGTATCTTATTGCAACAAGGCCAGATATCATGTATGGAGTCAGCTTAATCTCAAGATTCATGGAGTCACCAAAAGAATCTCATTGGCAAGCAAGTAAAATAATTCTGAGGTATGTAAGTGGAACAAAAGACTTTGGTATTTTGTATTCAACCTCATAAAATTTCAAACTCATTGGATACACCGACAGTGACAATGGAAGCAGCATATATGACAGAAAAAAACACATATGGGAATACATTTCATGTAGGAACATGTCTTGTATCACGGGCTTCAAAGAAACAGCCCATAGTAACTCTTTCTTCAGTAGAAGCAGAGTATGTCACAGCTACAAGCGCTCCATGTCAAGCAGTTTGGATGCGCAGGATGTTAAGTGATATGTCGCAAAACCAACAAGAACCCACATTCATTTACTGCGACAACAATTCAGCTATCGCACTGTCAAAGAATCATGTGTTCCATAAGAGAACCAAGCACATCGACACAAGGTATCATTTTATCAGAGAATTGATAAACAACAAGGAAATCTGTTTAGAATTTTGCAGGTTTGAAGATCAGGTAGCAGACATATTTACAAAACCATTGGCAAAGGACCCATTCCGATTTCTGGGAAGTTGTTTGGGAGTGACAAATTCTGCACAATGAACTATGTCATGAACAGAGCATGTTTTAGCTCTGAAATATTTTGTAATATTTTACTTTTGTTTAATGATCCCCATCCACTCATAATTAAGGGGGAGTGTTGGAAATATCATAATTAATGAGCTGATAGCGTATCTGATATGCGCCGGCTCTGTCAGAAGTCAGTCAGTCATTTTGTCAGTCTGTAATGTCAAACAGTCAGTCTGTTTATAGCCAATCTAGCTCACTGTAAGTTAGTATTTAAGTAGCCACATTTGTATTCCGCAAGATTAGATTTTCTTAGGTAGAAATTAATTGCAGTGTTTATTGCAACCTTGTAACTTTTAGGTAAAGCTAAACCTAAGTTTTTGTATAAATGAATATCTCCTGCATAAGATTAGATAGAGATGTAGAGATAGAGATAAGTGAAGAAGAGGAGAAGTAAATCCCGTGAAATGTTTCAAGATCCCAAGCTCTGTGTAATTGTGAAAGATTGAAGTAAAACTCATCTCTCTGTAAGTGTGGCAAAGTTACTCTGTTTTACAGTGGTAAATATATAAGTTCTTAAGTTATATGCATTCACTCAAGAATGTTGGTTTATGCATGACCGCACATCTATTTCATATTGACTTATGTGAATGATTGTTTACATTTATGCGCATTAAAAGAAATCAAGATTTCTAAGTGTTTCACTATGGTGAAAGTTCCATTTTAACAAAAAGTAACTGCGCAGTAAGTTTCATTTAGATGTTTCGGTTCTCATGTTTTAAGGAGAAATGTTTTAAGATAAAGATTATTTAAGTTTGGGTTATGTGCAGTTAGATAAGTATACAAAGTTAACCGCGCAGTTAATTTTTGTAAAAGTTAAAGAAGTCTGCAAAAGTAATTTGCATGATGTTTGCAGTCCATACAAAGTCATGTTCCGCAAAGTTAGAGAAGTGCACATTTATGCGAACATTCAACTGCGCAGTAGAAAGTTGAATTGCGCACCTAATCTCTGTGCAGTAGAAAGTGGAAATGCGTGGTTAATCTCCGCACGGTAGAAGGTGAATCGCGCAACTAATATCCGCGCATTTACTTTGTGAAGTAAAGTGGAAGAAAAATTAAAGCAAAGTATTTGCTAGGAACAAAGCAGTCTCTTAGCAAAAGAAAAAGAAAAGTTTTATTTATCATTTGTGTAGTTAATTCTTCTTAACTGCGTTGTGCCCTTTTCCCTTGATCGAGCATGAGCTATATGGGACTCGGCGCAGTGATCTTTGGCAATATCTTGTATCATATAAATTCAAAGGATGCTTCATTATGTTTGCTCTTGAATGCTCTATTTCCTGGTGTAGTTTGTGCAACTAGAGCACCTTTGATTAACGTTCCACAGAAACATACCATTACAACATATGAAAACGACCAGATAAATATGTACGTATTGACTCTGTACTCCTGCTATGGAAGTTGCTATTGCTTCCACTACCTTGGGTAGCATCGTGCATTTCTCTAGAATACTAGGGCGCAAAGAATCTAGATGGTATGGAAATTGCCCATTTGAGAACGCATACTTGAAAAATAATTCCAATCACTCTTCATCACTCAATTTTTTTTTCTCGTGGGTGCAGGAGTGAATCCCGAAAACACCAAAAACTCCTTTATCACAGGTGATCACCACAATCTTATTTTGATTTTTTTTGCACTAAAGGGGCAAGCCAATCTGTTGAAACACATCTTTGTCCCACATGCCATCAAGAAAAAATAGAGAAGGATTTTTACTCTGACCTAAATATGTAAGAAGACAAGCAAATAGAGAAGGATTTTCTTGTTCCATATCATTAATCTCTCCTTCTCCTAAATATCTATGAATGCGACTTCTAATCCCCTCCGCGCTTACCTGAGTTAGATTATTATGATAATCATTTGGAATCTATATGGTTAGAAGCTCCTGATGGCCTTCCGTTGGATCTGTTATGCCGAGATTATCCCCTAGAAGTTTTATCTTATGAACAATGGCATGGAGAAGGTGATCAATATTGAATTTTTCCGACACAGACAACCAAATCCGATGCTTGAAATGATTCTAGACTGCTTTGCTATGGAAAACATGTTGGAATAGGCGAGCTTTGCCAAGGAATCCCATACCCCAAATGATAATGATTTGAGGGTTGCCTTGGTGGAATATATTCTTAGTAATGACATCAATTTCATGATGTATGCCCACAATATGAACATGTTTAACAAGAGTAGAACTGGGAGTTCTCATGTCCAATTGTGAAGATGGATTTAAATCTATGAAATATTTGAGATAAGTGAGATATTTGTTTTCGATGTGATTAATCTTCTAGATTCTATTCTTTAATTCCTTAATCTCATGGCCCTTCTGAAGCCTAAATATAATCCGATGGCACTTTTAACAAAGAGAAATATCTTCCCACCCACGAGATGCTTGGAAATTTGGCGTTGGAAAATTGAAAGTATGTGAGGGTTGTTAGCCTCCTCGCATTCCTCTATTAGGTCCATAACATCGGTCAGAACATCCCTAAGGTTTTGCAGCCAATTGGTCATCGATTGGGAGTTCATATGCTCCCCAACATCGTCCAACATGAACTTAACATGACCAAGATTGTAATATATTGATTCAAACTCCTTTTTGAATGTGACAACTAGCGATAATTATTATTTTAACTTTTCCTTTAGCTCAAGAACCAGTTTATCTTCTAGAAAGTGAAAAACAATAGTGACTTCCATCCTCACTTTCTTTTTTTGTGCTCCTCCTCACCTTTTCACTTTATTTTCCTTTGTTCCTCCATCTCTCACTCTCTTTTTCTATAATAAATCACGCTAATACATGCACGTAAGTATTAAATTTTGTATAACCTGAACTCATTAAATAATCTTGTGATGTAATCAGTATTACCCATAAGAAGTTTCTGCAAACAAAACCACGACAAAATATGGAAAAGATTATAATTTTACCATACACTGGTAATGAAATATTAAATATGAGGCAAGCTAGAAAGCTCTTTCAATAACAACAATTATACATACCAATTTCATAATTAAGTTACATACCAATGGATGATCAATAGAATGATTTCCCGTTTGATAAGTGCCTCAAACAATTGGATTTTCCCTTTTACCAATGCCTCAAACAATTTTATGTAGCTCTATCCAGCACCAAGAAAAGGCCCAACCTCTCACACAATGATCACCACTATTGTCACTACTATTTATTCCATAATTTATGTATTTCCGCCTCATGAAAAGCATGGGCTACTGCAAGGACTATATATGGGCATCCTTGTAATCCTTTTTCTCTTGCTTCTTTATGTTCTGGTGAAGGTGGCCTTTTGCCTGGAAAGGGACCAAAAAATGGTCTCAAGTGGAACCAATCTGAACATGATATGCAGAATAGACATGGAGCCCAATCTTTCTTCGCCCCGCTAGATCAGTTGGAAGCAATACATAAAAGAAATCAACGGCCTGGATTTCTATGGTCTTTGAAAAGGTATTCGGATCCGAATACCTTTTCAAACACTGCAAACCACGGAAACCTAAAATCCTTCTATGGTCTTGTTGGATTCAAATATCTCTATCCTCTCAAATATTATAATTCAAAGGAAAATACAAAGCAGACTAAAATCATTAGAGTTGATACTATGAACAAAGAGAGCCCATCTCCCATTGCAAAGAGAAGCTCCTTGAAATGAGCACCATCCGTAGGGGAAGAGCATAATGTACGACAATTGTTTCGAAGTGTGGATTTCTGGTTGTATTATTTCATGTATATATGCAGAGGAATAGTGGGAACACTATATTACATGGATAATCTCTTGGACCAGATAATTCGCTCTCTCGGATACTCGACCAAGACCCCTGTGTTGGTGTCCTTGGCCATATTTTCTGGATTTATTGGGCATTTTGCTTTTGGGATACTTGAATTCTTTAAGTTAATCCGAGCTTCATTTTACAACATTTATATTTTAGGTAATATCCATTTTATCCAGAAGACCTTGGAACTTTGAATGTTGAAAACACCTTCAAGGAATATTTAAAATAATTTGTTTATTTTTTTAATATTGTCTCTATAGAAAGAATAGTTGGCATTAAAGACATATAGTCTTTACAGAGACAATATTTAAAGACATATAGTCTTTACAGAGACAATATGTATCTAATTTTATATATTGTCTCTAAAGAGACAAAAATAAAATTGTCTTTATAGAGACTATGATAATTGTGTTCTATATTGTCTTTATAGATGCAATTTTTTAAGACAATAATTTGAGAGGCTCGCTTAAAGACAATATTAAGACAATAGACAAGTTTCTTGTTGTCTCAAGTTAAGACAATTTAATAAAAAAATTTCCTAAATATTGTTTTAAAACCCCCTTTGTGTAGTAGTGACGGTTTAATTGTTTGGTGGACACAAGAAATGCAGTGTGGCACTGATGCACAATCATGGACTCCTTTAAAGACACTTTAGATGCCACATGATACTGAAAAAACATGGAACCTGTGACTTTAGGTGACAATTAGGGGTACTTCTCTAACAGATTTGAAGATGAAGTAAAAATACAAAAGATAGGTAATTGAATCAGCTTTCATAATATATAACATTTATCTATAATTTTTTTTTTGTAAATGATTATAAAATTAGTTTCCGTTAAATTGGGTTTTCAAATTTTCAGCACATCATAACATATATGTTTGTGCGGGTGCAACACTTATTGAGGTAAATGATGTCAATTTTGGATAAAATCTTGCAGACATATAAAGGACATATGGGCCTAGTGCAACACTATTTATTCAAAAAATTTCATGAATTATTATTTTTATTATTAATCATTGAAGTCAGAAAACTTTGAAATGAAAACGTTATGTGCGGGTGCAACACTTTAGGGGAAAAATTTAATGAAATCTTTGATTTCTATATATAAGATTGTAGAGCTCACTCTCCTCTAGTGCACCATATAGTTTTCTTGAGAAATGGTGAAGGCAATCAAAAGTTATATAAAAACCAATCGATGTATCTATTTTCGAAAACTGACGCGTGTCATTTAGAAAAATAATAATAAATAAATAAAACATTCATTTTTAGGAAAAAATACATATTCAGAATCGTTAGATCGTACTCTACAATATTTTATATTTTCATAAAAAAATATTGTGTTTGTCATAGCAAAACACGCCATTGAAACTGAGCATATTGATAGAGTTCTAAAATATAGGGAATAGCCCTGGTTTATTTGTTCTAGCCAATAGGTTCGGTAGTCCGAAGCTATTTCCGAACATCATGCCAAGCCTTGTTCCCGCCGAGTTTTTAAATTTAAAAAAAATGCATATGCGTTATAACACATATGCGATATAATGCATATGCGTTTAATCTTTGGTAGCTTGTTACGAGAGTAAGAAAGAGTTTACCAAGTTAGTGGATAGGCTTTGGAAGAAATCCCATCTAAAAGGAAAAGATCATGGTAATTATTGGCCCCTCCAAAGCGGTTTAGTGTAAGTGTGGCAAAAGGACAATGTTTAGCCTAAACTTTGTGAATGGTTGTGGATAATGAGGTCAGATTATTGGAGGTTCAAGGGCTAGTCCAAAGGAGGTATTAGGATGATGAGGTTACCAAGTTAGGATGCCTTTCTTGTTGCCTCTGCATGATCAACCTCAATGGGAGGAACAAGGTAAACAACAACTGTAGGCTTTGTATATGGATATGTTAATTTAAAAAAAAAATACATATACATTGGTCTTGTACCACCATTCACTTTCTCCCTCTATAACCAACCTCCCCCCCTTTGTCTATCCAACGCATCCACATACCCTCTCTCCATCCCTCTTTCTCTAACCATCATTATTTCTCTCCTTCACCACCCCTCTACCTCTATAACCATCCCTCAACCCTCTCTCTCTCTCCCCCTTCTCACTTCTCCCTTCCCTCCCTCTCCTTCTACCTCCATGTGTTCCATCCTCTCACTCACTCCATACCTCACTTTCTCCCCCTACCTCCTCTCTCCACCCCCTCCTCTCTCCCCCCATAATTCCTTCTCTTTCTTCCTCTTTCCCCCTCTCTATTTAAATACCCCCTATTTCCTTATCTGGCCACTCCCCCTCGAACAAACTTACACACCTCTTGGTCTTGAAAAACCACACCTGCTCTCCCTGTATAACCAACCTTCCCCCCTTTGTCTCTCTCACACACATCCACACACCCTCTCTACATCACTATCTCTCTGCCTCTATAACCGTCCCTCAACCCTCTCTCTCTCCCCATTTCCTCCCTCTCTCTCTCTCCCCTTCTCTGCCTAAATCCCCCCTCCTTCATAATCTCACCACTCCCCCCTCAAACAAACTTACACACCTCTTGGTCTTGGAACAACACACCCCCTCTACCTCTATAACCAATCTCCCCCCTTTCTCTCTCTCACACACATCCACACACCCTCTAAAACAATTCCTTTGTTGCCCCTCCCTCCTGCCAAAACCCTCCCTCCCTCCCTCCCTCCCTCCCTCCCTCCATGTGTTCCATCCTATCACTCACTCCATCCCTCACTTTCTGCCCCTACCTCCTTTCTCCACCTTCAAGCCTTCATCCCTCCTTCATCTCTCCATCTTACTCTCCATTCCTTAATATCCATCTCTCTCTCTCTCTCTCTCACTCACACACACACACAAAATACCTCATCTCTATCCCTCGGTGTAACCATCCTTGACCATCCTTCATTTCCCTAAATCCATACTCTCTCATTGTTATTATCACACTCTCTCACCCTCTAACCATTCCTCCATCCATCATTGTCTCTCCCTCCATCTCTCTCTCTCTCTCACACACACACACACACACACACACACACACACTCTCTCTCTTTGAATCTCCCCCTCTCACTCTTTAACCACCCCCCCATTTGTCTCTCTCAGTTACTCACTCTATAGCTCTCTCTATACCACCACTCCATCCATCCCTCTCACTCTTTAACGACCCCCCCCATTTGTCCCTCCATCCATTATGCCATATATTTCCTCCATCCATTATCCTATATCTTTCTTGCACCCAATCATCCCTCCCTCTCATATATCTCCCTCTTTCATCCCCCCCTATATCTCTTCCCCCCCATCTCTCCCTCCCTCCCACTTATATTTATTTCCCTCCCACCAATCACTTCCATTTATATTTCTCCTCCCTTCAGTCCCCCCTCATATCTCTCCCCTACCCATCCCTCCCTTCCCATTATATTTCTCCTCCCTTCATCCCCCCCATATCTCACCCCTACCCATCCCTCCCTCCCATGATTCCCTCTACACCTTCCTCTCCCTTCTTTGAATCCCCCCACCCCTCTTTTAGCTTAATCAATTTAATGTTGGGCCATGAGCCACCCCATAGACCGTCTGGATGGAATCTTGGGAGTCTAAATGGTATTATAAGGGGATAAGGGTGCCATTATAGGGTTTTGGATGGGAGGGATGGGTCTCTGGACATTGACCATAGTCATGGAAGAAAATACAACGAGTCTATAAATCAACACACATGCCTTATACATGGAATATTAGGCCTTTAGTGGGATATGGGTGTCATTATGAGGTTTTATGCACTAAGGATGGGTCTTAGGGTCTTAACCATGGTAATGGGACAAAAGTGTAACAGAAACAAGTCTTAAACCACTACACATGCCCTTTAAAGGGGATATTTAGCCTTAATATGGGATATATGTGCCATTAGACTATTTTATGAATTGAAGATTGTTCTCAAGGCATTGACCATGGTCATATGGGAACCATTATGAATATTGCTAGACAAGAGATAGTTCTGAAGACACTACCATGGTCCAAGGATAAATCCAATCTTCTAGGGATTAAATGATGTTTTTATGGTTCATGGAAAAATGACAAGGTCCCAGACTACGAAAAGCCCTATAAATGGAGTCTAAATGGTATAAGGGTGTCATTATAAGGTTTGGGACTTTGATCATGGTCATGGAAGAAAAGGTAGGGTCTCAGGACCTAAATGAATCTTTTATGGCTCATGAGCTATAAATGAGTCCTTTAATCACCACACATGCCTTCTAGATGGGATATTTGGCCTCTAGGTTGGGTATGGGTGTGAAAATCCTCACAGCAAATCTAAGAGCTGATGTATACCTCACAATGAAAGAATTTAGGAATAAGATTAAGAGTGATCAATGCATTAAAATGAGCAACATAATAATAATACAGTAGAACTTGGATAGAAGCAAAATAACTTCACACACACTAATTCATTAATCACAATATGGAAAAATAAGTAGTACAATGCATGAGGATTCGAATGCCACGGTGGCAATTCGAATTAGCCTTCATGGAGTGATCAAAAGATCAATGGAGTGTCATCAGAGCACAACTAGAAGTCTTCATCATCATCAGTGGAGTCATCAATGCTCAAGTAACTATCAACCATCAGTCAAACTGAGTCTAACTGAGTGTGGTAAGTGTAAGTGAGTGTAACTGGAACTAACTGGATGAAGGAGGCTCAGTGGAGGGCGCATGAGGAGCTAACAGGAGTCAGAATGGGCAGTCTAGTCTCACTGGAGGTCCATCGGAGTGATACAGTCAGTTGAGAGTCAGTCTTTCCTTAAATCAAGGAAATAACTAAAGATAACTCAATTAACTGAAGTGAATTTGAGTGGTAGGTGAGAGAGGGCGAGTGGCTTCCTAAAATCAAGGAAGAATGTAATACCCCAATTTTGACCCTTAGGAAATATTGGCTCTAATGTAAATATTGTAAATACGCGATCTATGTTTCCCTAGCGTGGAGCTCAAGGCCAAGGCCCCGCTAGTTTATGCTCGGATTTTATTTAAATTAGACATGCTTGATATTTTGTTACCCACGTGCTATTAAGCCATGGGATATTGTAAATTGATGTAAATATTTAACATTGAAATAAAATACCAAAAAAACTGGCTATGGAGGCAACGAATGAGAAGGGGCCATGTGTATCCACTAGGGAGTGGTGAGGGGGCTATGGGATTAAACCCTAGGCTTCCATTTGTCATTATGAGAACCCATTGACTTCCCTAGGTGACATTAATGTCTGCTGTAAGAAGGTGGTTGAGATTTTCAGCCCATGGCTTCAATGGAGCATGGGCAGCCCTGAAATTCGTATGGGTGGGCATGGGCTCTGATTGCTTGGGTAAGAAGTCACTCAACCTCATGGGAGGTTGCTTCATTCTCACCCCATTCCATTGTGAAACTATCTAGCATCATTCCCATCCTAAAACGAGTGCCAGCAGTGAGGAAAAACCAGAAATCGCGACCTTGAGAGAACCCAGTTTTTGGAAAGACCAAAAACGTTCAGATTTGGCATGGGACAAGGAAATCCAATGGGGAATCCATTAGCATGAACCTTGGGGCGAATTCTGGAGCATTAGCTACCCCGAAATCAATGGGAAAACCCCGTTTTTGCAGCTCAGAAAACGAGTGACGGATTTGAGTATTTAGTGAGCAGAACAGAGAGAAATCAAGTTGGGGGATTGACTATGCAGAGGTTGGGTGTGCTTGATAAACCCAGTGAAGGCTAGGATCTCAAAGATCAGCAGCTGGACCTTTCTATGCCCATCCTGAAGAGCACTGGAGGGAAGAGTTGCCTGAGGGACTGTGTAACAGAGAAGGGGATCTTCCTTGTGTTGGATGTGGTAGGTAATGTGGGTGCCTAACTGTTGAGTTCACTTGAGATGCCTGTAGCTCTGTGGTTGAGCTCACTGGCTTAGCACTACCCTCCTCTATCTGCTTGGATGCTTGACTGAAGCCATGGCTATGAGTGAACCCAGCTAGTCCTCCTTAGTGGATACACGGCCCAGCTCGGGGGTGACCTCTCAGCTGAAAGAACACAAGCTGGACAGAGGTCTACGGTTGGGAGGAACGTTGACCTTCCATAGCCAGTCGTTTGGACCATTACAGTTCAAGATGAGTAATCTGTGATTTAATTTATATACAGTATGAGTTTTGCAATGCATTCATGATTAATGGAATGAAAGGCGTCATGTTTTATGCAGTATAATAAATTGTCCATGATTGATGAAATTAATGACTGCTAAATGGTTGATATGTGTATGTTGAACGCATGAAGAAGTTGTATGCACATGTAATGTTTAGTTTCCGCTGTGTAGTTATTGAGTTTATGTCTGCACCCATAAGTTTTAAATTGCATGCGTTATGAGCCAAATTATTGGGGCTAAGCTTGCCATAAGCCCGTGTGTTGTTAACGTTTCCCTTCCTTGCACTTGATGATGGAAGGGGTCGTTACAAAGAAGGGCGCACTAAGCTCTAGGAGGGCTAAAACTGATATGTGAAAAACTCCCGGGGCTAGCTAGTTGAGGGCTAGGTGCTGGGATTGATGACTGGGATACATGCAATTGCATGCATACAAGACTAAAAATGCAAATAATGAAAATGCTGGTAGGACTAGGATGGAGTATAGGAATATCCTAACACCTCCCCTTAATCCATCCCGGGCCCTGGTAACTGAGACCAAAGGTCACCCAATACAATGAATAATAACAGTCAATAAACCGAGGAAATGGGGAAAACCTCATGGAAAAAATACCCCCCCTCAAAATAGACTGTAAGGCACACACAAAAATAAATGCTCCAAACTCAAGCAGGTGTGATGCTTGGTCATATGTCTGGAGGTATCTTCTTCTTGGGAAGAAGTGGATCATGCTCAGAAAGCATGTGCTTGTACTTGCTCTTCAGATCGAATGTGATGAGAACAAATCCAAAAGTATGAGGATGATCCTTGAACCTGTGATTCGAATCAGTTGAGGTAGGATCAACTCTATGAATGTGCAGATAGTCTTTTGTCTTCTCCTTCGAACCATCATAGGTGATATTATGCCCAAAAGAACCATCACATGATAGTAAATGCTTTGAATCCAAATCAGATCCAAAACTTGAAGAATGGTTTCTTAAGATCTCCTTTGAACCATTTGAGGTGAGATGCATGAGAAATTATCCCAAGCGAATGGCAATGGCCATCATGGGTGAGATTATGCCCTAAAGAACCATCAAATATCAGTGATTGCTTGGAATCCAAATCGGATCCAAGACTTGAATCATGGTTGCTTAAGATCTCCTTTGAACAATTTGAGGTGATATCTAAACCAGTAAATGCATGAGAAATTATCCCAAGCGAATGGCAATGGCCATCATCTTCAATAACTTTATGAGAGCATGAAATAATGATCTTACAATAGTAAATAAGAGGTGATTGATCAAGGAGAGCGAATGCATTACCTCCAATGGCTGATTTAACCTCCGAAACACTCATGAGATCATGATGCAAACCAACAGACTCTGGTGCAAGAGAGGATTTAGGAACCTTTGCAATTTCTAGAGTTTGAGCTGGCATAGAATTCGAAATAGAAGGAATTTGGAGCATGAGTGTAGAATCTGTAAGTTCTTCTTCTTTTTGGACAACTTCAATATGAGATATGAGATATTCATGATCAATGAGATCATCAAGGAGGGTGAATGCATCACTGGGTTTGCTCTCGAAAGGGTTTGGACCAATCCATTCATTCTGCTTGCCAAATCTTTCATCCAGTTGGGACCATAGCTCTTTTGGAGATTTAGCAGAATCAATGAAGTGGGAACTCATGCATCGAGACATAGAAAACATCATTGTTGCATAGACACTGTCACCTTTATTTAACCAGTCAATCTCTTCTTCAGAGGATTCGAAGTCTCTTTCAAAACAATAATCAAAGAGATCACGGCTCTTCAAATATGCTATCATTTTTGGTTTCCATTCATCATAGTTGAATGGAGAAAGAGGATGGATTTCTTCTGAATACATGGAAGCTGTAGAAGACATGCAAAAACAATAGAAAAGTCTGCAACTGCTACTGCTGCAAAAGTGCAGAAACTGCTGCAATTGCTGCACTTGAAATCTTGATAATAACCTGCAAAAAACTCTTAGGAATGGAGATAAACAATACTCTCAACATGCTCTGATACCATGTGAAAATCCTCACAGCAAATCTAAGAGCTGATGTATACCTCACAATGAAAGAATTTAGGAATAAGATTACGAGTGGTCAATGTAGTAAAATGAGCAACAGAATAATAATACAGTAGAACTCGGATAGAAGCAAAATAACTTCACACACACTAATTCATTAATCACAATATGGAAAAATAAGTAGTACAATGCGTGAGGATTCGAATGCCAAGGTGGAAATTCGAATTAGCCTTCATGGAGTGATCAAAATATCACTGGAGTGTCATCGGAGCACAACTAGAAGTCTTCATCATCATCAGTGGAGTCATCAATGCTCAAGTAACTGTCAACCATCAGTCAAACTGAGTGTGGTAGGTGTAACTGGCACTAACTGAATGAAGGAGGCTCAGTGGAGGGCATGTGAGGAGCTAATTGGAGTCAGAATGGGCAGTCTAGTCTCATTGGAGGTCCATCGGAGTGATACAGTTAGTTGAGATTCAGTCTTTCCTTAAATCAAGGAAATAACTAAAGATAACTCAATTAACTGAAGTGAATCTGAGTGGTAGGTGAGAGAGGGCGAGTGGCTTCCTAAAATCAAGGAAGAAGGGCGCACTAAGCTCTAGGAGGGATAAAACTGATCTGTGAGAAGCTCCTGGGGCTAGCTAGATGAGGGCTAGGTGCTGGGATTGATGACTAGGATGCATGCAATTGCATGCATGCATGCTGCATGCAAGACTGAAAATGCAAATAATGAAAATGCTGGTAGGACTAGGATGGAGTATAGGAATATCCTAACAATGGGTTCCATTATGAGGTTATGTGCACTGAGGATAGGTCTCGAGGTCTTAACCATGGGTATGGGTTCCATTATAAGGTTAAATGAGGTTTCAATATTTGATATGCACTGAATCGCATATGCGATTTATAGATCACATTATACAAACGAGCGTTAGGTAAAAAGTGTAGAATGCATATCGCATATGCGATATAAGACATATGCGTTAAAACGAACATGCGTTATATCACATATGCGATATGGGTTTTATAAAAAATCTTGGGTTGCGGGCCGTGGGCCAGTTTTATTGTAGCAAAAGACAGAATTCTTCTGAACCCGCGCACAACGTACTGTTCAACCTACCATTTAATCATTTATTACACAAATCCATAGGTTTTGTACAAGTTTGGGTGGATTTCAATGGGGAATGTACGTAATAGAGGTCATAAGTCAGCGAGGAAGGTGCTTACACCCGAAGAAGCTGAAAATAAAAAAGAAAAGAACAGGGAAGATTCAAGAAATCGTCTGTGTTCATTGGATGAGCAAATACTTCCCATTCCCGCTCAACAGATACCTGACATAGAGGCCGAGGAAGATATTGCAACGTTAATGCAAGCTGGTTATAGCCGAGATGATAATCTTGGTCCGTTATTAAGCGGACAATCTTGTTAAGAGTTCAATCATTATGTTCCTGACGATGCAAATGTGACTCCGCAACAACCATGCTAGGTGGTTCAATCTCCTAATCGAAGTTGTCATCATGTAGTGGATGTAAACATCACTCCAACATTTCAAACGACAAGAAATCTCGCATCAAAATGAAAGAGAACTCCTAAACGTATACAAGTGGATGAGAGCGAATTGACTTCCATGGAAGGTAAGGTGGCTAAACGCACTATCCTTCATCATTGTTCTCAAATAATGATACAATATTTTGATAAAAAATCTGAAGCCGATAAATGCCAATTGTTTTTAGCTTTGATTAAATCTAGAAGTATGGCAACTGTTAGAAGAAAGTGAGGCATTCGAACATTGAAGAATACTGAATCAAGTAATCACATTGTTAAATCTCTTGCTGCTGCATTCACATCGATTGGTAAAAAAATTCCTTCACAGGACTGTAATGTGGCTTGCCGCGTATTGGCTGAATCAATTGTATGTAGATCCACAAGACAACGTCGTTTACTTAAATGCACATCACAAATTGTGCCTTTACATCCAAAGACACTTAGCGGTAGGTTGCCCCGCAAAGACATGAAGTTAGTCGAAGCAGTGAAGGGACTAGTGCACACTTTTTGGCACGATAACACTAGGCCTTATTCTAACACAAAGGATGTGTTAAAACGCTGTAGGGGTTCTATGAACAATGAACCTCATGTTAAACATTATCTTGACATGACACAAACTCAATTATTCGAGATGTTTAAAGTTGCCAACGTAGAGCTAAGTCTCGTGCAAAGATATTTTGAAAAATGCAATCCTTGGTATGTTATAATCAATACCATTCGAAACACTTGTTGTTGTAGATACCACATAGAGTTTGATCTATATTATCATACCTTTGCACATATACGTCGTTTTTTGCATCCTAACCATGTGCAGGAATGCTCAAGTACAGTACCGCCAATGTCATCTAGAGATTTCATCCATAGCATAATGTGTCCGAGGCAAGATGGGCAGACACATTACTTAAAACAATGTGTAGAGGGTTCTTGCAACAATTGTGGTGGGCTATCATTATGGTACGATTGCATCCATGAGAGTGAAGATCAAGCATTCGGGAATGCAATTGTCGAGAAGCAGAACTATCAGTACGAGACATATCAACTGCATGATGGGAAAGAAAGCAGGAAGATTAAATTGGTGACTTCAAAGGTGACAATATACACAAATAATATTCATTTAACTGAGTGTACATTGTTTATGTTGTTTTCTAACATTGTTAAATATTGACATATTAATATTCATGTAAATCTTTTTATGTTGTTTTATAACAATGTTTATTTTTTTCCACCAGGTGCAAGTATGTGATTTTATTTCAGAGTTCCGTGGAAAGATCCAATAGTACATTAAGCATGTCGATATGGCACGGTGACAAGATGAGCAATTCAGAATATGCCAGGACACCTTCCCTTTCGGAACAATACTATCCGTGGTTGACTTTGCGGAAAATTACACCCTACAAACACAAAATGAAATACAAAGTCAATACTATCACTCAGAGCAGGTGAGCATAATGGTCCATATCACTTATTGACATGGGCCAGATAGAAATGAAGATAAACATGTGATATTGAAAGAAATTCACTTTTACATAAGTGACGACTGGACCCATGGCATCCATTACGTGCAACATTGCTTTCAATTGTTCTATGATCATGTGATAGCTATGGATATACCATTTTATCATCATTTGATTTGGTAAGATGGTTGTGCTGGAAAGTTCAAGAATGCACGTGTATTTCAATGGTTGTGTTTGTTGCACATAAAATACAAGGTGCCACATACATGGAACTACTTTGAAACAGGTCATGGAAAAGGAGAGCACGATGGTGCTGGTGCATGCATAAAAACTGCCCTTCGAAGGGAAGAGATGAAGTTTACAGGTGCTCGCCTTTGAGACGCTGCATCTATAGTGAAATGGTGTGCATCTGTGATGTGTTGAAATATTGTAACTTCTAAGAATATTATATTTGTATTATTCCGGAGATGTTTCATTCCTCCGATGGGACTTTATTATGTATCTGGAGATGTTTATTCCTCCGATGGATTATGGTAACTAGGGTTATTAGATCTCCCATGTGGGGGTCGGCCCTGAGTTAATTTATTGGGGGTTATTAGACTCTCTTGGAGAGGTCGGCCCCATAGGGTAAAAAGTTAGTCTGAAAAATAAGTATAAGTAGAGGAGGTTGTTCCTCACTTATCACACACTTCCATCACTCAGAAAGTAGCGCACAAGTGAGAGAGAGGTCTGCATAGGAGGTAGAGAAGGAGCTATAGTCTTGGACTACATCTTGTATTTTGGTTGATCATCTTATTGAGGAAAGCTTTGCTAGGTTTTCTACCCCATGAGGGTTTCCCAGGGTAAAATCTCTGTCTATCTTGTGATTGTGTTTCTTTCAGTGATCTTGCTAGTCAAATTAGTATAAACTTAACATGGTATCAGAGCTAGCCTGAATAGGACATATTTCACAAGGTGAATATCTCTCTCTCTCCTCCAGTGAAAATTAGGGTTTCTGCAAAAGTTGGTATTTTTGAATTCTGATTGCATGGCTAGATAACCCTCCTCAAAATCAAAGTTTTGAGCCCTGGATCGAGGTTTTTGGTTGGGTAGAACTTTGGGAATGTCAAACCCTAGTTTGACCAAAAGTGCGGTAAACCATAAATTCTATTGCAGATCCGGAAGGTGAAAAGTTAAAGTTTGCAGAAGCTTTCAATCAAGCACATCTCCTGGTAAGTGTTATTCTATCCCTTGAGAAACTTCAATTTCTTTGATCCCTGAAGAAGATGGCTCCAAGTACTAAGCTTGAAGACAAGTTAGAGGGTATAGAAAATTTCCGGGCATGGAAATACATAATTGGCCTCATTCTCGAAGAGAATGATCTTTCCCAGTATATCAAGGATGAGATTGCAGAACCTGAAGAAAGTGAAGCCAAAGAGAAGCATAGGAAGGATTTGATTAGGGCAAAGAGAATCATTGCTGATTCTATTAAAGACCACTTGATTCCCCAAGTGGCATCCAAGAAGACTCCAAAGGAAATGTATGATGCCCTTTCCAGAATGTATGAGGGAAAGAACATCAATAGGAAGATGAATCTGAGAGCTCATTTGAAGAACAAAAAGATGAATAAAGGAGATTCTGTTCAAGACTATTTCTCAAGGATCTCCCAGTTCAAGGAACAACTAGATGCTATTGGAGATACCCTTGATGAAGATGAACTAGTCATGACTTCTCTAAATCGTCTCACTAGACCTTGGGAGTCATTCATCCAAACCATGTGTGCCAGAAAAGAAAGCATGAAATTTGATGTGGTTTGGGAGGATTGCATTCAAGAAGAAGCTAGGGTTGCAAATAGAGAAGCCTTGCTCAAAGAAGATGACCAAGCCCTGGCCACCCACACCAAGAGAAGAAGGAATCAATCCTACTTCAAGAAGGATAGTCAGAAGGAGTCTCATCCTCCACAAAGATTTCAAAAGAAAAGAGGAACTAATCAACGAAGAGATTACTCATCATTCCAATGTTTTACTTGTCACAAAATAGGACACATTACTAAAGATTGTCCTCTAAAGAAGAAAAAGGTTCTCATTACAAAATACATCAAGCACATCTTACAGAAGATGACAGTGAAGAAGAAGTAGAAGAGGAAGAAAGGCCTCACAAGAAAAGACCTAGAAGAGAAGAAGAAGAGGAAGAAAGGACCTTCTTCAAGAGAAGATCTAGGAGAAATGAAGAAGAAGATGCAGAAGAATATGTTCTATTCTCCACACTCTCTGGATCTATAACACCTGGAGAAGATACATGGCTTATTGACAGTGGTGCTTCAAAGCACATGACATGTCAGAAGAAGACTCTCTCAAGACTTGAAGAAAAGACCTCTCCACAAAAGGTATCTCTAGGAGATGACTATCAATATCCCATCAAGGGAATTGGTGAAGCAAGCTACAAGCTTGATTTTGGAACCCCCATGAAGATGAAAGAAATATTTTATGTACCAGGATTGAAGAAGAAATTGCTTTCCATCTCAGCATTGGATAAGAAAGGTTATAGGGTTGCATTCATTGATGGACAAGTTTTAATGTGGTCCAAAGGTAAATCTATCAAGGATGCAATTATCATTGGTGAAGAGGAAGGAGGTCTGTACAAGCTCAAGGGCCATCCAGAAGCTGCCCTTGTACATGAATCCATTAGCCCAAATGAGCTATGGCATAGGAGACTTGCTCACATTAACTACAAGGCACTACCTCATGTAAGCAAGGTAGTTATAGGTCTGCCAGACTTAAAGATTGATCATGATGGCACATGCAAAGGATGTGCAAAAGGGAAGAATATCAAGAACCCATTTCCAAAGAGTGAAACGAAGACTAAAAGTACCTTGGAGTTAATTCACTCTGATGTATGTGGACCAATGCCCTCCACATATTTGAGTGGATATGAATACTATGTCACATTTATTGATGACTATTCAAGGAAGACTTGGATATACTTTCTTAATGGAAAGAATGAAGTCTTTGGAAAGTTCAAGGATTTCAAAGCCCTGATAGAGAATCATTCAGAAAAGAAAACTAAAATTCTCAGGACAGATAATGGCGGAGAATATACTTCAAAAGACTTTGAAGATTTTTGTAAGGAAGTTGGAATCAAAAGGGAGCTAACCACTCCCTACAATCCTCAACACAATGATGTTGCAGAAAGAAAGAATAGAACCATCATGGAAGCTGTAAAGACAATGTTACATGATCAAGACCTACCTATGTATCTGTGGGATGAAGCAGCTAGGACAGCATTCTATGTGCAAAATAGACTATCCCACAGTGCTCTTGATTTTAAGACTCCAGAAGAAGTGTTCACAGGAAAGAAGCCCAAGGTAAGTCATCTCAAAATATTTGGATGTCCAGTGTATATTCACATTCCAAAAGAAAAGAGAACCAAGTTGGATCCTTCTGGTAAGAAGGGAATATTTGTTGGATATTGTGAATCATCCAAAGCATTTAGAATTTACATCCCAGGTTTTCATCATATGGAAATAAGTAGGGATGTGACATTTGATGAAGAAGCAGCTCTCAAGAGATCTAGGAAGTGTCAACATGAAGAAGTCTATGAAGAAGATGAACCTCCCAGAATCACAGATGCTGTACCCATCTCTGAAGATGCTACACCAGAGACCATGACATGTTAGAACCACAAGAACCCCCTATTACAAAATTATCAAGAAAAAGAAGGCCATCATGGGCCAGAGACATTATTCAAGGAGCTGAAAAGTATGGAGATCCTGAAGGCTCCACTAGAGAAAGGAAGAAACCAAGGCTAGTATCCAACTATGTGGCTTTGATGTGTGATCTTGTGGATCAAAAACCCACTAGCTATGAAGAGGCAGTTCAGAAGAAAGACTGGGTAGAAGCAATGACAGAAGAATACCAGTCAATAATGAAGAATGATGTTTGGGATATAGTTCCCAAACCAAAAGATATAAGTGTGGTATCTTGCAAATGGATATTCAAGATAAAACATGCTGCAGATGGTAGCATTGAAAAATATAAGGCAATATTTGTAGCCAGAGGATTCTCTCAAAAAGAGGGAATTGACTATGAAGAAACATTTTCCCCAGTTGCAAGGTACACTTCTATTAGAACCATCATGGCACTTGCATCCATGATGAAATGGAATCTACACCAAATGGATGTAAATACAGCCTTCCTGAATGGTGTGATTGAGGAAGAAGTGTACATAGAACAACCACATGGTTTTGAGGTGGAAAATGGAAGAACCCATGTATGCAAACTGAAGAAGGCCTTATATGGGTTGAAGCAAGCTCCCAGAGCTTGGTATGGAAGAATTGACAGTTTCTTGACAAACTTGGGCTTTACCAAAAGTAAAGCTGATCCCAATCTTTATCTTGAGATCATGAATGATGAACCTGTCATATTGTTTCTATATGTGGATGACCTATTTCTAACTGGAAATGAGAAACAGATTATCGAGTGCAAGAAGAAGCTCTCTTCAGAATTTGAGATGAAAGATCTTGGATTGATGCACTACTTCTTAGGTCTAGAAGTATGGTAAGGCCCAAAGGGAATCTTTCTCAACCAAGGTAAGTATGCTGTGGGAATCCTGAAAAGATTTGATATGTTGGAATGCAAAGCCATGGCCACTCCCATGGATTCCAACTTGAAGCTGTTAGTTGATGACTCTTCAGAGTTAGTGGATATGACTCTGTACAGACAGATTATTGGGTCATTAATGTATCGAACAAATACTAGACCAGATATATTCTTTGCGGTGAACACCCTAAGTCAGTATCTAGTGGAACCTAGATGAGTTCACCTGATTGCTGCAAAGCATGTGATGAGGTACCTAAAGGGTACGATAGATTTTGGTCTATACTATCGTGGAGATCATGACTTCAGATTGTATGGATACACTGATGCTGATTGGGCAGGAAGCGTATCAGACAGGAAGAGTACATCGGGTGGATGTTATTGTATGGGATCTGCCATGATCTCATGGTTCAGCAAGAAGCAGTCAAGTGTGGCTCTCAGCACAGCTGAAGCGGAATATATAGTTGCCTGCTCTGCCAGTTGTGAAGCAGTATGGCTTCGAAAGCTGTTATCAGGTTTGTTTGACTTAGAGATGGAACCCACTGTGATTTTGTGTGACAACCAGAGTTGTATCAAGATGACAGAAAATCCAGTATTCCATGATAAGTCAAAACACATAGAGATCCGATATTTCTATATACGGGATATGGTGTAGAAAGGAGCTATCAAACTCGAGTATGTAAGCACTGATGAACAAATTGCTGATATATTGACCAAACCTCTATCTCGAGTAAAGTTTGATTTTTTTCGAGATAAGCTTGGTGTAGTTCAGAAGGACCCTCCTTGAAAGTGGGAGTGACATGGTCAATGATGATATGTATACTTAGGATACTTGTATGGTTACTTGTATTGATGATATGTATACTTAGGATACTTGTATTGATGATATGTATACTTGTATTGATGAGGATACTTGTATTGATGAGAATACTTGTATTGATGATATGTATACTTGTATTGATGAGGATACTTGTATTGATGATATGTATACTTGTATTGATGAGGATACTTGTATTGATGTATTGATGATGTGTATACCTGTATTGATGAGGATACTGTATCAATGATGTGACTACCTATTCCAACGATAAGGTTGATGATGAGGTTGTCTGTTCCGACGATGAGGTCGATGAAGTGGTGCTTAGACTTTGTCTAAGAGGATTCTCAGGATTGCATCGTCCTTGGACTTATGTCCTAAAGTGATAGGGATTGATCATCCCGTAAGTGGATTAGGATTGCATCATCCTTGGACTTATGTCCTAAAGTGATAGGGATTGATCATCCCGTAAGTGGATCAGGATTGCATCATTCTTGGACTTATGTCCTAAAGTGATAAGGACTAATCATCCTGTAAGCTGATTGGGATTGCATCGTCCCTAGACATGGTGAGGTGTCTTAAAGTGATAAGGACTAATCATCCTGTAAGCTGATTGGGATTGCATCGTCCCTAGACATGGTGAGGCGTCTTAAAGTGATAAGGACTAATCATCCTGTAAGCTGATTGGGATTGCATTGTCCCTAGACATGGTGAGGTTTCTTAAAGTGATAAGGACTAATCATCCTGTAAGTTGATTCGGGATTGCATCGTCCCTAGACATGATAAGGTGTCTTAAAACGATACGGACTGATCATCCTGTAAGTTGATCTGGATTGTATCGTCCATAGACATGAGAGATGTCTTAAATTGAGAGGGATTGATCATCTCGCAAGCAGATCAGGATTGTATCATCCTTGGACCTATGTCCTAAAATGAGAGGGATTGATCATCCCGTAATTGGATCATGTGTATTGCAGGGTATGCTACTGATCGTGATGGTCTAGATGACGATGTTGCTGATCGTGATGGTCTAGATGACGATGTTGTTGATCGTGATGGTCTAGATGACGATGCTGCTGATCGTGATGGTCTAGATGACGATGTTGTTGATGGTGATGGTTTAGATGACGATGTTGATGATCGTGAGATATTGTTGTAGCTGGTCAAGTGCTGCAGAAGATGAAGACTCAATACTGATGGTGCTGATGATCTAGTATTGATTATGTTCCAGTAACTGTTTGAGTTACTGATGAAGATGTATAAAGAAAGCTTCCGATGATTTATAGATGTATCATGTATCATGTAGTCGATGAATCCTTGCTCCTGCAGATGTTGTTATAATATCCTTCTTGTTAAGGGGGAGTGTTGAAATATTGTAACTTCTAAGAATATTATATTTGTATTATTCCGGAGATGTTTCATTCCTCCGATGGGACTTTATTATGTATCCGAAGATGTTTATTCCTTCGATGGATTATGGTAACTAGGGTTATTAGATCTCCCATGTGGGGGTCGGCCCTGAGTTAATTTATTGGGGGTTATTAGACTCTTTTGGAGAGGTCGGCCCCATAGGGTAAAAAGTCAGTCGAAAAAACAAGTATAAGTAGAGGAGGTTGTTCCTCACTTATCACACACTTCCATCACTCGAAAAGTAGAGCACAAGTGAGAGAGAGGTCTGCATAGGAGGTAGAGAAGGAGCTATAGTCTTGGACTACATCTTGTATTTTGGTTGATCATCTTATTGAGGAAATCTTTGCTGGGTTTTCTACCCCATGAGTGTTTCCCAGGGTAAAATCTCTGTCTATCTTGTGATTGTGTTTCTTTCAGTGATCTTGCTAGTCAAATTAGTATAAACTTAACATGATGGGAGCACAAGCAACAAGGAAACACCTAGTGCGGAGAATATTCTGGGAGGTGACAGATGTGGACCGATCCCAAACACATCAGGTGAACACAGTGCATGGAACTCGACAGTTTCATTCAATTAGAAGCTCAGAAAACTCGGCCCTACAAATTTGGGAAAGATTGAAGGATTGCTTTTGTAGTTCCTATAGCATCGATGAATGGGATGATTGTGAGTATACAGATACAGTTGATACATGGGATCGAGTGACACTTGGCACCGATTTCAAGGGGGTTAATGAAATAGAGCATTTGGAAGATGACCAGACATATATTCTATAGACTATGATCACATATCGGATCTCATACAAGCAGGCACAAAAAAGTAAATTAGTAGTACCTAAATCACTACAATCCTTTACATTGAAAGAAATTTTATTTATGCTACATGCAAGACCTTTTTTCATAAATGTATTTTTAACCTTTTTCGATTTCCTTTCACAGGTCAGATATATGCAGTGGTTGCCCGAAAAAATAATGAACGGGGTTCTGACTATTGGTTGGCACGTTGATTAGAGGGGAAACAAACCATTCTCCAACCTGTTATAGATGATGAAAATATTGAATTCCCAACTGGCTTGATGGTTATAAAAGGGGAGTACTTGACACTAGCAACACAACAGAAAATGAAGGGTGGGTATGCATATTAGGATTATAGACCAGGAGCTATTGTATACCACTTCACCAACCTGGTAGTTGGTATAAACATCAAGCTGCGCACAATTTTGAACAAAAATAGGTCACATGTACGATACTTGCTACCTTATTTAGAGCATGAGAGATTGATGGACACCTACTCGAGTGAGTGCATTGTCAGGTGTTACTAGATTCTCCAGTGTGGCTAGATTGTTGGGTGCGTTATTTAATCTTTAAAGTGCGTGCTGAAGCACAATTTTAATTATTTAGCCTTTAGTTTATTCCCAATGTACTAACTTGTGATTGATGGATACCATTCACAGACATAATACTATTCATAGGATACTGGACACTATAAACACGATCCTACAACCTCAGGTGAGTTATCTATAAATAATGTTTGCACATTTTCATTGGGTTCTCTTTATTTTCTTACGACAATACTAATGTTTAGGCTTTCGTATGCCTAGGATACAAGCATTGTCTATGGAACATTGGAGGCGCTAAGAACAACCTGGTGTCTTTAGACACCAACAAATAGAAATCGGAAAATAACATGCTCTCGAGTTGTTGCAATTTACTTTTTTTGATGGTTTTTATATTAATGTACATTGCTGGGTCAACTCTTGCAACTCTTGCGTTGGTGGGTCAACTCTAAAAAACCCTCGGCAACCGGAGGTCAGATCGACGAACCGTCGACTCCGTTGGTCTCCTGGCATGCAATTACCTCTAGGAAGCCCTCTCCCCCATGTTCTCATGGCCTAGTGACTTCATTGTGAATTCATTTCGTAAACTAGTGTTTTGCTCAGTTTCCTTTAATGCAACTCTCGCATTGGTGGGTCAACTCTGCAAAACCCTCCACCGAGCCAGTGTTGGTAGTGTTCCCACGTCGGAATTTCCCATAGACACTTTTTTTGATGGTTTTTTAATTACATTGCTGGGTCAACTCTTGCAACTCTTGCGTTGGTGGGTCAACTCTAAAAAAACCTCGGCAACCGGAGGTCAGATCGACGAACCGTCGACTCCGTTGGTCTCCTGGCATGCAATTACCTCTAGGAAGCCCTCTCCCCCATGTTCTCATGGCCTAGTGACTTCATTGTGAATTCATTTCGTAAACTAGTGTTTTGCTCAGTTTCCTTTAATGCAACTCTCGCATTGGTGGGTCAACTCTGCAAAACCCTCCACCGAGCCAGTGTTGGTAGTGTTCCCACGTCGGAATTTCCCATAGACACTTGCAAGAGCCAACGACACGCAATCTTGCTACTCCGTTTGGTTTTTCGCTCTCGGACCAAAAGTCACCAAGTGTCCCTGAACGACATTTTCATGCGACTTGCAACTCGACATAACTCAGCAACCGGAGGTCGGATCGACGAACCGTCGACTCCGTTGGTCTTCTGGCGTACGATTACCTCTAGGGGGCCCTCTCCCTTGTGTTCTCATGGCCTAGTGACTTCATTGTGCATTCATTTTGTAAACTAGGGTTTTGCTCAGTTTCCTTCAATGCAACTCTCGCATTGGTGGGTCAACTCTGCAAAACCCTCCACCGAGCCAGTGTTGGTAGTGTTCCTACATCGGAATTTCCCATACACACTTGCAGGAGCCAACAGAACGCAATCTTGCTGCTCCGTTTGGTTTTTCGCTCCCGGACCGAAAGTCACCAAGTGTCCCTGAATGACATTTTCATGCGACTTGCAACTTGACATAACTCGGAAATCGGAGGTGGGATCGGTGAACCATCGACTCCGTTGGTTTCCTGGCATGTGATTACCTATAGGGGGGCCTCTCCCTCGTGTTCTCATGGCCCAGTTACTTCATTATGCATTCATTTCGTAAACTAGGGTTTTGCTCAGTTTCCTTCAATGCAACTCTCGCATTGGTTTCACAAATTGAGACATGGAACTACAAACTAGGGTTTTATGATATCTTTAGGTTTAGATCATTAGATTGGTCAGTACCAAAAGGACATATTGTAAAATTAGTCACAGAAGATCTAATGAACAAGTAAATCAATCACAATAGATGAAACTCAGAAAATATGGTGTAAACTGTGCAAAAAGCATGCATCAGTGCTCTATATCCCAATAAGGTGAAAATACAATACAATCCTATCACAATGAGTGAGCAATTCAAATTAACCAAGGAGGTCATTCGAATATACTGCATGGTGTAGCTTGGCTCCAACTAGGAGTCCTCATCTCAATCAGTGGTGGTCATCAATGCACAAGTAACTGTCAGCCAGGTGTCAAACTGAGTCTAACTGAGTGTGATAAGTGTAACTGATGGTAAATGCCACTAATGTATGGAAGGAGGCTCAGTGGAGGGCACATGAGGAGTTAACTAAACTTAGAATAGGTAGTCAAGTCTCACTGGAGGTCCATCGAAGTGGTAACAACAGTTAGGAGTCAGTCTAGCCTCAAATCAAGGAAAGACAACTAGCTAACTGAAGTGAACTGGAGTGGTAGGTGAGAAAAGGCTCCCCTCTCAGGTGGTAGGTGCATGATGGGCACACTAAGTAGTAGGAGGGATATAACTGAGTGGAAAGAAGCTCCCGGGTGCTGGCAGACTGGGCACTAGGTGCTGGAGGCATCAAACTGGTGACTGGGCAGCATGCGGATGTATGCATGCATGCAAAGTGCATGAAAAGTACACACTGAATGATGAGATATCCTAACACCCCCCCTCAAGCTATAATATGATGTAAAAAATAAAATGTATGGCCCTGGTAACTGAGACCAAAGGTCACCCCAATACAATAATAATCCAAATAAAAAACAATCCATGAACCGAGGAAATGGAGAAAACCTCATGGGAAAACCCCCCCTCAAAATGGACTGTAACACACCAAAAGATTTAACTGCTCCAAACTCAAGTAGATATGTCTGGAGGTATCTTACTCTTGGGAGTAAATGGATCATGCTCCAAAAACATGTGCTTGAATTCTCCATTAGTGGATGCAAGCGAATGTGGAGACTTTATGAACTTGCTCTTCATACCGAAAATGGTGAGAACAAATATGAAATATGAGGATGATCTTGGAACCTGTGATTCGAACCAAGTGAGGTAGGAATAGATCCAATCAGATCAAATAGATCTTGAAACTTGAACTTCTTATCAATAGAAGTTAAATCAGCTCCAAAAATAGATGAATGGTTTCTTGAGATCTCCTTTGAACCAACAAGGGTGAGATCAAAACCAAAATCAGAAAAAGGTGCATGAGAATTGAACTCAAGCGAATGGTAGTGCTCTTCATCTTCATTGAAACTCTGATAAAATTTGCAAATGATAGAACATAAGTTTATAGAAGGCACGCAATCAAGGAAAATGAATTCTTCACCTCCAAAATCAGATTTTACCTCCAAAACATCAAGTAGAGCATTATTCTGCATGGCGGCAAACTCATGTGAAAGAGAGGATTCAAGAACCTCTTTGGAATCTAGAGTATGAGTTAGTTTATCTTGCTTAGAATTCGAAATAGAAGACTTTGAGAGAATGAGTGTTGAATCTACAGTTTCTTCTTCATCTTGAACAATGGATGAGGCCAAGACATGATCGGAGAGAGCACATAAGGAGATCTCACTGGGCTTGTTCTCCAAAAGGCTAGCATGATCCTCTTCTTCCTGCTTTCCAAATTCTCTATTGAGTTGGGCCCATAGATCTCTTGGATTTTCAGCAGTAGTATTGAGGTAGCGCATACAAGGAGACATAGCAAGACATATTGCTCCAAAATCTTTATCACAATCATTGAGCCAATCATTCTCCTCTTCATCGGAAACAAAATCTCTTGTAATACCAATACACATATCAAAGAGACATTGTCTCTTCAAGCATGCTATCATCTTTGGTTTCCATTCATCATAGTTGAATGGAGTAAGAAGATTTTGTGAAGAAGAATATTCCATCTCTGTTTTAGAGTTGCATCACACATGGCATAGGAGATCAATCAAGCTTGATGATCCAATGATCTATATCCAGGAATTCTGTGGAAAACTCACGGCTTCTGGAGTGGATTGGAGAGAAATTTTAGTCTTGCATGCATATGGACGAATGCACATGAGATTTTGCATGCCGCTGCTGTTGGCTTGGTTTTGCAACCAAGCTTTGTGCAATGGGAACCTATCAACAATATGATAGTAGTTTCAATATAGAAAGCAAAAACGATTATGAATTAAATCTAAATCTAAACTAACATGTGCATATAACAAATAAATTTAAAAACAATTCATGGAAAGAACAAGAAATAAAAGAATGGATGTTTTGTATTAAGATACCTCAAATGGTGAGGATTTGTGTTGAGCAACTCCAAGGGTGAGTAGCTCCAAGCTCCAATGGTCTCTTCTCCAAGATGCTGAAAATGGCCAAAAGTCTCATGAGAGATTTTGACAGCGTGAGGATAGGATGATGGATGGATAGAAAGTGAGGAGCCCCTACCACCTTTTTATAGTTTTTGGTGGTGGGGAATACCATTATGGTTTTGAGGAAACCAATGGTATTGACCAACATGGTTTAGGTACCTTTTTCCCTCTTTTTTTCTTTTTTGAATATTTTGAATATTTTTATTCCCTTTTTAATATTTTTGGGAATTCTGGACCCTTTTTGAGGAAAAATATTCATTTTGAGGGGAAAATGGGTGTATTATGGTCTTTTAGTGACCTTTTGATGGCTTTAGAGGCTCAAATGGTGGAAAAGTGGGCAAATGGGTCATGTGAATAAGGAAATGAGCTAGTGAGCACTTTTTGGGTGTTAACATATTGCCCCCTGATGTGTGAGGGCAGGAGCTCATCGTATGGCCGATAGACATCATAGTTCTTTTGTCTTTTTCCTGGGGTTTGGGGAAGAGAAGAGACCGGTTGGAGACTGGATCCACGACCCTTGGAAGCTGCTGCAAAAAGAAAAAATATTACATGGCCTCAATATGAATGAGGAATAATATCTGATAATGGACGAGGCGGGCATACCCATGCTCGTATCAAGACATATACATAACAATTAGTCCCAAGAAGGGGGACCTAAATAATACATAAAAAATTTGCTGGTACATCATAATGGTCCAAAGGCGACACTATTTTGGGATGTACTCATGATCATAACATGACTGATCTCAATTACTGATACACTAGAATAAAGTGACAACCGTTCTGAACAAGGTCTCAGAAGGGTTGATGAACTGCTGAATCTGAAGGTGTCCAACATATGTAGGGACTCAATGAATCTGAGTGAACTCTGAGGAGTATATGTAACTGTATACTCGAGGGAGTATAAAACTGGGGTACATATGAATACTGTCGCCATGCGCAACCCAGATATCTATAGGAAAAATGTAATTGGTTGTTTCCATGAGTAGACTCTCAAATGTGGAAGAGTCAGGTGGTATTCGGGGTCTTCAACAAATAACTGAAAGGACCAATACCCTGTGCGAGTCTCGATGATGTGATCAAGGTGTTGAAGTCGAGCATGTGAGAAACAACCATTTGGAGAGGCACCGAGGACTCTTCTCGAAGTGATTTGTAGGCACTCATCATAAATGGTGATGAGTCCAAGACACAGGGACCTCTAGGTCTATCCTCTGGAATAAATTTGGTTGTCGTCGACAGAGAGAGACCAACAACTAACAAAGCAATGATGTTTCCTTGATAGGAACACGAGGTGTTGAATTGAAGTGTGGTAGTACTAATGGTAGGACTGACATACTTGTGGGGATGGGAAGTAACTGGGGTCATAGAGTGGGTGGACTCAAACTTCCTTTGTTTAGAGCATGATGACATGGTTGACCTGGCAGCGTAGGGAACTGACCTGTAGGTGGGGGGATCATAGCTTTTAAGGATTGAAGGGTATGTATTGACTCTGGGGGGTCGAGCTGATGGGTGTTGATTTTCAGGGTGACATACTGCAGAATACTCTGAACAAAGGTGACCAAAATGGGGAAGTTGCCATATGAGTAGATGTGATTTGTTGTGGCGTCGAGAAGCACCATTGAGTCCTTCTTCGTAGTTTTAATGAGCTCCAAGAAGGGATAAAAGTGTGCTCTGAAATGGTATTGTCCTGTGGATTTTGTGAGCCTAGGACTGTTCGTGCTCATGTGTGCTTTCATTTTTAAGGAGTCTGAAAACGATAAGAAGACTCTGCAGTGGTTGTGAGTACCGTCCTGTGGGTTTTTACAAGCCCAGGATGGTGATTGCTTGTGGTCGCTTTCATGTTTAGAGAGTCTGAAAGTGGTAAGTGGACTCCATTGGTGTATTTTTCCTAAGTTAGTCTCCAAGGCCCGAAAAAGCATAAAATGATGCAAATGGAGAACTCTTCTAGCCGATGTGACTAGAGTGTTCCTTTTTCATAATTAGCCTACAAGGAAGGGGTAAACTTATACCAGGTAGATGCCCTTTCAGATACGTTTAGCAAGCATGAAAGGAAGCAAGGTTGCTCGATGATCTTTTCATTGTTTTAGGAGTCAGAAAAGAGCTTAACAGAAACTCCCTAAGTGCCTTTTTCGTAAAAGGAATTGCTTAGCCTGAAAAAGGGTTAAAACTATACCGAACAAAAAGGTATTGATGAGAGTGAGAAAAGGTCTCAAGCATCGTCATGGGTGCAGAATACTGAATCTGGTGACATAAAGATTGTAAAAAATGGGCAACGGCCAATGTGGCACGCAAACCGAGGTGATGAGTGGCATTTTGAAAAATGCCCAAAAATTATGGGGGTGAGAGCGAGAAATGATCTCAAGCATCATCACGAGCACGAAAAACTGAATCCGACGATATCAAACTTGTAAAAAACGGACGACGCCCGATGTGGCACGCAAACTGAGGGGGCATGGGAAAAATGCCCAAAAAATATGCAGGAGAGAGCGAGAAATGATCTCAAGCGTCATCACGGGTGCAGAAAACCGAATCCGGCAATATAAGATTCGTCAGAAACGGACAACGACCGATGTGGCACGCAAACCAAGGCAACGAGGGGGCATGGGAAAAAATGCCCAAACAATCTGGAGGTGAGAGCGAGAAATGATCTCAAGCGTCATCACGAGCGCGGAAAACTGAATCCAAGGATATAAGACTCGTAAAAAATGGAGAATGACCGAAGTGGCATGCAAACCGAGGCGACGAGGGCGTGAAAAAATGGACCTGGTAAAAACATGAAAAGGAAAGGACGATCATGAAGTTCTCGCTGTGCTGATTCCAACGGTACCAACGGTTTGAGGAATGGACGTCGTATAATACCGCAATGGTTGTTTGAAAAATGGTCAAATCTCTATAAATAGGGTGTGGGGCCCATATGACGTGTCATTGTTACGTGTGAGTTTGGCAGAGTAATCAAAGCTCTTTCTTGATTTCCGGTAGATTCGATCGTTGGTTTTCGATTCCGCGAGTTTCAGGTAACCCTATTTGCCTTAGCCTTTTTAATTATGTCTTTTTTGGTTAGCGGTGGGCCCCCGAAAGCCGCGAAATTCCATGTTGGCCTTCCAACGTGGAATATCGCGGGTTTCGCATCCTTTTCCACGATGAACATCGCGGGTTTGGGGCCGACAGTTGCGATGTTCATCGCGGCTGTCGGGCTGAAAGTCGCGATGTTCATCGCGACTATGGGGCTGACAGTCGCGATGTTCATCACGACTGTGGGGTCAATACCTGCGATGTTCATCGTGGGTTCATGGATGAAAGCCGCGATGATCATCGCGGCTTTTGATGGAAAAGCCGCGATGGAATTTTTTGAAATTTTTTTCTGGTTCTAAAAAAATTTCTTTGTTTTTTAACAGGATGTTGAGGAGACCGTTGGTGTCATGGCGAGAGTTTGAGATGGAGGAGGACTTGATGATTCGGATTCGGACCGATCAGGGGGTCCGACAGACTCTAGTTGTGAGCGGGCTCCTGAAGTTCGCTCAGATTCCACCGATGCATTCAGTAGGACCACTGCTGAACAAATTGGTGGGTCTTTGGGTACCTGCAAAGGGTGCTTTCATTGTTGGGGGTGAGAGGTTAGAGATCACCCTTACTGATGTATACTTTCTTATTGGGTTTCCTTGCTTAGGGGAGGTAGGGGATCTTCTGCTGAGGATCCCGGCAGGTTTGGATATCAAGGATCTGCTGGAGACCTTCTGTGTTCCTGGGGCGATCGTGCAGAACAACGCTTTGAGCCTGAGATTTCTGCGGGAGTGGGATATGTGGGCTGTTGGGTCTTGTGTTTTGCGGGTGTTGGGTGCCGCGGTGCCACATCGTTTGTCTGGGGGACAAACGATGATGGTGGATTCTCTGCTGAGGGGGACCTACTATGCATGGGGTCAGATGTTTTTGGCTGGTGTCCGGAGAGATCTGGACAAGGTGTGCCGGGAGGGGGGAGAGTTCTGCTATGCCTCCTTTTTGTGTTGTTTCTTTTTTGAGCAGGTACCGACCTTGCGGCCACGGGTGCCTGTTCGAGACGGTTTGGTGAGTGAGCCGTGCATGGTGCAGTGGGGGAAGATGATGCCCCGCAGTGGTGGTGGTATCCGTGGGTTCTTTTCACAGGATATGTATGAGCAGTGGGAGCAGATCCCCCTGCTGATTGATGACTATCCATATGCCGGTATGGATTATCGAGGAGATCCGGAGATGCCTCGAGCCCAGGGACAGGCCTGGGGTTTAGATGGTATGTTTTTGTGTTTTGTTCTCTACTATATCATGTGTTTTTTAGATGTTTTTGTTATGATTATAGTTAGAGATATCTATATGATGGTTCACTTGCGTGATTGTGCAGATGTTGGTCCTGTACCACCGGCCGATCATGTGGTTCGTAGGGGATGGGCGATGGTGGTCGTCCCGCCTCCTGTAGCGGTATCGCCTCCTCATGCTCGAGGAGTTGGGCCTCGAGATGATGCCGTGGAGGGCGTACGAGAGACACTAGACATGATCCTGGCAGGATTGCCAGAGGATGGGTGGAGGGATTTGGATCGGGACATCGTCGAGCGTTGTTTCGATGCGCCTCGTGAGTGGCGCTCTATCCTGCTTAGAGAAGCATTGGTGGTAGCTAACTGGAGGGATGGGGCTCGGCATGATCCGGCAGGGCCTGTGGAGGGGAGGATTCGGGTGCATGATCTGATGGGACCGGCAGAGAGGAGGGTTCAGGTGCGGGATGATCTAGCGGGGCCGGTGGAGAGGAGGGTTCAGGATCGGCATGATCCGGCGGGGCCAGCGGAGGTGGCGCTAGAGGAGCCCGGAGACCATGATGATTAGATGATCTTGTATCTGCCCCCAAATGCTGATGAGCATATGGGGAAGTACCTTTTTGTACGGCTTATGTATTTTTGTATATTGGGTGCTGAGGGCACCTATGGCATGTTGACTATATGATTATATATATATATATATATGTTTTGGTATATAGTCGTGTATGTGTATGGATGCATTTATTGTCTATTTGTTTGCCCGTGGAGGCATGTCTAATTTTCTGTATGCCCATGGAGGCACATGTTATGCACGTGGATGCAACATTTTAATTTCTGTATATGCCCATGGAGGCACATATTATGCACGTGGATGCAATTTTATTTATTTATTTTGTATATGCCCGTGGAGGCACATGTTATGCAAGTGGATGCACTTTTGATTTATGCCCGTGGAGGCACATTTTGTATCTACTACATGGTTTGGTTGGTGTGCCAATCCAGAATGTTGTTGGCCATATGGTCTGCTACACTGTTGAGATTCCTTGGGACATGTGTGAATGTAATGGATTCAAACTGTCGAACCATTTGTTTAGTGCGCAGGAATTTTCTGAAAAGACAGGGATCGCGTACTTGGTAATCATTGTTGAGCTGGGAAACAAGGAGTTGTGAGTCCAAGAAAATGTTAAGGTGACTTATGCTCATTTGGAGAGCAGCGGCTAGGAGACCGGTCACGGCATTGTATTCAGCTTGGTTGTTGGTGGCGGAACCTATGCACACTCCGTCGATGTGGATCAACTCATGTGAAGGGGAATATATTACCCAAGCTGTGGAGGCAAGATTGGGGGACCAAAGGCTTGCACCATCAGCGAAACCAATGTAGCAAAGTGGAACAGGATCCATCTGTAGTCATGCAGGAAAAACAAATATTTAGGTTTTTTGAATTTCTTGTGAAAAACAAAATAAGACTGTACAATAATGGACGGTGGTGTCCATCAGATTTTCTATGGGTAAAATCGCTTGAGGTACAACACGTTGCGTGGGTTGCGTAGGGGGTTGCCTTTTGAATCGGTTAGAATGTATGCCCCCTGTCCGAGGCAGGTGTGTATAATGTATGGGCCTTGCCACATGGACACAAACTTTCCTTTTCCGGTTTTGTCATGAGCTTGATCATAGGCGAGGACAAGGTCCCCTTTAGTAAAGGTTCTTGGGTGGACATGTTTGTCGTAACTCAGTTTGGATCGGTTCTTGGCTGGTTCCATTGTTTGGAGGGTTGTGCGCCGATCTTCATCGGCTTGCTCCGGAAGTAGTAAGCATTGTTCAATTGGGGAAGTGTCCGGTAGGAGTTCAACGACCATATGTAGGGCTGGAATCTGGCACTCAATGGGGAGGATGGATTCGACACCGTGAACTAGATGGAAAGGGGTAAAACTGGTGGCAGTTTTGGTTGACGTGTGGTATGCCCATAGTGCCGGGAAGAGCATGTGATGCCAATTTGATTTGTGTTTGTCAATAATGCGTTGGAGGATGGTCTTTAAAATTTTGTTAATTGCTTCGACTTGGTCATTCCCTTGGGGGTAGTAGGCGGAGGAGAAATGGTGTTCAAATTTCAGTAGGGTTGATAATTCTCTCCAAACGACATGTTCAAAGTGAGAGCCGTGGTTTGAGACGAGTTGCTTTGGCACTCCGAAACGAGCAATAACATGGTTGAGGAAAAAACGTGCTGCGGTGTCGGCTTTGCAATTGTAAGTTGGCATGGCTTCCGCCCACTTGGTGAAATAATCTACGGCCACAATGATGTGTTTATGACCGCCGACTAACGTGGGATTGCAATCTAGGAAGTTGATGGCCCATTTGCAGAATGGTTCGATAGTGACGACTGGATGAAGGGGGGCGGGTGGGGTTCTTGCCTTGGGGGCAAAAAGTTGGCAGTTTTGACAATGTTTGACTGCAGTGATGAAATCAGTAAATAATGAGGGTCAATAGTAACCTGCATGGATGATCTTTTGGGCAGTGGCCATGCCGAAGAAATGGCCTCTGCAGGCACCGCTATGGCAGTCATTAAGGACTTGTTCTGCTTCGTCGTGAGAAAGGCAGCGTCGTAAGATGGTATCGACGTTGCGTCGATAAAGTACATCACCTAATAGGAGATATTGGGGGGCGTGGTGTCGTATACGATGGCGTCCATCATGATCGATGTTGGGTCAAAAATTTTGTGTGCGGAGGTAGATTAAGATGTCGCCGTACCATGGGTCGTCAGAGGAAATGATGAAAATGTGATCGTCAATGAGGTCCGTTTGGATAGCGGGTGATGATGAAGAGGATGGGAGATCTATGATGAGTTGAGCGAGTGCTAGGGCTTTGGTGCTTTTTGGGGTTTCTCAATCTCAACTTTAACAGCTGGGAGCTTAGACGGGTGAATTGGGCGTTGTTTCTATCGAACAGGAGGCACATGGGGCCAAGTGTCGATGTGATGTTCCACAATGTTAGGATCGAGGCCAGGCATCTCAGTGTAAGACCAGGCGAAGACATCACGAAACTCTTGGAAGAGTTTCTTATACTCCTGAGTTTCTGCTTGAGTGCATGATGCGCCTAGTGAGATGAGCTCAGGTTTTCTAGGTGTGGTGGAAATGTTGATTTGTATAATATGGGAAATGTTGGACATATTCCCCTCTTCGAGGGCATCTGGTGCTGGGATGGGGTCCTTGATCCAATCAACCTTAGTTGGTAGGAAATCTTTCGATTCGACTGATAATTGGTTTTCTGCGGTGGATGTAGATGCCTCAGGGAGGAAGTATGATCGATGGTGCATATCGTCCCAAGGGTAGTCCGATACAGTGAGTGTTTCTAGAATTTGCTCGTCAGTACGAAAGTAATTAGACCATAAATCAACGGGTTCTGGTTTGTACATGGTTGAAATCATATAGATGGTATTGATTTCTTCCGAAGAAGATGATTTTAGAGGGTAGATCTCCTCGATGAGGGGAGAAGATATCTCTAAGTTGGCATTGTTCATCTTGTATAAGGCTGCTCTATAATCTGGGAGATCGGGGCAGTGGTGTGAATAATGGCCATAAATGCCGCATATCGCACAAGGGTGGTTAGTGCAAAGTGTTTTGTAGCGAGGTTGAGGAGGTGGTTCAAGACTTATAACTGGAATTCCAGTGTCGTTGTCCAACATATTCATCTGTTCTTGAAGTGCTGGTAACTGTGGACATTGATGAGTGGCATGGCCTACGTCGTCACACAACGAGCACTTAGGGGGAATGCGAATAGTTGGGGGGTTCTTAGCTACCTTGGGGGTTGCTGGGGGGGTGCGAGTTATGGGTCCAGTGTTATAAGTTGGTGGGCCTCTGCCCCCTGTGTTTCGTAACGGAGGTGGGGCGTTTCTAGACGTTGATGCCGTAGTCACTATTGGGGTTGGTCTATTTTGCAGATGAGTGGCAGGAGGGGGTGGGTGGTTGGTAGTAGGGATAGGTTGTACCGGTTGTAAAATAACAGTCGGAGTTGGCGGGGGGCTCGGAGCAGGTAAGCACCATACAGGTATCCCTAATGTTAAACCAGGAAGGTTGAGTGTAGCCATTACTAGCGAACTGACAACTCCGAAAAATGGGAACAAGAATGGGATAGTATGAATTGGCGTTGTTCCAATATGAGTAGGCACTGTGGGTGTTTGTCGTAGTGACGAGGGCTGCTATGTGGTGTGCGACAAGGTGCACAAATCGGATGTTTTTGTTATCGGTAAGGGTGGTGGGATCGATGGAAATGTGGAAGTCATAGGTGACTCTGTGTAGATTCTAGGACCAATTGACGAGACAAATGATGTCGGTGCAGTTTGAACGGTTTGTTCAATCATTGGTAGCACATTTTGAGGGGCCGCAGGGGCGTTAGGATCATAATATGTGAGTTGATCAATCTTGATAACGTGTCCTTCATGTGGGAACATCATGAGGCGGAAAACAGATGAAGCCACTGCTTTCATTTTGTACATATAGCTACGTCCAAGAAGGAGGTTGTAGTCGAGCTGGGCATTGATCACTTCGATGTCGATGAGAACTAAATTGCTGCCTAGTTCTACGGGTATGTTCGCTAAGAGGCCTTGTGGTTGAGCTGAGCGCCCATCGTAAGCTCGTAATGCTGTGGTGGATGGTTGTAAAGCGGGGGAGCCAAGTTTCTGCCACACAAGAGTGGACATAACGCAGGTTGAAGCTCCTTCATCGATGATGCATCGATGCACAACCAGGTTTTGAATGTTTACTGATACTTGGAAGGCCAAATTTGATGGCAATCGAGGTTCGTCTTGGTCTAAGTCGAAAGCCATCATGTGTGTATCGTCAGGGTCTACTCCTCCGATGGAGGATAGTAGTAGTTTTCATTGTGCAAGGCATGTTTTCAGTACCTCTAAAGCAGACATAACAACGGGGGATTGTGCTAGGTCTTCCACGACGTTATAATTGGATGTTGCGCAAGCATTAGGATTGTTGTTATTCCTTCGCAAAGGGATGCGAGGGATTTTGGGTCCTCCGTCCAACGGCATATTTGGTATGCATAGTGGTTGATCTGGTGGAAGGGAGGTGGATGCGTCACTGGGAGGAGTTTCTGGGGGTGGGCCGTACTGATTCCTGCGAGTCTGGAGGTTGATGTGATTGGATGACATCATTAATAAATGGTGTGTGCCTGAATCCGTATGCTGATAATCAGTTGCGGCATAGGTGATTTGCTGCTGAGGTGCAGCATATCCTTGTGGGGGATCCATAGGGAAAGCATTTACTACTCCCTGGTTTGGCAATGGGTTTTGCAATATGATGGGTTGTGGTTGATTAAGTGGAGCTGGCTATCCAGCGTGGCCCTGGCGTTGGGCATCGTTAGCCCAAAGCTTATGTACTTTCTCTAAATTGGGGCAGTTGTGAGTGTAGTGTCCATAGACTCCACATATAGAACATGGATGGTTTGTTCTCTGGTTATTGTTCTTTGGCTACTTGGGATGACGATCAAGATTCTGGTTTAGGGGAGAAGCATTGTTATTATTTGGGGGATTGGGTGGTGGTGGACCTTGATTATGTTGTTGGTTTTTGTCGCGGTTACGTCCTCTTCCGCGGTTTTGTTGTCCGCCCTGGTTGCGTTGGTTATTTTGGTGTTGGGGATGATTGTGTTGTGTGTACACTTGCCCTTGAGTAGTGGGAGGATTTTGGGGTGCCACATGTGCGGGAGCAGGTTGCGGTGTATAATAAGCTGGTGGGGCTGGAGGTGGTCCAGTTTCCTGCTGGGGTTGTTGGTAACCCTGAGCTATTGGAAGTGTTGTGTTAGCTGGTGTAGCTTGCTGTGGGTAATACATTGGTTGGGCCGGTAAATGAATTGGGTTCTAGGTGGCCGGTTGGTTATAGTATGTGGGTGGTACATATGTCGATGGCGCTTTCCCATAGCAATGTTGTGGACAAGAGGGTCCATGAGTGTGATGAGTTTGATTCGTTGGAGCGTACGAAGTCGTCGCTCCAGAATTAGATGTATCCCTAGAGAGGTATGGGGCATTTATGGTGCTCACCATGCTAAAAGGTTTATTTTGTGCCGCGACTTGGCCGATAATACCATCAGCGACATGTGATGCCCTCGGACCATCACCACGTGAAGAATCGCCTCGTGGGGCGTCTGGTATGATGGTGTAAAGATAGCCTGACTGGGCATAAATCAGGTCTAATTGTTGAGCTTTTAAGATAGCTTCCTCTTCTGACTGGGGTCGTTCAGAGGCTACATCTTTGGCTATGAGGGGTAGGAGTGATTTAAGAAACCAGTCCAAAAATATACGGTCATCCATTTTTATCTTGCAAAGGCTACGACGCTTGTGCCACTCATGGATATGGTCGGTGATGTGGGTAGCTGTGTTTTGTCTGCAAGACAACAGTATTTCAACTCCTGCATCATAGCGTACAGGTAGCTGAAAAAACTAAAGGAAAGTGGAGGTGAGGGACGTAAATGTATGGTGGGTCCCATGTGGTTGTTCAATGTACCACTTGGTTGTAGAGCCAGTGAACGTTCGTTGCAACAGTCTTAGTCTAATGGAGTCATCCACTATGGAGTTAGATGAACACCATAGGTGAAATGACATTATGTGGTTTTGGGGATCCTCCCCAGGTTTTCCTTCAAACTTGGGGATGTCCGAGGGAAGATTTCTAGGCATGGGTGGCCATGTAGGGTTGTGCCTGATAGGATCGTTGGTTAACCTGGCTAGGTCTAGTAAGTTCAGACTAGCCATGTATGGTAAACTAGCAGATGGGTGTGGCGTAGTGACTGGGACATAACTATTAATGGTGGCATTATGTAGTGGTCCAGTAGCCCCTAAGGGTATGCTAGGTATTGAAGGTATATGTCCTCCAACCGTTGTGGTGTGGGATGGGCCAGTGCTCCCAAGTGCAACATGGGTTGCAGAGGGGTTAGGAATAGTGCCAGGAATTCCTGGGATCTGGGTTGTGGTAATGAGAGGGGGTGTGATTCTTATGTTGGGCATACCCATAATAGGAGGTAGTCCTGTGTTGGGCATACCTAAAGGTGGAGTGGCCCCTATATTAGGCATGCTTAAAGGGGTTGTTGTTACCATGGGTGGCACAGTAGTAGAAGGGTTTGTGGATGTATCTCCAATAGTAGTGGTGAAAAGTGGGTCGTATTGTGATCCATCCATGGGGTTGGTTGGTGATATTTCAGTAGGGTTTTCAGATTCAGCCTCAGAATCAGATGTGAAGTGAGGCGTGTCAGAATCGGATGACTGTGTGCTTGGACGATGACGTGTCGAGTCAAGGGATAAGGCTCTACGTCTATGACGTGTAGAGCCAAGTGTACCAAACTGAGGGGGTTGACCCTGAAGACGACGAGATCGTCTTAAATTTTCAATGGTGAGAAATATTTAAAAATTGCAGTGTAAGGTGGTGATGTAAAAAAATCGAAACCCTAATGCAACAATGAGTGCAAGAGGTGAGGGAAAAAATAAAGGCTCTCAGGCCAACAACCAACTTCAAAAAGCACTTATTATAGCAGCTGTGCTATAATAAGTGGAGGGATGCAAAAAAATTGGTCAGAATACCAAAAGTCAAACAGTTCCTAGCAAAAAACTGGTGTTACTAGACCAAAGGTGGGTATTGTATCATGCAAACACCTAACTAGAAGTATTGTGAGTCAACAAACGATATTCTCTGCAAGGTGATGAAATCCAAGTCAGACAATATAGAGTGTTGCATCAACGACTAGATATCCCCCTACCGGGAGGGACACCGGGTAGACAATCCTAAAGAGTGGCAACTAGGATACCCTGTTCATGACACGTTCGGTTGGGTGAATCTGCAGTTTGGTTCTATCGCTGCTGTACCCCCATTCCGGTGTACACCGAGAACTTCAAAAGGTATCCTTCGGTTACTGAATGGATTGCGGTATTCCACTCAGACTTCCGGAACCAGTCTGGCTACTTCAACCCTCCTAAGGGAGAGGCCTTCCCGATAAATTGGTTGATAACCATGTCAAAATTATAAGGGATTTTGGTACCGTAGAGGACAACCACTATGTCTCAAATGTAATAATTGAGTGGTGTTATTGGAACACCTATCCCCTCAATTCTACCTAACTACAAGATTCTTTTAAGTGCTCCCCAAGTGGGGTTAAAAGTTTGTTGAGTTAAGGTAAATTTTAAGGCTCAGTTTAAATTATGTGGCAGAGTGGGTGCAAGTGTGGTATTTAAACTGAAATTGATTTACCTCGCTTGGGAGATTGATTACAAATGAAAGAAAATACCCTTCCAGTTTTGCAAAAAATAAAGGCGTTTTTGAAATGTAAATGCTTGAAAAAACTATTAAAAAATAATGGATCTTTGAAATAATTTAAAGGGAAGCAATGGCAATAGAAAGGGCCAAGATCTAGAATAGCAATGGATCTGCTATCTAGGATGGCATATCTATGAATTAAAATGATTAAAACTAACAAAAACTAAGATCTAAAGCAAAAAACCAAGATCTAAGAATTCGAAGCCAACAGAGTCGCCAAAAACTGTTGGCTTGGTTTTGCAACCAAGCTTTGTGCAATGGGCACCTATCAACAATGTGATAGCAGTTTCAATATAGAAAGCAAAAATGATTATGAATTAAATCTAAATCTAAACTAACATGTGCATATAACAAATAAATTTAAAAACAATTCATGGAAAGAACAAGAAATAAAAGAATGGATGTTTTGTATTAAGATACCTCAAATGGTGAGGATTTGTGTTGAGCAACTCCAAGGGTGAGTAGCTCCAAGCTCCAATGGTCTCTTCTCCAAGATGCTGAAAATGGCCAAAAGTCTCATGAGAGATTTTGACAGCGTGAGGATAGGATGATGGATGGATAGAAAGTGAGGAGCCCCTACCACCTTTTTATAGTTTTTGGTGGTGGGGAATACCATTATGGTTTTGAGGAAACCAATGGTATTGACCAACATGGTTTAGGTACATTTTTCCCTCTTTTTTCCTTTTTTGAATATTTTGAATATTTTTATTCCCTTTTTAATATTTTTGGGAATTCTGGACCCTTTTTGAGGGTTTTTTATGCTTTTTGAGGAAAAATATTCATTTTGAGGGGAAAAAGGGGTGTATTATGCTCTTTTGGTGACCTTTTGATGGCTTTAGAGGCTCAAATGGTGGAAAAGTGGGCAAATGGGTCATATGAATAAGGAAATGAGCTAGTGAGCACTTTTTGGGTGTTAACAGTTGCTGAAATATTTTGTGAGCTCTTCACTCAATATTCATGTAGAACACATGCATAAAAGAATTCTTGTCCCTGCCATGGCTCTGATACCATGTAAAATTAGTCACAACATATCTAATGAACAAGTAAATCAATCACAATAGATGAAACTCAGAAAATATGGTGTAAACTGTGCAAAAAGCATGCATCAGTGCTCTATATCCCAATAAGGGTGAAAATACAATACAATCCTGTCACAATGAGTGAGCAATTCAAATTAAATAAGGAGGTCATTCGAATATACTGCATGGTGTAGCTTGGCTCCAACTAGGAGTCCTCATCTCAATCAGTGGTGGTCATCAATGCACAAGTAACTGTCAGCCAGGTGTCAAACTGAGTCTAATTGAGTGTAATAAGTGTAACTGATGGTAAATTCCACTAATGTAGGGAAGGAGGCTCAGTGGAGGGCGCAAGGAAAGACAACTAGCTAACTGAAGTGAACTGGAGTGGTAGGTGAGAAAAGGCGCCCCTCTTAGGTGGTAGGTGCATGATGGGCGCACTAAGCAGTAGGAGGGCTATAACTGAGTGGAAAGAAGCTCCCGGGTGCTGGTAGATTGGGGACTAGGTGCTGGAGGCATCAAACTGGTGACTGGGCAGCATGCAGATGCATGCATGCATGCATGCAAAGTGCATGCAAAGTACATACTGAATGATGCGATATCCTAACACATATACCTAGGCTATGCACATACATGAAACAAAATGAATAGGGTTGAACATGGATCACAAGTGAAAGTTCACATGCATGCATGACTTAGAAGTAGAAACACATGTACATGAATTACACGCAAAACCAACTAAGGTTTCATGAATTATAAGAAATCCATGAGTATAGAGATCAGAGGCTATGCTATTTTCATTAAAGTTGAAGCCAATAGCCCATATTACATGAACCCTTAGTTGTTGCAGACCGTTGGTATATGTGTTTAGTGTGAAGTTACTTGTTGGTCTTAAATATCCTAAAATGATTGATTTTGATAATAATTGCAAACAAGTTTATTTTATGTGCACAACATTTTTCCAAAAAAATTGCCTATTTAATGGGATCTTAAAAGTATTCTTTAACAATTATACAACCAAGTATGGAAACATTTTTTGGACAGTATGTGATTGGTAACATGATGCAAAGTGTATGAATGCTGATGAGAATGATGAAGACATGTTTATGTCGACTATGAATAGGATAATGATTTGGTGGACATAGTACTGAAGATAATGGACAGTTAGATGATGCATAGAAAGACTGAGGCAATGATCAGTGATGATGAGTTGTATAATGATGCTGCTGATGTGACAATGTTTGATGCTAAGATGCTAGTGCTAGGGTCACACATGATGTGATAATTGTGAAGACAAATGTGATGTTGATTTGATGAACTAGGGAAGTCAAACATGCATGGACAAAATGACCTGTTTCAACCATCTCCTTTAATTTTCAAGGCTTTCTTGGGACGGTTTTTTTTCAAATTTTTAAACATTTAACGCAACAACAACATCAAACAAACACAAGGCCATATGCCATATGACTAATTTTTAGTTAGATGCCTAATTTGTTAACTCATCATTTCAGAAGGCCATAAACCTAAAAACATAGTTAAGCATATCTGCAAGGCATATAATGCACATCGTGTTCCCATATCAAGTCAACCATATATATAAATTTGAACATTGCTTTATATTATATGTACATATAATGTTTTAAAAAATGGCATGCCGTGGCCGTCAAAATAGTGGATCATACTGTACATCTGTGTGTACATACAAACAAAACTGTACATTTATGTTTCCCCACTATACATGGATTCTATTTACCCCCCCCCCCATACATGAATTCTATTTATCCACCTTTTCACTGCCAATGTTAGTGGATTTTGAGAAGTCTATATTTCTTTTTTGGCTGCTCGATGGCGTTCCCCAATGCGGAATAGGAGGATCGATTCTCATCTGCGGAGACTGCACACAAACCAAAATTTGTAAGTTAGTTTACCAAGCTATAAAAATAAATACAACTCTATGTACATTTGTTCAAATTCCAAGCAAATATAACATTTTTACTTACTGTGCGTGTGTAAGTCATGGTCCTCTACAGTGTAACTGCATGTACTTGGGTGAGGGGGCATGGAAGGTCATCAATGGCCTCAATTGGGTGCTCTTCAGGAACCACTGCCTCAGTAGATGCCTGCATTTAAAAGTAACATATGTCAATGTCAGCAAATACAAAGAAAATGAGAAATATATGTACTACATGGACGGACAATGAATTTTTCAAAGAAAGCAAGACATACACGTACTTGGGGGGGGCAGAGGTGGGTCACCAAAACGCTCAATTTGTTGCTCTTCAGGCACCACTGCCTCAGTAGATGCCTACATAAAGTAACATATGTCAATGTCAGCAAATACAAAAAAACAATAAATATATGTACTACATGGATGGACAATGAATTTTTCAAAGAAAGAGAGACATACATGTACCTGGGGGGGCGGAGGTGGGTCACCAAAACCCTCGATTTGGTGCTCTTCAGGCACCACTGCCTCAGTAGATGCCTTCATAAAGTAACATATGTCAATGTTAGCAAATACGAAGAAAACGAGACATATATGTACTACATGGACGGACAATGACTTTTTCAAAGAAATAGAGACATACACGTACTTGGGGGGGGCAGAGGTGGGTCACCAAAACCCTCGATTTGGTGCTCTTCAGGCACCACTGCCTCAGTAGATGCCTGCATAAAGTAACATATGTCAATGTCAGCAAATACAAATAAAATGAGACATATATGTACTACATGGACGGACAATGACTTTTTCAAAGAAAGCGAGACATACACGTACCTGGGGGGGGCATAGGTGGGTCACCAAAGCCCTCGATTTGGTGCTCTTCAGGCACCACTGCCTCAATAGATGCATGCATAAAGTAACATATGTCAATGTTAGAAAATACAAAGAAAACGAGACATATACATGTACTACATGGATCGACAATGACTTTTTCAAATAAAGCGAGACATACACGTACCTAGGAGGGGCAGAGGTGAGTCAACAATGGGTTCAATAACTGACATTAGACTAAATGGATGGGCATATGCATCCATAAATTAACAAGGCCGCTCGGTGGCAATAGCAATCATGCTACGTAAGAAAACATAAATATACAATTAGAAAATTTCTAATAATTACAAGCATACATGTTGAATCATTAAAAGCATAATTAAAAGCATACTTGTGTTTGGGAATCTACCTCTACATGTGAGGGACCTTGTTGAGATTCCACAAACTCATCTTTCCCACCCTGCATAAAACATATTGTTTCCAGATTAAGACGTATTGAATGTTGCAATCTCTACTATAAATATGTAAATAACAATGACAAATTAAAAAGTAAAGTTCTTACAACTAATGGTGAAGAACCAAAATCATATGCAACATTGACCGCTACATCAAGGTCATCAACATTAACGGTCGGATTGTGCGAATCTGGGCTGTCATTGGACACGAGCTGTATATTTGCTCATGTAAATTGCCAGATAATTAAATATAAATAAATTATGAAACAATTGAAATCTGTGATATAAAACAAAATATACTATGTAAAGAATGAGTTTTACTTACATATTGGAGTAATCCATCGCCCCAAAACTCTCAAGTGGGTCCATAGCGTATGCTGCGACATGCTGTGCAAGGGTGTGGAATAACACGACGCTCTGAATCCTCTGCGTCTCCAGTGCGATCTGTAGATCTGGTACAGTATGGAGACCTAGTAAGTGGATCCTCAGTGTGCGATGGTCCAACCCCAGATGGGCCAGCCTCAGAAGTGCCAACCCCTTGGCCTACATTAGGTCCAACAGCAGTGACAACCCCTTGGCCTACATTGCCTTCGACAATAGTCCCATGTCAAAGCAATGTATCTTCCAAATTGAATAAGGCCTCCTGTGTATCATCGATGATGGGACCCACAGGAGGATATACCCGAGGGGGGTTTGGTGTGCGTGGAGGGCGTTGCAAATGGTTAGGATTGGTCCTAGCCCCTTCCCTATCTTGGGGCATCCCATAAACTACACCCTGGAACTCTAAAATATCAAAATAGTTCACATGTTTCCCCAAGATAAATTCTGCATACAGCTTCCTTAGGAAATAGAATGGGATGTCTCTATTCCCGTGAGGGTCTTCATCGAAGACCATGTACCAGCGATCCATCCAATTGGCTTTAACATTTGGTTCCATGCACCAGTCTATGGAAATGTGTGGTCGACTGGTGGGTGGAACCAATCCGGTGCTAGGGTCTCGGAATAATGAAAACAATTGGTCTTTGGTTATCTTTGGTTTTTTCACGTCTTTGTAGCTCAACCCAGTGGAATAGTATTGCCTCTGGGAATCTCGGTACGAGCTAATGTTGTACAATGCTCCCTGGGAATTGGAAATTGTGTTTGCTATGGTATCTAATGCCTCGGCTAATGATTGTCGTAAATGGTCCCCCCCTCTAAACATTGAGCTAAGACGCCTCAATGCACGCCAGAATCTCTGAATTCCGGTCGTGTTCCTCCTCAGTGTTTGGGTTTGTGTCTGGATTTGGGTTTGGGTTTGTGTTATCTGTTAAGATTAAAACCACAAATTCAAAATTTAATTAATAAATTTCGTTGTTTGGTTTAATATGTAACAAATTTTATTAAATTGGTTTTAAAAAAAAAAACAAAAAAAAAAAACAAACACTTGAACGAAAATTGAAAGGAATTTGGAAGGAAAGGGCCACCTACCTTCCATTGTATCTGAATTGGGAATTGGCTCTTTCAAATTTTCCTCCTCCTTCTCTCAAAATCAAATCGACAATGCGTTTTATTGCCCTCCTGATAACGCCGGCCTTGACTGTGTGCATGCGAAAATGAGGCCGCGGGCCTCTTTTTTTTTGGGTATTACAAATCGCAAGTGCGATATATCGCACTTGCGATTTGTAACTCTTAAGAAACGCAAGTGCGATATATCGCACATGCGATATATCACTCGTAAATTTTTTGAACCATGTTTCCATAACAAACAAATGCTTTTAGTATTATTCCCACCTTATCCATGCCAATAGCTATTATTTTGGACAGTGTTGACTAACATTTAGGATTATAATATGTGGAGAAATATATTAAACAAAATAAAAATCAATATAGTAGAGGAATAAAATAAAGTAAAATCACAGAACACGCCATTTAATCTCTCATACAAATGTAAGAAATAAGATTATGCTTCTTGAATTTTCAGTTACATTTAACAAAAAATGCATGCTCATTATTAATGTGCACCACATCCTTGTTACAACAGTTCACAAAGTGACCCAAACTATCAACAAGAACATTAGGAAAACATGTGAGAATTTCTCAAACACTTTATGGTCGAGGGGTCTGATTGGAATAGGTCTTGATGTCTAAAATGAGTATGTATGAGAAGAAGACCGAGAATGATTCTCTAGGCCACAACCACTTTTCTTCATCCTAGTAGGATACAAGGGCCATGTGTAGGTTTTGAGAAATAGAAATGGACCTTAAGACAAAACTATGGTGACCGGGAAATAAAGGGGGTTAAACCTTAATGGCAGATTCTTGAGCTAAAGCACCATGAATAATGCCTAAAATGTAGAGGATTCTCTATAGCATTGCAAGCCCCCACTAGGGTGTCTTTGACATAAGGTTTGGATATTGACGCCATTAATTTTTTTTTAAAGCCTTGTGGAAAGGTCGCATGGCCTTGATCATGGTAACATTTGGGAAACAACACCTCAATCCCTTCATGATGTGTCCCATGCATATAATGAAACATATGTTGTAACATATTGTATTTAATATAAAATATAAAATTTCATTTTAAGAAATTATTATTTATTTTATTTCTTAAAAGCATTTTCACTTTTTCTATGTTAGTTTATACTATGCATTTCTTTATATTATTAAGATAAGACTAATTATGTAGTACCTTTTTCCTAATTTGAGTTCCCCTATTTGGGAGAATGTACTACTTCTCATCAGAAATAAAAATTCTTACATCAACCTAGAGCTTTGAGTTGTTGTGCACTAACTAAATTACAAAAAAAATTAGATCAAAATTCGGTGTCAAATGGAGATATCTCCATCCACATCCCCTAATTAAATTAAAAAAGGCCTTTCTTTCCATTATAAAAATGAACTTTGTAGTTAAAATAACCTAAAAAATATCACATAAATGTTATAATTTCTTTTTTAATTTGGCTCAATCAACAACTTGGTCTTGCTCATACTCAAATGACACAGGTTCCATTCCACTACCACTATAAACTCCATGAATGCCCGAGCTGCAACACTTGCAACACATAAGTTTAGTCAATGCTTGAACCTACTAAGTGGCAAGGAATTCCTTAAGAGTGCACTCTAACTGAAACCGAGTCTTCCGATGAAACAATTTGTAAATGTTGCAACACAGTTTTGGAATTACAAATCGCATATGCGCTATATTGCAAGTGCTATATATCGCACTTGCGATTTGTAACTCTTACAAAACGCAAGTGCGATATATCGCATATGCGATATAGGCTAACTAAGCTTAGCCTCGATTTTTGGCTCGGGTTTGTTCGAACCTAGACACAATAACGCATATGCATTATGGATTTATATTTCGGACATGCGTTTTTCGATTTCTAAAGTGGCACTAAAAAGTGGAACCAACTTCGTGTGCGCGCCCTATGATGAATCAAAGTCAAAACAAATTCATAATGTACATAATCAAAATTGAAGTGAGCTACATCAAGTTGAAGTCAAAAGTTGAAATAATTTATTTCTTTCAAAAAAAATATTTGAAATACTTATTTTAAATTTTTGCAACCTAAACTTTGAAAGCACCTTACTTCTTGGTGGGTACTGATCTTTTCCTTCCCACTGTGCTTCTCCCTGCATTAAAATGGTTGTAGAATAATGGTGGATGAAGATTACCTTAACGTGCCTTTTATCAAATGAATGCATGGAGAGATTTGCACTAGACATGATATTATTAATAAAATTAGAACGCTCATTTCCATTATTGGAAAGTGAAAGGATTAGAATGTGTAATTTGTGAGTTTGGAATCGATTATCATAATTACGTCATGTCTTAAGGCGTTTCTCTTCTATGAATCTTATGTTTTTCTTGGGCTCAAGGGCGTTTCTTTTCTATGAATCTTATGTTTTTCTCAGGTTCAGGGAGGATTTTGATCCGTTGTATGGTGTTAGATAACTATTTACAGAGTATTCAAACTGTCTATCGCTTTGCACCTACTTACCTACTCTCCTTCTATGAATATTTAGTTATGAGAAAGTTATATTGTTTTGATAATAATGAGTTTTAATAATTTTGATAAAACTACCTCAATAATATTATTGTTAAAATATATATGTCTTATTTTTATTTATTGTTTATTATATATTATTGTTAAAATATATATGTCTTATTAGTCCTTGCCTTCGGCTACAGAGATTCTAATAACGACTCTATTGTCTTTTTACATTAGTCCTGATATAAACCAATCAATCACAACAATTTTTTTTCAAACCAAATAATAGTGTTTCCTAAGTTTTTTATGTTACTTTTTCTTGGCCAATAAAAAATTTTGACATCTTATTTGGCCTCGATATCGAGGCAGGGGTATAGCTTTTGGTTTCAAAATTATAATATGTTACTTTGAAACTTAAGTAATATATTGTGCTTCTCCGTCTTTGGGTAATGCTAACACTCAGTGAGCATTAGTTCCTAACATTAAATGTTTAATGTGCACTTTCACTATGACTCTCCTCATACCATTTCCCACTGCCTGCCTCCACCACCGCCATCCTCTACTCACCGCAACAACATAATTATATAAGATGGAAAACTTGATATGATCAACTATGTTTGAGATGGAAAGACCTTCTTCTTGACTATCTAGATCTTATGTCCTTTTTGTGGGAAGGCAGGGAGGTGTTACTCTTACTTCCAGCAACACACACGAGTTTCCAGACTCAGAAATTTCACCTACAGGACTGTTGCAGCTGACAGTTGCAACTAACAGTAATCTACAACACTGTCGCAGCTAACTGTTTCAGCTATGTTTTGATGACCCCTACGTTCATAAACCTTGACTGCATGACACAATCAAAACGGTGTGGCGGTGGTTGGCTCTTCAGATTTTTGGCGGTCACTTAGCATGGCGGTGAATGACTTTTCAGAACTTGTGGCAGTGAAAAAATTAACCGCTGCCAACATTCTCCCCCTTAATTACTTCACCCAAAAATACATTAATCACAAACAACTACTGTTTTACAAAACAACATTATAATGCCTGCTGGTCTAAGTCTCAACAAGGTTTACATCAATATAAAAAATGACTCAAAAATTTGTTTCACATTCTTTGTTGCAACATACTAGTGCAACTTTTCTTCAACTCTTTCATGAGCATTTCTTTTTTTTTCGACTCCAAACTTTGAAACATATAAACTTTGTTTTTTGTTTTGTCTTCATCTTTACCTTGATCTTCTTCAGCTCTTGCTTCACTCGTGGCTTCAAGCATCTCTTCATCTTAACTTTGAATCTTATTAATCTGGACTCCTTTTGCTCAGTAGCTCCACAATACTTGTTCTTCTCAGCTTCAGTTAACTGTTCATAATTAACAAAGTATAATATTTCATATTTTTCATCATTTGCTTCAGCACCAAAACCATTGCTTTCAACCTTCTTGGACTTTGTAAACCAATCATTAATCATAATTTCAATTGCATCATTCTTAGCTTCGGCTTCATCATTACTTGGCTTAGAACGCCAAACTTTATACCAAGAATACTTTTGATTCTTCATCTTCACTTTTTTTCTTTACCTTCAGTGTTTTCTTTGATTCCACAAATTCATTATGATCAGCTTCAGCTACAAAACGTTCTTCAATTTGCTTACCATCATTCAAATTTTCAATGTACTTTATGCCAAGGACTCTAATCCAAATATTTTCCTTTAAATTCTGTAACGTGGGCATACAAAGATCCCACAAGCTATCTTTGTAATCTGTTCAATGTCATTCTGTAAACACATTAATTGATAATAATGCCTAATTTCTTCAGGACTCCATGACATGAATACCTTTTCAACTGATTCTTCAACCAATCCATCTTCATTGCAATTTTCTTCATTCAAATCTGCCTCTGCTGCTGCAATAAGGCAATCAACTTTCTTCATTCTGCTTCCATAACAAGACTATCATCTTTATCATCATATCTTGGCTTTTCAAGCCATTCTTCCAAAAATTTCAACTGTTCATCAAGAACATCATTCCTTATTTCAGTTGCTCTGTCTACAACAGAACATACAACATTTTGAGTGTTATCATTATGCAACTCTTTTTCTATCACTGCTTCTGCAATTACCGAATCATCAACCTTTTTATTTTCAGCATCATTATAGATTCCTTTTGCGTGTACTTTATCTATTTCATTTGCTGCAACTTCTGTGCATTCTTCAACAATCTTATCAAATTCATCAACAAAATTAAAATCATAAATATTTTCAAAAAACTCACAAACTGGTTCAAGCACTTCAACACAGTGCTCTTTATCTTTCTTAACTTCTGATGTTGCTTCAAATACTGCTGATATGGGAGTCTTCATTCTATCATCATGATCATCTTTCACTATTACTTCTCCATGAGCAATTTTACCAATACTGGCTGCTTCATTGGCACCTTCTTCATTGTTGTCATCAACAATAGACATCGCTGGAATATTCAAAGAACAAACTGCTACACTGGCAGTTACTTCACCTTCAAAATTTGACTTACAAGCCAAGACTTCATCATTTTCTTCCTTTGTACCTGCACAATCACTAACAAACAAATTATTAGCAAAAATATTGTTATCTTTTCTGCCCTTATCCGCACCATTCAATATCGCTGTAGATTCTTCTTCAAAAATATCACCAGCACTTTTTCCATCAGCAGATACACCATTTTTATAAATGTATTTCTCACTCAAAGCTTTATCATCTTCCTTATGCGCACCAAATGGATCAGTGCAACATTCTTCATTTTCTGCAACAAGACTACCGCAAATTATTTCAAGCTCATCTTGGTCTTCGACTTCTACAACATCTTTAGTGTTTGTCTTCTAGATTCATTGTACCTAGATGTCCGCAAACTTCAAATTCAATGCATGATATAAATACCTTCATGGGCGTGTCCATCAAGGACTCTTCTTGTGCAAATACTTCTATGTTGTCCTCACACTTGAGGAATTTATCATTTTTATCAGCAATCTGCATGTTAACCATTCCATCATTTTCACAATTCACTTCAGTAACATCTAAATTTGAAACTACATCAACATCCATCATCAATAGGAATTTCAACTTCTTCAAATTCTTCTACTGCTACACAAGATACAACAACCTCATATTTACCTTTAGTTTCAGCATCATTTCGTATATCAACACAATTGTGAGATTTACAAATAATTTGACTATCTTCTGCTGCTTCTGCAAATTTGTTTGCTGAAATGTTGATAGGTTGTGACTCAACCATATATCTCCCCTTTACATCAAACTCTCTTCAAACTTTCCCAGGCTTCTCTAGCTGTGTTTGCTTCAACAATTACATAAAAAATATTATCATCCAGAGCTTGTTGGATGTAGTACAAGGCAAATGCATCCTTTGCCTCATCTCGGAGTTTCTTAACTCCATCCTCAACAAAATTCCATAAACCTCTAGCATGCAAGAAATTTTTCATATTAACTGACCAACATTCATAAGTTATACCTGAGAAATATGGTGGTGGATAATAGATGCTGCTCCATGCATCCTCTACCTTTTCTTAAACTTCATTTACTTCAATATCCGTTGCCTTCTCTTGAAATTCCTTTGCTTCAGCAGGTTCCATGGTGGCTTCTCCTAATATCTTTGCTATGGCAAAACCAACTTCTTTTGCATTAACAATATTATTCTTCATCTCTTTAAGCCTTCTGCTTTTCCCCATGTCTTTGTCTTCAAATAAATATTTGCATAGAATTTAAATTTCTTTTGGATACGGCCTCTCGGTCCTCTTTCACTCATAAGAGCTTCAATTGAAACCAAACAAACTTCCAAACACAACGAAAGTCAAACTGCTCTGCCATTAAACTATATGGGAGCTCTCAACCACGAAGAATGTCTTCCTTTCAACTACTCAACCTCTGTTTGAGGGAACACACACATAGTCAACTTCATCCATGGACTACAACACTTTCTTCTCTTTACACAAGCCACAACAAGGCTTAAACAACTTAACTAAAAGATGAATGACTCAAGAAACACTTGATTCAGACTTTAGCTACTAAATGATGACTCAACCTTTACTTAAGGGAGAACAAGAGCTCTTTTTCAACACAGAGCTCAAGCTCGACTGAACTTACTTCTGCTATTTATTTGTAGCAAAAGTGGGAGGCGCTGGAGTAAAACTGAACAGCAAGATCTCCAAACAAAACACAAAAAAGTTCAACATACAATCATACGGCCCATTCATGAAGTGAGCACAGAACCAACGAACAGAAATTAAAAACACTTAGCTCTGATACCAATTGTGGGAAGGCAGTGGGGTGTTGCTCTTACTTCCAGCAACACACGAGTTTTCAGACTCAGAAATTTCACCTACAGGACTGTTGCAGCTAACACTAATCTACAGCACTGTGCAGCTAACTATTTCAGCTATGTTTTGATGACCCATGAGTTCATAAACCTTGACTGCCTGACACAATCAAAACGGTGTGGCGTACCACTGCCAACACTTTTTATGTTTTGGACCCTATCCAACTTCGATTTATCTGGATCCTGCGTCCTTTTTTATGTTTTCGGCCCTGTCCAACTTCGATTCATCAAAAACAGGAGTGATTGCTCTATGGTACTCGATATTGTGGGGTCGCAAAAAGAGGGCGGTCGGTCCAACATACGCACCTCTACTATCTCTAGTAGGAAGATTCCATGCGGTCACTGTGTATAAATATCAATTCATACCTTGGAATACCGTGGAGTAAGTACTATCGGACGATCTATGTCCAATAATTCTTGGACAGTATAATTTCTCCTGCGGGTTGAGAGGCCCTTCACCTACTTGTTAACAGATTCTGCCCATAGTTGTATTTTTTAAAATACATGCTTTTGACTAACAACAAAGCAGCAACAACGACGGATGCATAGAAGACTGTATTCAATACTTTTGAAAACAAATCACTCACTACAGTTACTCTTCACAATTTGTTCTTAAAAAGGTTAGCTAAGTATCGGAGTTGGACAAACCTGCTGAATTCGTGGCGATCGATTTCCTTATTTTGGTATTCACTGTAATCCTGAATGTAGTTGGTATTCAGTTATTGCATAATGAATACAAGTTTACTTTTTTAAGGTTAAGGTTAGACAAGCAACCCAAAAAATAAATAGAATAATGAAAGCAATTTCCATCTGCATCGGTTTTTATTAGTAAAATTCAATTTTCTAAATTAATAAATTACATACCTCTAGCATTTTGACCACTGATTCCTCTGATGGAGGAGCCGAATTGGCGCTAGGGACAGTGCAGCCACATGTTTCACTGGTGGAATTGGCCCATGAGCAAACCTATCCTATTCTTAAGATTGCTTGCCTATGCTCTCTCTATCCCTCTAGAACTGAATCTAGTCCGAACATTAACATTAGTGATCCAGGGTCGACGCTCTTAATGGGATAGTTGGTAAGATTTCTCGTTCCTGTACATGATGAATGGGCTGGGTGGTAAGAACTCGATGCAGGTGCTTGTGAATTTGTTATGAAAGCATGGATCCAAGAACTTGTATGACATGTCAAGGCTAGATATAAGTCTACTACAATCTTGATTCTTCTCATTCGCTTCACTATAGTCCATTGCTCCATATATCTACTTAGCTCATCCATTATGCAAAGGGCTCTCAACAACCACCTTCCATACGCCCCTCTCTGAAAATGCTTGTCATGCATCTTGAGGTTTTCATAACTGACGAATATGACATATATATACAGTTTATATATATTTAGATAAGCTATATACCGCTTAATGCTACTTCAGTGTGATCCAAAAATATAAACAATAGAAAGTACTCATGTAGGATTACAACGTATGAATATTTTATGGCTGTGATCTGTCCATATAAAACTTTTAGATGTTTTGCTCCAAATATGCCACAACGAAATGACATAGAACTAAAATAGTAAAGAAAAATATATCTATCGCATTTCATTCATCAAATAAATTCATTCATCTATCGGAATTCAATGAACAACAGATCAAAAAAATCATATGATATCAAATAAATCTCGATCAATAACAATTGATTATTGACACTGTATGTTCCTCAATCTTCATGCTACTGTGTATTATTTTACCCTGCAAGTGGATATTATTGGGTGAGCTCTCTGAAACGTTGCTTATCAACGATACAAAGTACAGAACACGCTTAGGGAGCTCTTCCATTCAAGACATGGATTTCCCGACGAGATGTTTAGTGAAGGAAATGCCATGTTTTCCTAGGCCTGTCTTGCTTCAGGTTAGGCTTGTATCGTTGAAAGCAGGTTGTAACAGTTGTTTCAGGAAAGACAAGCATTGATTCCCTAAAGGCGACACGCAGTGGGCATGCTCTCTTATTTTAGGTGTTCGTAAAGTTGCATGCAATAAATGTAGATGCCAGTAAGACATCAAACAATGCCTAGTTATGATGAGACTGTCAGGACACGAAGATAGGAGCAGGCTTTGGAAATCTAAAAAAGTTGAATAAATTCACACCTCTTAAACCATAGGGAAACTCAATACCTACTACTTACTTTGACAGAGTGCCACTTTACCTTGACAGATCCATAAAGGATTAAATTACATAAATAATGGCTTTGCTACGACCGAGAAGGGCTGACATTTGTTGTATGCGATTTTAACTATTCTAGTGGAATGCCAAAATCCTGCTAACCTTCAAATACTTGGTATGCCTCAATAAATGCGTGTTTCATTTAAACAAAATAGTTTATAACCCAACTTAGTTTTGGTTATAAATATCACCAATCATACCAACATTGTATTAAAAAAATATGACTCCCTCTAATAATAGTTATTTACAGTGTTCTACCTAGATGGAGGATTCACTTACCTCCTACAAAGAAAACAACACCCTTGGCATGCATATGGCTTCTCCAATTATGACTTCTCTATCCAGCAATTTTTTTCAACATTATTTCAATAATCTCATCAATGGATCTTTATCCACCAAAAAAAATGATTTCATCTTTACCTCAATGCAGCTTGCATCTGCACTAGAAAAACAAATTTCTCTAATTTGCACCAGAAAAAAACAAAATTCTCTACCTCAACACTTAGATTTATTGTCTACCTGAGTGCAAGGATCCCCATAACCTATCTTCAAATAAGCGATCTCATTCATATTCCACAACATGCATCTACTTGAGCAATTGATTAGCAATTTAATTATCCGACTTATGCCTAGATTGTATCTGGAGCTTGTTGGCAAACAACACAACTAGTGAAAAAGATAAAACTAGATTAGGTTTGATTTGGTTCTCTTCTGCCCTTGCAACGTCTTTCATGTCCAATTGTTCTACAATCTATTCTATCACTTAAATCGTTTATGAATTTTTGGAATAACAAATTTTCGAATCGTTTATGAATTTTTGGAATAACAAATTTTCGATGGAATAGCTTTTAGAGTGGCATATAAGAAACATTCATAAATAACAAAAGTTTCCACCAGATCTTTTTTAGAATGAATACTCAATTGTTTCCACTAATCCTAACCCTCTAATTACTTAAATTGTAAAGTAATTAAAAATAGTTATTCAATTGCTAAATCAATATGAACCTTCTATATTTGTCATAATGTTATTAAACAATAACAAAACTAAGAGATAATTGCCACCATAATATAACTATGTTGGATTTACGAGTGTCGCTTCTCAACTAACTCACCTGGAGGGGTATTTACCTTCTCATGTTCGTTCATAACTTATCAAAAATAAAATTTTAAAATCAATATAGATCTTGATGTGTAAAAAAAGTAATATAAAAAAAATTACACCTCAAGAAATTGGATCCCATAGATCCGAGTTTAAGATGGATCTATGCTAGTGAAAATAACTTAAAATTAGCTTTTTATTATTATTAAAAGCGGTTTAATAATGCGGTTGTGCTAGTTTACACCAAGTTGTGACCTTTGGAAAATTATACACCACTAAATTCCTTATTATTAGAGTACACCATGTTCAAAGTATGGATAGAGAAGCCATATCCAATTATGACGTTGGAGCACATGTGAGATAATAAGATGTATTTTTTTATGGATGGTTTTGAAGGAATTAAGTTAATAAGTGGACAAACTTAACCTTTTTTGGGTCAAAATTCTTCTCGAATATGGTAGGAAATCCGTTGGAAGTTAAATAGTTTGATATGACTCGGAACTTTGGCCATGGAACTTTACCCTTAGGGGTTTTTGGGCGATTTTAAGAAGGCCCACATTATCAAAAGTTAAAAAAAACCCCTCAAGAATGCATGGTCTATTTGCAAGCAACGAGGTGATTGGACTTGTATTAATGTGGAGACTTGGGTTCAAATCCCTGAGTGGGTATAATTGTAAATATGGCCTTGTAAATCGGTGAACACAACATCTACTTCAAACATGTCACTGTGCACATAGGTAGAAATAATTTGGATAGTTGTAGAAATCTAGTGTGCTAGATTTACAATAGAGAGATATGCGTTGGCTAGTTGTTCAAGCTAAAGACTCTGAAGTTAAAGTAAGAGTCAATTTGGATAGTTGTAGAAATATTGTGTGCAGGGTTTACAATAGAGAGATATGTGTCGGCTAGTTGTTCAAGCTAAAGATCCCGAAGTTAAAGGAATTACTCCAGATGAACCCCTTTTGCAACTATTAAAGAGACTATAAGTTTCATATTCCAAACCACACCATCGATATGCACATGTCCAACTTAAGGAGATACCCAAACAAAAACACCAATAGACACATAACACCACTAGTTTATGAATATGAGAATAAGAGAATGCCACTTAGATTTGTCATTTAACAAAACACCAAGGTTCACTAGTTCACCATCATTGGTTGACCCTTGATCAAGAAATAGAGGGAAGTGCTATGGGATACACTACAATATATCATAATTTTAAATTTACATGTAGAAGTTGACACAGTAGACCCCACAACTCACTTGCAATAGAAATAAAAAATGGTAGACTAGATGAAGAAATGAACAATATCTCTGAAATTCTGAGTGAGGTACAACAAGAATTGTGCTCTTTATGCCTATATGCAACAAAGAAGTGTAGAGTTCTGCGAATATTTAATAATTTTGAAGACATAATGAAATACATGGTGCAAAGAAATAAATCAACAACAACTGCATACTAACCTAAGAAGGATCATGATTTGATTGCACAAGCCATAGTGCTTCTATCCAAACGATCATAAGGGCTCATCTTATTTGAAGGATTTATGGAGTAGGTGTTTCATTTCAAAAATTTCCCCTTTGTTTGAAGTAGGAGACAAGAAGGGTGACCATTGTTGACTCAAGGATGAGTCAATAGTTATGGTAGAGGCTTGTTGGATCCTCCTCTTTTTATGAAGACATGTTGGTGGCTTGTTGGATCCTCCTCTTTTTATGAAGACATGTTGGTGCTGACATTGTAGACCATGGAGCCACACTATGCCACCTATACTTAGCAACAATTGGTAGTAATAAAAGAAGATAGAGGTTGCCAGAGGTAAGAGCCTAAAAATGAAGAAGAGATCTTGAGTTTTTAGGAGTCGACTAATAGAAGACTACATAACGTTGAAGAATAAAGGACCAATCGAATACCATATAGACTTTACTGGTGCACTAGCAATAAGCTAATGACTTAAAGGAACCCAATTCCTACGGACACAAGTACATATATATGTAAAGGCTTTGACCTTAAAAGGATTAATGCACTAGAAAGAGAATTAAAGTCTGATTTTTATATTTAGTTGTGACTCTATTAAGAAGTGTTAAGTGGTGTAGTGATGGTTTTTCTTCAGTGAATATGAATATGAATATGAATGGTGTAGTGATGGTTGTACTAATGATGCATTTTGATGATGTGTTCTTCATTGTGATGTATTATTTTATTATTATCTATGCTTATTGTAATGAATGCCTACATTTTTGATATAATCTAGTCAATGCTATAACATAAGTCTAATTGTGAGCTTGATGAATGGATAGTCTATTTTTTGTGTATGATGTTAGAGATGGTTGTGATTGTTTCCTATTGGCTTTCTCTCTTCCTCCCATACATATAAGTCTTAGCAATGAAACTTAGGTGAGACTTTCCTTGTTCTTGAGGATTGATATATTGATTATCATAGAGTACAATCCCTTTTTTCGACAACATTGTAGATATTAGTATGCTAGCTTGAGCCAACAAGTGACAAACATCCCCTTCTTCTTGCAGATTTAGATAAATTTAGAAAATCAATTCCTATTAATGCGAGTATAAAAATACTTCAACCTATGCTAGAATTTGTGTAGAACAACACCGGTAAGGGTCTTTCACACAAAATCATCTTAAAGTGTGAGGTTTTCAAATGATGCAACAATTGATCATAAGAATGCTACATGTAATACACCGATTTTGAGCCCTTGATCATATGTATTTGTTATTTGATTTGTTATTATGGCACTAGGTGCTGAGACTATGGTCTCTAGACATAATTGTAAATAAATAAAATATCTGGCTCAACATGGACAACTAAAGAGAATGGGGGGCCTTGGACTCCACAAGTGAGGGGGAATGGGGACTTCCTATTACACTCTAGAATTGATGACCACCCAAACACTTGATGATGGACCCAACTTTACCCTTTTGGACCTTATTGATGTTTTGTAACTTCCTCATGAAGGTTTGGTAGCTCCACTTGCACTAGTGCTCCCTCTTGAGAGATTGGTGGGCCCCACTTGGAGATAGCGCCCTTTATCCACTACTCATGGAAGAGGATCCCTATTTTTTTGCTACAGGTCGGTTATGACACCTAATTGACTACCTCTCTCACCTCCCATGACAAATTTCTCCCTCCTTGGCCTCCACTCCTCATTTTTGAGTAACTCCTCTAGTTTTGCTATTCCCATAAAATGGAATCTATCTCAACTTAACCTCTGCTTCACCCCAACTCAATTTAACCTCTTGAAGTTCAAATCCCTCCATTATTCCCTCCATGAATTTGAATTTCCTCCTTCAGCTATAAAACCAAGTGTTATCTTCCTTGGGAATAGTTACCGGTTACCTCAATCATGTTATGTGATATATTCATGCCAATGTGAGGAATGAAGCTATGAGAGCTATGTGCATTGTGAACCATTGTGAGTTGAGATGGTGTTGAACCACTGATAGAGCTTATTTTCCATTTTTTGAGACAAAAAGTGGTCCTCACTCCCATTTCTTATCTTTGGCCCATATCATCACGTAAATCCTGGGAAGAATGTTGATGTCATGAGGGACTTGTGTAGTGAAGGGAGTCACATTCCATTGGGTAGTGTAGATGGAGGTGGAAGTAGATGGTGAAAATATTGGGTTTTGTTTCTGAAGTTGATATTGAGCTATTCCATTGCTTGGGTGTGCCCTTCCTATCGATTCCTTGGCCTTAGCTCAGGGGTGGCCTATCCAAGTAAGATTTGGCTGGACTGTGCCTATGGTTGGGAGGAAAGTTGTCCTGTTGAAGCCGGTTTCTCTTCAATAAGACAAGTACTCTATTATATGTTTATTCATGTGTTTATATGCTATGTATATCTCTATTAATGTGACCTTGGTGGCTGTTATAATATTCGTTTGAATAGATGCTCATTTTGTCAATGATCATATGCATGGTCAGATGGTTTTCTACTTGGAATCTTGCTTGCAAAATTTGTTGATGAGATATGAAAGATATATATATGTTATATGGAATCTTATGATATGTTTATATACTTTGTATTTTATGCAGTTAATGTTCCCTTGGAGGCTGAGTGAAATTTGATTTTGTTTATGGCATTTTATGCTAACCTTTGGATGTAGGTTGAAAGGCTTCTCTTCGGTTTCTTGTGAGCGTTCTTTCCTTCTTCTCTAAATTATGATTCTTCTTCTGTACATGGAATCCTTCACACCTGATATAAAGATTATATGGCTATAGAAACAACTTCTAAACCTAATTTGACAAACACTTAATGATGGTAGATGGAAACCTCTAAACCGAAAACCAACAACACTTGCATAATTGAAACTAGCAAACCGAGAACTGGAAATCTGTTAATTTTCACATGTCAAACTCTAACTCTGTCTTATAATGATTTATCTGGATGTTCATGGAAGCTCGTAGATATGTTAATAATGTTTATTTATGGGTACCTGCATGAAGCTGGTACCCAAAAAGACCGAAACAGCAGCACATGAGTGAAAAAAAAGCGACGCGCACACGCATCCAAATGCACGCATGCGTTGCTGCTTCGGCAATGCCGAACGCCCACATGGTTCATCCCATGTGGACAAAAAGGGCGCGCATGCACCTTTGACGCGTACGCACAAAATTGCGCGCACGCGTCAATGGAGCGTGTGTGCCTCTGTTTTTTTATAAAAAAAACCAGAGCTCACGGGTTTGTCAATTTCGACAGACCCATGAGCCCATTGTGCAACCCGCGAGCGCACTGTGCAACCCCGCGAACGCGTCTTCGAGCAACCAAATCCTCCTCAACACCAAGAAATTGCCCCTACACCACGATGCCATCCATTTCTCCAGGTAGGTGCTCCTCAAAGCACAAATTTGTGTTTATTTTTTGTTTTCCATTTGAATTTTAATTTAAAAAAAAAATTACAATCCATTAAAAAACCAAGGAAATTTAATTGCAGGCCATCTACACCTAACAAGATGTCAGACACACCTAAACCATCCGATGAAACCAATGAAACCCGACCTCTAGTAGACAATATCGGAACCAACAATGAACCGAATGAAAAAGCCAAAGATCAATTACACCAAGACTTAAATCAATTGAGGGCACTAAGTAATGAATTGAACAATACCAAGGAACCCTCTCGGGTTTCCTTGGCTTCATCACTTCAAAACATTATTGAATCAATCAATATTGCACATAGTGAGATAATGTAACATCCCCCATTTTGACCCTTGTAATATTTTGGGCTATAATGTAAATATTGTATGCATATTATGTATGATTCCTAGCCTGGATCTCAAGGCCAAGGCCCCACTAGTGAACGCTCGACCTAGAAGAGGCAAGTATTTGAAATTATGCTACCCATGTGCTAGTGAACCATGGGAATTGTAAATATGCATCTTAATATAAATGCCCACAACTAGCTATGCAATGCAACAAGAGATGGGGGCATGATGTTACAAGGAAATTGGGAGGGAAATATTCAAACCCTTGAGCCAATCAATTCAAGCCAAGTGTCAATGAGAGAACCCATGAACCCTCAACTACCCATGTTGACTTTTGTACTCAACCATTCATTTCTCCCAAGAGTTGGTTGAGGTAGTTAATTCCTTGGGGAATGGAGAGGTATGGCTGTCCAAATTCGAGTATGGGCAAGCCACCCTTCCTAGAGATTCGTGTTTGGGCTTCTTGGGCAAGAAAAGGGCCATGGAATTTCTCCCCAAGCCATTATTCATCCATCTGTTTTTGCTCTCTCACGAGTTTGGAGCTACCTGGGCGTTTTCCTCCATTGATTTCCTATGTGTTCCTCATTTTCCTAGCTGGGAAGGGCGTTTTTGTTGTGGCTAACAGTGGGGAAGAAGGGGAAACGATTTGGGGTTTTATTGAGGCCGTTTCGGCCCACTGAATGCTCATACATCTGTGGGGGGAATCGGTTTTCTTCCCTGGGGTTGATTCCCTCTCCCCACAATCCGTTTTTGGTGTGCCCACGTTTTGGGGAAAATCCATGTCCATCTAGTTTCTAAGCCCCATTGTTGAAAGTGTGTTCTCAAGCCCATATCTGAGTTTTGTGTACAAGAGAGTGCTAGGGTTGAGATGGGTATCCATTGCTTTGGTTTGTGCTGTGCTTGAGGGTTCCCTTTTCCTTGTAGATATCATGCCCAGCTCGGGGGTGGTCTTCGAGTGTTGAAAGAATACAGGCTGGGAAGAGACCTATGGTTGGGTGGAACGTTGTAGCGACATAGCTAGTTGTTTGGGACAGCATTACATCAAGATGAGTATGTTATTGTGTTTTACTTTTGCAATGTTTAAATTGGTGGTTATTTTGATATGTTGGATGAGTATGAAATGTGTGTGGATGATGTTTAAATCCACTATGTATATTCAATTGATTTGCATCTGCACCCATAGGAATTTTATTGTAATGCCATAACCTTTATTCATGATGAATTTGGCTAAGTTGTTCTAAAAGCCCAGATCTTAGTGCCATGTTCCCTCCCTTGCATGGGATAGATAGGTGGGGAGATTACAGATAACAAACTTGAGCCAATACAGGGCTTGAACGAGGGAACACTACTCCATTGGGTTGTCCAAAGAGCAGATAAAAGACCTCAACATCACCAAAGCCTAGTTGTATAGCAAGTTCATAGTTCCCTCGATGGGACATCCTCCAGCTTTGACGAGGGCTCAAGTTTGCATGGACTAGTGCATTTACCAGCCATGGAGAGATAACCGAAGAAAGAGGTGGTTCATGGTTTTTGACAAGCCCCCATGCAAAAATTTGGAGGTCCCACAGTATTTCCTTCGAAAATTGTGGGTTGAGTTTGAGCTAGGGTACCATGTCAACTATTTTGACATCACTGAGTTTCAGTATGTTGGTCTTGGATCTGCCCAAGATCAACCTCAGGCGCACCACAACCCACTTAGAGGACCTCCTGCACCCAAGAGAGAGCCAAAACCCCCTCCTCAGCCACCTGGGTTTGGTAGCGGCCTAGATGAGATTCATGACTCCGTCAGACGTGCCACACATGAATTTCTTAGACATACCAAATTTGTGGCCATGTCTTCCCAGAGCCGGGAGGACATCGATGAGACACAGACAGTTGGACAGTCTATGGGTGGTGGCCAGGACATGCTAGGTACAAGTGGAACGCAGGCGGGGCCTTCTAGTTCTGCTGGAACAACGACACATCGTTGTTCTCACTGTGGTCATTCTTTCCATGGTGATACGCAGTAGCATGCCATAGGGAGCTTCATGGATCAGGTTTTCTATTGTTTTATTTAATGTTCAAGTATTTGTTGTATTTTATTTGATATCGTATTGTTTAATATATTTAACTTTGAATTACACATTGTTGACTTTATTTGTTTTAATGTATAGTTATTCGGGGATGGGTCTCCATCCCCCAGGTGAGAGGACGTCGATTCCTTTGACCTCGATGGAGCCATGGCGGCAGCAGAGGAGATCGCGGCACCATACACATAGGTAACTTCTTTACTTTGAATAATTAGATCCAGTTACGAGTAATTTGTGTTCAGTAATTACAAATTAATTAGCACTGAGTAATTACCATATTATCATTGTATTTTACAGTTGTTTTTATAATATTGTCTAATATATTTGAGAGCTATAAATTCGTATAATCCCACCAAAAAAAATGAAACCTTATAAAACATGAAAACCTAATAAAACTAGAAACATTTGGCCATGTTCACTTTAGGCATCCTAGACCTCTGATGATTATACAAATGGGAGAGAAATTTCCAAAATCTGTCATTCTTACTTGACCAATCATGAGCCCGCAGCTGGGGTTTTGGTGATGCCCGCAGTGTCCTTCATCCTCAGACTACCATCCAATGCTTGCTTGCTCTTCCTGTGCTTGACCAATGCCATGTGTGTTATTGTTGGTTTTCCATTTGTCACCATGTCATCCAAGTTATCTTTGCCATGTACTCTCCTTGTCCAAATCATCTTCAAATGACCACAGTATGGGTCATTTGACTCTTGGCTCAATAGGTGTGCCAATCCCTCCAATGCCCATCACTTTGTCCACCAAATAAACCTTTGCTGCCATGCCCTTATGCCATGTGTTCTTCAAGCTTAAATTTTAAGAATATATTACCATGGTAATTATCACTTCTCCCATATTCTACTAATAGGTTGTTTTAATGGTAAAGGTGGTCAAATCACTTCTATGCTTCTGCTAACGTTTTTGCATCAATTGAGTTCACTGAGATGTTGTACTTGTCACGTTTGCATCCACCGAGACCAATAGGAAAACTATTTATTGCTATGAATTTTCACTGCATTGTGCAAAACTCTCGGGAAAAAGAGAATCATAGTGGCCAAGCTTTTAGAAATTCAAGAACCTGATGTTTCTCATGTCCTTATTACCCTAGTTTATTATCACGGGATTTCCAATTTATTCTAATAATTGAGACTGAAAGTAATCATACTACTACTCCTAGAACATGCTATTAGGAAAGACATATAAACAACGTAAAACAACTTATCACATGTATTGTCACTAAAGTTTTTTAAAATGATGTAAGGTCCATAAGGAAGAGCGACAATCTTACAAATATGGTCTATGGGGCCTTGCTATTATCTTGATTCAAATACAACTTGGTAAAACATTTGGCATCAAGAATACTCATTTAACTCATTTCACTCAAGATTTCTTTGATTTCAATCAAGTGATATCATTCTGACAACATAGCTATTCAATCAAGAACACATAGTTACTCATTCAATGCAAAATAACATGGCATATTCAAGTTTTTAAGTAAGTTAATCATGAAAAAGATTTCTCTTTCTTCCTTTTTCTAATGATCAACACTCTAAAGTGTATTAAATAACATGCACACTAACTTAACTGCTATTTAGCAGCTCTTTGCAAATTGAAACAATGAGATGCCATTTTATTTGATGATGTAAATGTTATGGAAATAAAGGGACTCAAAATCCTCACTCTAGGGATGCAAATACTTTTCCATTGGGTGAATAAAGCTTGTAGGAAACTACAAATCTATAAGAAGACATCAAAACCTAGGAACTTTTCATCAAGAACCCAAACACATTACATAGGTTTCCAATTCAAATTTGTAAATGGACATGAATTCCATTCGCTTATGAGGCACTGCACATCTCTCTAGGGCCAAAGGAAAAGCTCATCTACTCATGGGGATGACTCTAGAAAAGGAAAATCTCACCGTGTCACCTTCTATGCCCTATCACCTTATTTAATTTTAATTTCATACCATGCCACCTTCTATCCTTTCAGAATATTGAATATCATATAACTTGAATATAAATTAATTGCAGTCATGTTTTTTAAGTACCATCGTTGTCATTCTCATTTGCATTGTGTTTAATATTGTTTTTATAAATTCAGTCTAAAACTTGTAGTGTTCACATAGGTGTCTGCGGGCTCCAGCGACCAGCCACCGCCACCGGGGACCAACAGTTCTCCACGTGCGTAGGTATCATGTGTATTAAAGCATAAATTTAATTTCAAATACGATGACTTGTCTGTGTATATTTATATTTTGTATATTAAACTATGAGGTTATAAATGTGTATGCAGGTGCGAGCACCTCGGCCTGCTAGTGCCGTTATTCCTCCCTCCCTGACCTTTCGGCCACCCTATATGCTAGTTGTATCCCTTGGCATACATGCCCCATTCCCCAACCCCTTCCATCCAGCACCCCCCTCCTATATAGCACCACAGTTCCATCCAGATCCCCCTTACGTATCATATCCAGCTCCACCTCCGTATCAGTTTCACATGTTCCCATCCTCCCCCATCTGACCATGGCACACCACCCATCTACAGTCACCCATCCCTCTACCACAACACAGACCTTACCCCCCCCCCACATTCCCCCACCACACTCGCTTCCCCTTCCAGGGTGCCCCGATCCATACTACAGTCAGTTGGGGTTTATAGCCTTAGATGTCCATCTCCACTTCGCCCACCCCAGTCCATGCCTCCTCCTGCCACCCCCCCTTCTTCCACTATTCCCCCTAGTTGTGTAGCCACCGTCGATGTGGCTACATCCTCCCCTTTACCATCCACCCTAGCATTGGAGCAGGTTGTCTAGCCGACTGCTCCATCTGCCAGCCCCGAAGACTAGTCGATTTTGTTCACGGTGAGATTGACTAGTTTATGAAAATCTTGTTCAATATTAACAGAAATTACTATATGCATCTAGTTTCAGCATTGATCTAATTTTTCTAAATGTTGCAGGGTGGCATTGCCGAGAGATTAGGATCACGGAGGAGGGAGACCCCCTCACGACTTATAGTCTCGCATGCAGTGAGTTATCCAAGATTTGAAAACTATTTTTATTTTGAAATTATGTTTTATACTTGTATAATTGCCAGGAAAAGTTGACATATTATTGTTGTGTTTCAGGGCTCAGGGGGATGTGCTCAAAGACGCCGGAAGGACCCAGCTTCCTCTAGCACGAAGAAGAGGAAGATTGATTTCGGAGATGCACCTGGGAGCTTTGAGGGTGGGTAGGAGGATTGAGAGACCCTTCTATGTACACTAGCCACGATGTGGCATTTTCGGCATGAGTTTCCATATTTTGTATAGGGCACAAGTTGCCTTTTTTTGTATGGGGCACAAGTTTCCATTATATAGACACTGGGAACGATGTTCCATTTTTCCAAAAAGTGTACATTATTGGATCATTTTTGCATATTAATAGATGGATATGTACTTGTATATATGAGTTTGTCTTTGATTACATTTTTGCATACATGATTTTGTCTTCGATAAGAATGTTATGGAAAAGTTCTCACATACATATAGATGTTATTTCTAGACACCAAGTGACCTCAATATGAGTCCCTTGTATTTGAATGGGTCTTGCATCTTTTCCTTTCAGCAACAACATACCTAACCAAGCAAACTAAGGAGTGATATTTACATTACAAAGTGTTGTGACTTTAGGGCTTCAGAAAATATATATAGCATAAGAAAAATCATCTCCCACTTCCAATCATGGGCCAAAATATTCCTCAAAATCCTCTTGATATATGAAAAGAAACCCTAGGTAACTTGTAGTTGATATAAATAAATTAGGAATGTACCTAAGCCTAAGAGCCCATCTTTCCTATAACTACACCCTTAGAGACGACTCCCCCAACTTTTTACGATGAAATCTTCCAACAAGAGCATGGGAATCCATTCCCACCACCTCATGCATTTTGATATCCTTTCCTAGGACTAGCCTCATAAGAGAGATTTTATGTTTTACACACTTCTTTCTCTTCATTTTGACACTACCAACATCATTTACCTGCATCCCTTTGTTGGCTTCACCTTTATCATTATCAACATGCTTTAAAGAATTTTCTCCTCCATCTCTAACCTTCAACCAACTACCATCCTTTTCCAAAACAACCCTTCCATCCTCGAGATCTATAAGATCCACCCTTGGAATTACTAGGTCCATAACCACTTCATATAAAACACCTAAAATAATTTGATTATCCTAAATTAGTCCATTTGAAATAGGACCCTCGCCACATATATAATGAGTAATCTATCACGATCCACAACTCTCATCTATGGATCATAGTGTTAATTGCATGTTATTTGAATGGTTATTATTTCACAAATTTGTCTTAAGCAATTACACACAACATATCCTAAATGTTTATGGTTTATTGAATTAATGTTTACAATCATCTAATCATTTAAATTCTAGAAGTTACCAAACCTGCGCAAGTGGTTTACTGATTTTATTTCCAGCACATCTTTTTATATTTATATGCTCATGGATCATATGGCAAAACATTTAATTAATTAAGTTTGTGAAGATAAGATTTCGGCCATCTTTATTGAAGTGATTCAAATCACTACAACTTAGTTGGACCCTTAATAGATTGGGTGAGACTCTTTTGCAAAGATTTTACTCTCTCCAAGAGGGTTTCATTCAATAATCACTTGTAAACTAATAACTATAACCTTGGCATTATTAGATAATATCATTTGTGGATGATTTTGGGAAATAAGCCAACATGTTTTAATGTGAATTTTTATTCTACAACATTATGGTTCATTGTTGATTTAAGTTTTGTGAATATATTTATTTATCCATGAATGATCTTTCATTTCACACATGAGAAAATATTTATTTCTGAAAGGTGTCTATTTGATTAATTCACTTGCAACTTTCTGAATTAAGCACTCACATGGGACTTTAACTTAATGGAAAACACATCTTAATCTTCAAACAAGTTTGAAATCCTAAGACATTTTCTCCAACCTTGATCTAGAGCCTCCTTTGGCCTTTAAAGTAGGCCTAAAACTTGGGAAAATCTTTGTTGAGGTGACAGTGGCAATCATCTTCGGAAGTCGCACTTGTAGCATTAGAGGATTAGGACTTTGCCACTTGGGTGTGAAAACAAGATGTAACAGGATGCACTAGAATTTATGGATGAGAGATATAGGGAGTGCATGCATGCGCCATCCTCCATTAATTTCCAGTTTAGATGTTTTTCCTAAATTAGCAGTTCAGTTCTAATTCTACATTTTTTTCTTTACTTAGTTTTGCATGCACAGTGAGAGAGTGCAGTTCCCTAGGCACTCATACGTGAGGATTACAGTCTAAGTTAAGGGGGGAAGATCTCTAGGAGGATACATGATTGCATGCCTCAGATAATCCCAGTATAGGTGCACTTAGTTGGCCCATTTATCCATGCAAACAAGGCACTGTAGAGTTAGAGTCTTACAATCTTAGGATACCCAAACCCTAGCACTAAACCATCTTCTTCATCCTCACCATCACCATCACCATCACCATCACCATCACCATCACCATCAATGTCTTCATCATCACCACCATATTCATCATCATCATTAACTCTAACTCTAACCCTAAGTCAATTTCCTTCTATAAATCTAGGTCCAATGGCCCCGGTGTCACCTTGTAGGTCCATCTTGGAAACTAGGGTTTTGCTCAGTAAGGGAGTGTGCAATTTTTGCACACGGTGGTCAACTTTGGAAAATCATCCATCAGGCACTTATGGCTAGCATTCCCAGCCAGAACCTACCTAGACACACTTGCAGGACTCCCCGGAACCAGGTTTTGCTACACGGTTTGACTTCTATGCCCCCAACAGGTATTCAGTAGGTGTCCTTGAAGGCCTTTTGGATGCGAGACAGAACGAGCCATAGAATGACGATCGTGGCTCCGATCGATGAACCATCGAATCCGTTGGATTTAGGATGTCGGGATAGTGCTAGGGGTGCCCCTTTCCTCCAGTCCCGTGGCTCGGGTGCCATCTTTTACATTCGTCTTGGAAACTAGGGTTTTGCTCAATGAGGGAGTGTGCAATTTTTGCACATGGGGGTCAACTCTGCAAAATCGTCCGTCGAGCACGTATGATGATGATGATGATGATGAAGACATTGATGGTGATGGTGATGGTGATGGTGATGGTGATGAAGATGATGACGATGGAGAAGATGATGATGATGGAGATGTTGATGAGGAACCTAGAGTTAGAGTTAGAGTTAGGGTTTGGGTGAGGGTTGGGGCTAGAGTTATAGAAGGAAATTGAATTAGGGTTAGAGTTAGAGTTAATGATGATGATGAAGATGGTGGTGATGATGAAGATGTTGATGGTGATAGTGATGGTGATGAAGATGATGATGATGATGGACATGTGGGGTGGGAGGCTGACCTCCAAAAACTCAAGCACTGACATGGGTGAGGTAGGTCTAAATCCTCCCTCAAGGAGATTTCCAACCATTAGGTGACAATGATGAACATGTTAGTGCTACTCAATTAGATGATGAAGATGGTGATGATGATGAAGACGTTGATGATGATGGTGATGGTGATGAAGATGATGATGATGATGACGAAGAAGATGTGATGATGATGGTGATGGTGATGGTGATGAAGATGAAGAAGAAGAAGAAGATGATGATGATGAAGATGTTGATGAGGAGCCTAGAGATGATGTTGTTGATGATGATGAAAAGTCCCTCTAAGTGGTTATTTATAGGAATAAAGCATCAATCTCCAACCATAAATGAGCATGTTTTAAAATATATTAGTGGAAACCCTAGGTTGATGACACGATGCTTGGATAAGGGAAAAAACCCAAAATCTAGCTAGATTTGGGTGAGCATTGAGCATGGGGAACCAAATCTATGAAAAAGGTTGGGGATATAAGAGTTTTTTGGGTTATAAGAGCATGGGGAACCAAAACCCTAAACCAACATAATCATCATAATATAAGAGTTTTTTGGGTTGGGGATATACCTTAAGGTACCCAAAGCATGAAAAAGGTTTGGGTGGACACAAAAATAAAGAGAGAGAAACTAAAGAGATATTTGATCGATAAAGAATTTCACAGTTCCCCAATGCTTTTCTCAAGTATAGATCTAAAAAATACCACCCTTGAAACTTTATGATAACTCCCTACCCCAAGTGGAAGACCCTTCTATCCATACATGGATTCCTAGAAGGTTTCATCTACCAAGTTAATTTTTCAAGACCATTGTAATAGATTATGTACTTCAAAAATTTCCTAAAACCCAGGTAATTCTAATCTTGAGAACCTATCAAAACAACTATCTTCAAATGCTACAAACATAAATAGATATATTTAAGAAAATACTAACTCAAATTACTCAAATTTGATCCAAATCACATCACCATTTTATTCAACATAACAGAGAAGCATGGAACAGTTTAATACATATAGGAAAAATAAAAAACATAGGCAAAGTCATGTATGTATGTATGTATAAAAAAAAATGCATGTACCAACGAAATAACATAAAACTACACATACCTCGATGTAGAACATAACATTCTTTGTTGCAATTATTTCTCTTATGTAAAGTTGACTGGCCTCATTCAATAAATCCATTCGAATCCTCTTTGTTGCTAATTGTCTCCATCAATCTCTCGTGCTTTGAATGAGGAAGGTAGTAGCGTACCTTGGTTGAGCTCTTGCTTGACATTGTCTGAAGATGGATGTTTGTGCCAACGATCAAGTTTGTGAAGTGATACACCACTGAACCTGGTCTGTAAACCATGAATACATGCCCACTAGTCTTCCTTGACTTCCCATCCACTGTAAGATATTCCCCCTTAACCACCATCGAGCCAATATGAAATTCATTGCCTTCATCGTCGATCAATGATGTGTATAGGGTTTGCTTACCTTGGATGCACCGTGCCAACTAATAATCTGCGCCCCATTCATTTCCTTTTGGGGAAACAACTGCATATATGTGTCCTGGTTGTACAAGATCTGAGATATGGTTGTAGTCTATCGAAATCACTGACTGACCCTCCTCTAACTGGGTTGTTTCAACAACTGCACGTTGGTCTACTGCAAGCGATCCCATTCATCAACCCAGTCCATGCATTCGCATTCATCCCATTCGCCACTGCTGCAAGGGCTACAAAAGTATGCAAGCTTCCGCGTCCATATTTCAAATATGGGGTTGTTTGAGCTTCGAACTAAATGAAATACACGTGTTCCTTGTACTGTGCCGCAACTATAGGAACGCGATCGGTCTATGTCAACCACCTGCCAAAAATTTCCTACCACACGTCCTGCCGCTGATGATGTTTGTTGATCTCTTGCTCGGTCTGAAAATGTTGCAGAGCACCATTGAACTATGGATTCTGCATCTCGGATATGAGGTTCCCTGTCAAACCTCATCTCTTCCCTTCATAGTGCGGTCTTGATGCATGCACTGGCCCCATCATGCTCTCATTTGCTGTGCCCGATCTCAAACTAGTTCCAGATATGCGGAACATTATAAGTCTTATGCAAAGTACTCATCCATTGAAATACTCGGGCATTTTTGAATTGTCCCACACAACCATCCGACCATATCCAATACTGATCCACCTGTATATCTCTCTCCTTCAACTGATCATAGAAAATTCGAAAACAATGTTGCACATAATGCAGATCATGGGTTCTATCATCACTTATGTAAAAATTTGTCTCCTTCAGTATTATCCTCTTGTCATTGCTGCTCTCTGGCCCATGCCTATACATAATATGTGCCATGATGCTGACTTGGTTTGAATGGTAGTATTGGCTCTGGATTTCATTTTGTGGCTGGAGGGTGTAATTTTCTGCAAAATCCACAATTGACACTATGGTTCCAACGGGAAATGTGTCCTTGCATTTTCTATACTGCTCATCTTGCCATCGCGCTACATGCACATGTTGAACATACTGCTCTGTTTTCTCGTATAAATCCGTCAAGAAGTCACATACCGGTACCTGTTACCATGGAAACAAGGAAAATATTACAATGTGGCCTTTGGAAAAATGTATATGCCATAAATTGAACGTGTAATATGAAAAATATGCCATATTCATTTGTACTTGTGACTTCACCAATGCAATCTTTTTACTTTCTCTGACACTATCTAATTGATAGGTCACGTACTTGAAGCTCTGCATCTCCACGCCCATCATGCCAAATTAGTGCTCCTTGCTTTCATGAATGGAATGGTTCAAAAGAGAAAACCCACTGCACCTAGAACATGTCCCATATAGACATGATTTTTCATAATACTTTTGTCCTTCGGGCCTTGGACACATGATGTTGTGGATAAAGTCTCTTGATGCATTCGGTGGTAGTATGGATTCATTGCAGCCCTGCACAATGTTAGTATGCAAATCACAAAATATATGTTTATATGTGTCATAATAATATTCATATTCTACGCGGTATCTACAACAACAAGTGTTCCGATCAATGCATATATGAACGTACCATGGTTTTCATTTCTCAAAGTACCTTTGGCCCAGGTTCAATTGTGTGTGCTCGTTCCTGAATCTCTCATAGAGTTCAGTCTGTGTGGTGTCAAGGAAGTTTTTAACATGGGCTCACGTTCAGTAGAACCTTTTCTCAGTTTTAGCACGTCTCTTTGGTTTGATGAAGGTATAGTATGATCATGCCAAAATTTTTATACTAACTCCTTAGCAGCATAAAATAGCTTCATATCTGCACGAGGCAACCTACCAACAAAATCCCAACAGTCGTTTCCACCCGGAGTGTCAAGATTTTCTCTTATAATATAGTACTTTTTAATAGTTTTTCTATTTAATTTGAGCATGTGAGAAGTGTGTGATAGCAGGCGATGTTGCCTTGTGGACTTGCTTACAACTGATTCCGCTAAAACACGATGAGCTGCACAAAGATATTTTGTACGAGACGTCTTCCCAATCGCATTAAATGCATATTGGATATTTCTAACAATATGACTATTGGCCTATGAACTTTTAACCATCTTTATGCCCAAAATTCTCCTAACAACAACTAAAGAACGTGACTTTAACAAACATAGCAATAATTGACATTTACCTACATCACCTTTGGATTCAAAATATTCTCAGACAATTTTGTTGCATTGCCACTCGATAGTGCATTTTGGAAACTTGTCTTCAAGCCCCGACATAGCACTCTCATCCACATGAATACGTATAGGAGTTCTTCTTCTTGCACTGGGCCGTCGAGGTAGGGAGGGTGGACATGAGACATGAATACCAGAGCTTGTTTGTTGTGGTCCTTCGTTCATAGATTGGGCCATAATGGGAGTGTGGTCGACAAAGTTGTGGTCTTCTTGGGGAGATTTCAAATTAAGCAAGGCTTGTATGTCCATCTCTACACATGCAGCATCTCCCAAAATTATTGTGTCGTGAGGAACTTCAGAATGACTCGTTGATGGATTGTTGGTTGGAGATTGTGTTGGTGTTGGAATTTGAGTTGGGTCCGTTGGATGCGACCGTTTTACCCGTGGTTCTGAACAAGAGGTTGTCGTGTCAACAACTGTGTTAGGATCAGTGGCAGGATCCGGGGCAATGATAGGACCATGTCTCAATCTTTCCATTCCCAACCTGGCCTTTTCTCTTAAATCATTAACCTTTTCAATGGGCAGATTCCTTCTATTTTTTTTTTTTTGCGTTTCGTGAGTGTCCCATCTCCAAAAGTCTCTTTAACACAACTATCAGGCCTACCCCTGCAAAAGAAACAACAAATAAGATATTAGTGCCATTATACAATGAACCTGACACATTCCAACATAGTTTACCACTTTACAAATTAACATATACAACTACAGACTATGTTGGTTTATTTGTGTTCGAATAAACATCATTATCCCTTACAATTCCAGTCAATATAGACGATGGTTGGTCAAGTGTAGAGAGGAGAAACTAGTGTCTTGCCTAGCCATGAATTCATAAAAATTATGGTAGTAACACCCTACAACAGAGATGGCTAGAGATGCCTTGGGAATAGTTTGATAGTTTTTCCACATCAAATAAGGTAACCTTAATTAGTTGCATTTTTTACTTTCTCCTTTAATGTTATCAATTCTAAAATTTGCACCTAGTTTGATTGCTTTGTATTCATAGTGGAATGGTATATCCTTCCATTTGAGGCAATGTCCTTTACCATCGTAAATTACTAGGTTATATAACACCTTAAGGAGTTGAAGAAACAACAACAAACTATTTGTTTATCTATAAACCTTGAGATGATAGAATGTGATTTTGAGTTTAAAATACCCATGGTTGAATTCAACAATGCATCACAATAGAATGAATGTATACCTTGTTTTATGCAAAACCTTAAGGAGGATGCAAAGGTTTCTAACAAGGATCATGGTCTTGGGAAGGGTGATTAGGGGGAATATAATTTGACCTTTCAATGTGTAATATCTAGGGTGGGGAGGTGTTGGAGAGTGGGGAACTAGGGACTATACCAACAATCATCATGTTGAATAGAGCATGAAGTGGGAAAGTCTTGGTTTTTGAAAAAAAAAATCATTATTAAAGGTGAGGGGATATTGTAAGGATGGTAAATATGGATGAATATTATCATATTTGGATTCATAGAGAAAGGAAAGGTGCATATACTTACATATATCCTCATTCCATACAATGGTATTGAATAAGAGATGAGAGAGTTGAGGTTTTTTGGACGCGTTTAAGTGATATTTTTAGTTATGTTTAGTGAGTGTGTAGTATTTTTTGCTAGCATAATATGAGGTGAAAAGAACAAAATTAACTTGGGAACTAATTACACAATGAGGAGGTTGCATACTTCATCTTGTCTAGTGTT